>JANEYF010003497.1:0-600000 GCA_029963845.1 Rhamnusium bicolor | reverse complement strand
AAAAGTTTACTCTAGCAATCAACAAAAAATCGTTCAGAAATTCAAATTCAAATAAACTGTAAAATTGTGATGTTGAGATTTACATATAAATATTAAAATGTTATCTTAGGTAATACCATAAGTGATTGCAATTTATTCGAATAAACTTTATTTTTGTGAGACTGAGTGTTTATTTCTGCTGTATTTGCTCGAGCAAAATTACTTAAAAGCAACAAGCTTAATTATTCTACAAAGAAAATTTATTCTGAAAACTTACTATTTAAATTTTAGCATTAAACATCAATACAATTTTCACAGGAATAACAAAAAATTATTTGTTTGACTACATCTAGGTACCATGCATTTAGTTGGAAATACCAAGTTAAATTTATTTAAGTTTATGTGACTGACTAAAATTCTATAGAACTTGTGCACTGGTTTTAAGGAGTTCCTAACGTAACGATATATGTTCTTGGCGCATTCGCCATAATTTGAATAACGGAGATTGTCAACTTCAAGAACAATTTTATTACTTTTATGCGGTACAAACTGAACAAATCACATCATACTGAACCTTTGTCAGATATTCACTGCAATATTTTCTTCTTACAACTCGAATAAATTTTATAGATTTATTTCTAAACTGTATTCACTTAAACTTTGCAGTGTTGGGTTGGACTTTACTAAGTAAAACGTCCAACTACAACCGATGCTTATGAAATAAAATAAACATAAAAATGAACCGCTATAGGAACTTTCCACTTATGTACATCTGCCTGCCGTCTGCACCAAGAATTAGCGCGTATTTTAAGTGAACAGAGTATAGAAATATTTTATATTTTGCTAACAATCACGATTTCTAGAACTATTTTATATTACGTTAAGTATCATGATTTTTTTATTTATGTATATTAAACAAAGTAGTAGTTAGGTTAGGTTAGGTTAGGTTTGTTGTGAGTGGGTCTCAGTAGACCCTCCACTGCGGCCATCAGCAAGCCTATTGTGGCTCATGCCTAATTATATTTCACTCAGTAAGTTCAGTCTCTTAATGAAACTGATAACTTTATTGGGTGAGAATGTGTCCAGATCCTCTGGCAGCAGTTGCCTTTTGCCAAATATTGAGAATCGGATCCTCTCCACAGCGGGACAGGTGCGTAAGATGTGGTCTGCCTTCTCATCATCCTCCAGGCATACACGGCACTCGGCGTTTTCCGCTAGGTCGAGTTTATACAAATGATAGTTTGCCTGGTATATTAGGCCTGTTAGAGTTTTCAGGTTTACCCTGTTTAACTCTAAAAGTTTCTTAGCTCTTGATTTCAAAGGGTATTTTATAAACACCATCGAATGAACTAATCCTGGAAAGAGGGGGTTAATCCAGGAGGATTTCCATTGCAGCTGACGGTGTGGTGCTAATCGATCCCGTTACGGTCATGCATGCTAATCTCTGCAGTCCAGAGAGTTTGGATTTGGCCATCCGTTGTGATCCTTTCGGCCACCAAACAATGGATCCGTATGTTATCATTGGTCTGATGACCGTGATATAGATCCAGTAAATTTGTTGGGGACCCATGCCCCAGGATTTGCCACAAATACGACGGCATGTCCATAAGGACAGCTTTGCTTTGTGGATTACCTTTTCCAGAATTAAGTGATCTATCCAGAGTGATTCCTAGATATTTCAAATTGAACTAATCAATTTTTAACAAATTGTGTACTATTATAAACATATACATACAATTTCGCATGACTCTGTAAGATGCAACGTTTAATAATAGGCAGCATATAAAACATAAATCTAGCGCATCACGTAACTCAAAACTATGTTAAAACTCTCCTGAGTGTATTCAGTTAGCTCTATATGGACATCAAGTTATTGACCCATAGTGCTGTTATTTTTAACAAATTAATCTGAAGGGTCCTATTAGTTATAAATTTATCGGGAAAATGTGTAATTTAAGGCCAAGTTCTCACACAGTATGGTGCACTGGATGCAGGCTATGATTTAATTGTATTATTTTCTATTTTCTCCCAGTGTGAGATGTGCAACAAATCTCTAGATTTATTAAGATTGCTGTTTCCGTCTAAAACTTACCCTTGAAAATTTGATATAAATTCTAGCTTTTGATTCTGGAAAGAGTTTTATTTGAACTGCTTGTGGGTAGTTGAAATATGTATAACAATTCGATATTAAGTAAAACTTTTAATTTTAATTAAGCAATTTATTGTCGCACATTATTATTCTATCATTTAAATTATATCAGGAAACACGAACATGGTCATACATATATCCAAGTCCAAATTTTCAAACAAACCATTAGTTATAATCAGCGAAAGGAGACTGGACCAGTGCCCAGGGCCGGTAACTACTACTGCCTCATATGGTTGACATAAGGAGACATACGCGAACAAATAATATTAAAAGCAAATTAGGTATCCTCTTCTTGGTAAAAGTTTAAAATATAGAGTGAAATGAAAAGTAACAACCCTGAAAATTTTTTGCTAATTATTATTTTCTAACTTTCATAAAATGTATCACAGATAAGT
Source organism: Rhamnusium bicolor (assembly GCA_029963845.1). Lineage (NCBI taxonomy): Eukaryota > Metazoa > Arthropoda > Insecta > Coleoptera > Cerambycidae > Rhamnusium > Rhamnusium bicolor. Next base: position 597,477 of record JANEYF010003497.1, on the reverse strand, counting down.
ATAACATATATCTTTTTAAATAATTATTTTCCCGGCTATTTGCCAAAAGGCTGAAACTTGGATTACAAAAAAGATAATATACACATTATGTTCAGTGTGACTGACTCAATAATGTTACTTTTAATTCCAACTATTCTGTTCAGTAAAACCAGAAATAAATAAAACAAAAGTACTCTCCAGTTGAACAATCACTTTAGAACTTTAAAACATCCACCGACACGTGTTTTTGCTTTTAGTGTTATCAAGATGGCTCATTGAAAGAATCTAAAGCAACTATGAAACTTAGTAAACTCTAATGTAATAAAGATTAATGGTTTCAGAGAACTAGATTCTATTTCTAACTTTACAAAAAAATGTATTCGTGATGAAAGATTATAAATCAGATCTGTTATACAAACCCATTATAATATTGTATTCAAATGTTTAAATAAAGATATAAATTAAAATTTTGTAAACATTTTGGCAACACCATAAAATTTGAATTTTGATTGACACTTCTTAAAATTTGAAATGCCTAAAAGAAATATTAGTGACATTCCACCAATGTGACTTTCTTGAAATGTCAAAAATTACTTTTATTACAAACTCCACCACACATCGAGTTTTACTATGGTGAGGCAGTTCTGATCCCCAAGTAATTGGCAGCGGTTTTTTCAACTGTGTAACTCTCGTCCGTGCAGCTACGGCTTTGCTGGTTGTCTAATTTATGTGGTGTGTTTTTTTTAGTAGAAAAACTAATGGTTAGCATCCCAAATGCTTTTGTATCATTAATCGTGCAGTTCATAATATTAACCGGAGATTAACTTATGCATCAAAGAGAACGGTAACATTTTCGAACACATGTTATAATTATTTTCTTAATTATTGATTCTATTTCTTTACATTTTTTGAATTAACACATTTCATAAAGAATCAAGTTTCACTCTTCATTTTGTTTTAGCAATTTAACAGCAGGGCAAACTATTAATTTGCGCAATCACTGAAGATTTACGAAATATCGTAAACTTACTCTTATTTAATTACACATACATTTTATCAAAAATAAATAAAAGTCAGGTCCGTATTTTGAAAATTTTTTAAAAAAATGGATCTTGAGACAATGTCAGTAAATTAAAAAATTACGTATGTTATTGTATTTTGGAGGTGAGAAGTTGTTAATTTAGAAAAATAAGTATCCAGGTCTGTATTTAAAGAAAATTAAGTTGGTGATGGTTCTGAAGCAACGAAACGTTGTACAGATATTGGTGATCACCTACGGATAGAAGAGAAAAATGTGCTGTGGAAAAGTGCCTTTACTTTTTCCATTCGTCTCGTCATAACCGAATTATTGAAGAAAAAGGAAAACTCAAATTCTCAGTTTTTTTCAGAAATCTCGAAAACGAAACAAAATATCTCAGATTTTTTTTTGTCATATTACTTAGCATAAAATTCTGCAACTTTGCTCTAATTTAATTTTGTTCATATCTCTTACGGTTTACGAGATCCTAATGATGAGGCTCGAATATGACTTACCCTGTATAAGACGTTCAACTAAAATTCAATTAAGTACTCATAGCTATAAAAATATTTTATATCCAAGTGATTACATCCAATGGATTGATGTTTTGGATATTTTCTTTTCATTCATCAATTTGAGCAAATATTTAGTACTATCAGTGTCAATATTATCAGGAAAAACATGAATACTTTCACAAATATTATATAGGGATAAAATTATAGATTAACGTCTCGCTTTCTGAGCATTATTATCTGCTGATATTTTAGCGCAAATGTTATCATATTAATTCGTTTATTACTTGTCTGTGATATATTTACGGTAAAAAGAGAAAATAGTAAATACGTAGAATATTTTTGTAAGTCTGGGAAAGAGTTTCTAACTTTATACAAAAAATTGGATCAACAGGGTTAAGGAAATAAAAATCTTTTGGGTGTTGTCACAAAAAGTGGGAAAAGCTAATCCTATATATACAGGGTGTTTCAACGAAAACGATCCAGTTCAATTACTGGAAACTAAAAACAATACTCAATCGTTATAAATGCTAGTGAACAGATACTTCTAGCGAATGTACTTTGATGTGCAAACAACATCGTTGACGATTACCGTATAAGTGTCTGACGCCTAGAAAACGTTTTTCGATAGCAGGAACTTTGAGATTGTGATATTTTAATAGTATTTACATTAAATTTTACATTTTTTTATTGTTCACATATTTTTATTTAAATGAATTTTTAAATTATAGCAGATCCATATCATTCAATTTATATTGAAATAAATTAATTTGGTAGTAAACTTTTTTTATCAATTAGATTAATGCCAACATACCGTAATCGTTATATTCAAACTGATGAATAAAATTTTATATAACTTATTGTAAATAAACAGAAATCTTAGTTTTCCCAATATTTAAGAAAAACTGTATGTGAATTTATGACTTTTTACGGTTGTTATCATATTTCACAAGAAATGTATCATGTATAGAGAAAGGCCATAATATTTTATATCCAAAAATTAAATAAATTTAGATTTTAAACCAGAAACAAAATTAATAATTTTTCCTCAATTTGGATATATACACATATTTAAGTGCCCCATCACAAACAGTATTTCAGCTAATTGCTGCGCAAATGGCATATATTTTATTTTATTTTATAAAATTGTCAGGAGCCATCGCTGCATACGGCGAGGACTTGTTCACTTTTGTTCTGCGTAGAGTTACTACCACATAACACTCGACTTGTTTAACTTTGCTACAAAATGATCACCTTTAAAAATAAATTAATAACTTCTGCTCGATTAATCGGTTTTTATATAGCCGTATTTAAAGATATTTGTACAACTTTTCACTGAAAACACTGGACACTGTTTGACTTGGCATTAAAGTAAAAGGAATGTACTAATTCAGTTTCGCATTTGGGTGGACTTGTTAAGTTCTGCGCGGGAGCTCTTCAATTAGTAATGTGAGGTATATTGACTGCTGAAATCACATATCACTCCGCACATTATTTGCTTCGGCCTGGACTATTTGCACTTTTGCTGCAACCTGGAAAAAACATTTCTGCAGTAGTTGTCAAAATAAAAAGTGCCTGGAGTTTGAGATTTATAAGGTCTTCACATCTCGGCACTTTATTTTGAGCCGTTTTTAAGAGTCATAGGGAAAATCAAAGTAAGGCAGTCTAGTAGTAATTTCTGCTAAAAGCACTGAAACGGACAGTGGACAGATATCTGTTGGAAGGGGACCTAGCCAGGTACCTATTTCAGAAGAATTAGCGCGCATATAGGCGAGAGAGGTCCACAGAGACAGTCCTTCACGCCGTTGTGCATAAGGTAGAAAGAGTCCTCCTGTATAAGGAACTCACGCTAGCAGTATTTTTAGATATTGAGGGAGCATTCGATAAAGCAAGGACTACTACTATCTGCGATGCTCTTTGGACTAAGGGTATTACTCTAGTACTGGTCAGATTGGTGAAATCTGCGCTGGAAGAGAGACGAGTTAGTGCTGCTTTAGAAGACTGTCAGTTGGACATCGGGGTGAGGGACGGCTGTCCACAAGGCAGTTACCTATCACCCCACCTATAGTGTCTAATCATGGATGGTCTCTTGGAGTGCCTAACTTCGAAAGGATTCTATGCACAGGTATATGCGGACGACGGGCTGATCCTAGCAACCAGCCGCTTTCTAAACGTCGTTTGCAACAGAACGCAGGTAACCTGTAGAATAATAGAAAGATGGTCCGGCGAAACATCATGAGTCAATCCATGCAAGACTGAAATGATCCTTTTCACCAAGAGAACAAAAATAGAGGATTTTAGGGCACCAATGGTAAACCTGTCGCGCTTGCGCAAGAGGTTAGTTACCTGGGAGTGACCCTAGATAGTAAACTGTCATGGGGGCCGCAGATCGACAGCGTCATCAAAAAATCGACTGCAACCTTCTGTCAATTGTGCCAAACGGTAGGTAGGAACTGGGGCCCCATCCCACGGATCCTACATTGGCTGTATACGGCGGTCAACGCTACCCTCGTAGATAAAGAGAACGGCTATGGCGGTCTATCTGAGAATGCGAAATTCTGAGAGCTGGCAGTGTTCCGGTAGAGCTGAAGATCACGCAGCAATTGTTGGACTGACGGAGAGGGAAATCTCCATCTCTGTCCTAATGGTGAGAGAAGCAAAAGATTAGCTAAGGTTGGAAATACTCTTACTCTTCCCAGAAGGGAGGAGTGGAGTGAAGAAAGAATTGACTTCCCCCGGACTTTCTGGTGTGCTACACAGACGAATCTCGGGTGGCCACTAGACCGTTCTCTGGAAGGCAAAGAAGTACAGGAGAAGTTTGTTCTAGGTTTGTACACCACGGTCTTCTAGGCAGACGTTTACGCCATCCTAGCTGTGGCGGGTAAGGCTGAGGTTGGGATCGGGCGGAACAGATGGTATACCTCAATGAGTGGGCCCACGAGTCACTGAGAAATCATTGAAGTACCAACAGGGCCTGCACGAAATCTCGAGATTTTGTGACGGGGCCGAACAAACCGAGATCAGGCTGGTTACTGGGCTGGAGTCGGAAGAGTGAATCTTTTAATCGGAGTTCTGAAAGGCCCCTGCAGACTTAGGAGGCATCTATCATTGATAGGTATTGAGCAAGACCATACATGTCCAGGATGCGAGAGTAGTGAAGAAACATCTTACCACTTCCTGGGACAATGTGAAGCATTTGAGCGCCTGAGATATAGTATCTTTCTAAGGGAGCAGATAAGCTCCCTCGCAATGAATGACATCCTGACTTTCATTAGAAGTCAGAAAGATTCGACGTGCGACTCGTGCTCCCTCGTCAAATCTTTCTCACTGAGGGGACAGCTGAGGGTTCATAAAAAGGGTTTATCTGTGGCCTACTTGCCAGGCGTCAGCCTCCCCAATCATTATCGTTACCATTACCAAGGTAGTTTAGGATCTCCAGGCAATTAGAAGACGAAACCCGTCATCTCTTTGCTTTAGACATTTGGGACGCATCTCGATTTCCATTGATTTACGAATTGTTCGTGTTTTTAGGGAATAAATGGATGCTATTATTCTATTTTAGTTTAGCATTAACCGTGTTATTATTTGTAATATTAATCATTTCAAGAAAACGTCTCTTTTGGTAGTTTAGTTTGGTGTTTAAAATTTTCGTCTCCGATAATGCAAACACGTTCTGGCCGAAAATGGTGCAGGCAAACTCTGTTTTTTTGAGGAATGTCTCTGGTTATAACCTTGCAATCAGTCAATTAGTAACTGTTTAGTCTGACCGATTATACGAATGATTCCATAACACTACTAGATATCTGGTGAATAGTATTTGATTTATTTCATCCTTAGTTTTATCTTTAACTTTAAGTTTTTAAAATAAGTCGAAAGTCATAAATAATTTCGAGAGTATATTTTCAACACAAGAGCGCCCTAGACCAGACCTCATATGAAACAGTCACTTATTAATTGCTACTTTGGACAGTATTGGATAAATACTTAACTATCAATGAACAATAACAGGTTTAGATATTGTTTAATTTTTATGAAACAACCAGAAATTCTGACATAATCCCAGCGGACTTTTGGCTTCGGGTTTTTTTGAAAAACATTTTATACATAGAATGTTCCGATGACTTAGAAGCATTAGGTAGCAATAGGTATTAGCTGTGTGCTGTCAATGGAAGACAATTCGAACATTTACTTTATTGTATTATTCCTATTTATCAGAAACTGTTAAATGTATTTAATTTTTTGAAAATTAACCACTTTCCTCAAAATAAATGATATAGGTAGATTAATCAAAAGGGCCTTCTTTTCACAACTCGCAATTATTTCAAAAAGGGCTGTACCTATAAATCTACCTATAAATCGATTCCACATTTGGGACAAATCGATTCAATAAATATGACATGTTATAAATCGTTAGAAAGTGAATTTATGTTGTGATAGAATGGTGATATAGTTTTTAGAATAATTTTATTAATGAATTCTACTCAAATAGTGCCTTAAGAATGTTTTTTCATTTCATGGGTCTGACACATAGTAATTGATTGAGCTATGGTCTGACAAAATTGACAAGTTATGAAAAATGTTCTGTAGCTCGGAAATGGAACCCATTGTTCGTTTCTCAAAAATCTACATTGGTGTTCTCTATCTTTTGCAAATTTGGAGAAAACTCTAAATCTCACTGAATTTGATTCACCCTGTACATACATAATCTTCTTTGACGAGAAAGTGCAGGTTATAATTAACACATTTTTATGTAGCGGTTCATGTAAGAGGAAGTATGTAAAAAAATTGAGTTATTGTATTAGTTTAACAACGATGCGGACCAATTGTTTAGTTTTTCAACCGAAACGGGAATACTCAAACAAAATCCATATGGTGTTATGACAAATTAATATCTGAACTGACGTTGTTTTCGTTGTTATAACTAAATAATGAGCCAACGTTTATGCACCTGATTACGTGTGGCAGTGGAGCATTTATCCTTAAATCTACAAATTAATGTATCATTTAATTATTATTATACATTGGACACAATTTTACCAGTTTTGAATTAATGCCATCGTTTAAAAGAATTAAGAACTGTAAATTTCTCCTTCTATTGTTTTACAAAACTTTTGGCTGACCGTAGACTTTTGCATAATTATACAAATATCTAAAATCCAATTATCATGAGAAAGGTGCCCTTAGTTTTGGTCGACCATGCTTGTGACCTTTTTTAACGATCCTAATATTTCATAGTTGTAGGCTGGGGGGAAGATGCCTCGACTTTTCTTGCATATGTTTAAAAAAAATAATTTTGTAATTTAAATATAATTCAAGACAGCCAATAATTTATATTAGATACTCTGGTAAGCCTTTAACCCAAAAATTAAACTGGTGAATATTATATTTTTTACTATTTTATGTTAAATGTTTTGAAAAACTTTTGTGTAAAAAAATTATATTTTTATTCAATTGTATTGAAAAATGACGTTGTTTGGTTCGAATATCTGGATGAAAAGGTAACCTTTTTATAATAGGTATTACTTTTTGTTGCTAGGCGACCACTTTTCCGGTCGAAAAGTACTTTTTTTGAAATTGCTCAAGAATGTCTAATTTCTCGGCGCAATTTCAGATCCTAAAATACGCTATTTTAGTATTTTAGTCCGTTTCTAAGCAACCATCATAAAACAGTACGATAAAGTTACTTTTCCGACCTAAGCCGAGAAAGTAACTCGCGTACAGATTTTTACTTTCTTATACCTAATATAAGGAAGTATAGTAATCGTGATTTTTTTTCGACCTCGAGATTTTGATTGAATCATACGTTTTAAACCATCCTGAATACATTCTGACTATTTTCCTAATGACGTCTGTCGGTGCGTGTGCGTATGCGCGTGCATGTGTATGTGTGTGTGTATGTGTGTGTGTGTGTGTAGGTGTGTGTGTGTGTGTGTATCCGCGATAACCCAAAAAATCTTAATGGGACACTTCCCAAATTTGGCAGTTAAGATTGTCAACAACATTTTAGGTGACACATTAAATTTGGTGAATGCAGTACCACCAGAAGAGACATAATGAATGAAAGAAGAACAAAGGTACAATTTCGGGGAAAAAAATAAAAATTTTTATTGCATTTCTGGACGAATCTTGACGAATTATAATAAAAAAATATAACTTTATGGAAAAATCTGTCTGCATGTCTGTAGTATCACGATAGCAATCACAGCTTTTGAGATAAAGCTTTCAAATTTGGTACACTTGTTCTAAAGGCCAAAGACAATGCAAAATTTGGTGAGGAGCAAAATTGGCCAGCTGAAAGAGGGTCCACTGGACCAAAACTTTTTTTTGTATTTGACTTTACAAAAAAAAATCTGAATGAAAGATTATAAATTATGTCTACTATATCAAGCAAATAAAATATATTTTCCAGGTACTTAAAGTAAGCTGCTGTAAACTGTAATTGTGTACGCATTTGAGGATAAATCTGGCAGTTTGACATTTGAAATATCTAATTAAGTTACAAAAATGTCAATGTCAATAAGATTATTAAATTATATATCACGAATTATTATTGACAGTATCGAAGGACGCTGTTAATTAATTATTAAAAAAATTTGTTGAAACATTCCAAGGTACGTTTTTAAAATTTAATTGAGGTAAGTGAAGCATTAAACAGAATGATTTTTTTTAGATCAGGATGATATATACTGGTATAAGAAAGTTATGTGCTGGCCACATCAGATATTTTATATATATTTTAGTCAGTAAATAAATACATGCAGACAAACTAACGTTAAAAATGCATATTTTAGTAAAAAATAGAACATTAAATTTAAAGTCAGATTTTTGCAGTTGCTACTAACTCTGGTGGTGTCCTAAACATCATCATCAGTGTCCATTTTAAATAATTTTTAATATTTTTTTGGCACTTACAAGTATTAAAATGAAATAAGCACTGATTCTGACTTTTATCACAACAATAAGTAAACAGTGATTGTCAAGGAAACAATTTCATAAGCAATTAGATTGTAGTGAAAAAAATGTTATGCGTTAATAAAAATTCCTTAATTTATAATAATTTGATTGCGATTTCAGAAAAAAATAGTCTGTTTACCTCGGAGTAAAAGCACATTCCCGGACTTAAATGCTTGTTGGCCTAGGCTTAACGCCTCGGCCAACAATTTGCATCGTCGTCCGGGAATGTATTGCTTTTACTACTAGATACACCTCAGATTAATAATACTAAAAGATGAGTAACAAAACATAAAAAGTTGTCCGATTTATCTACATCCCACGCGAGATACGTAAATATTATCGCTAGTTTAATTTCTATTGGTCAGAATCATGAGCACAGCAAGAAGAAACCCGATCAATGCCCGATCTATCACCATCTTGACAACAAATAGTGTTCTGTAAAACAACGTCTGTCATTTTAATCTGTGTTTTTAAGTGATTTTAAAGTTCTGTTATTTGGTACTGCGATTAGTAATCGATTTTCAGTTATAAAAATATTATTCATAAATATTTATTTAGAAACAATGACTAATAAATGTGTAGTGTGCGGTCAAAGAGGAAAACCACTGGGCTGTTTATCTTTTCATAAGTAAGTAAACAAAACAAATCAGGGCCGGCATAATGCGAAAGTGTGAAAGCTCAAGAATGACTAAAATTAATGATAGCATTACAAAAATAAAAACAACAACATTTGATTCCACTTGAACAGTAAAAAATCCACATTTTATCAAAAAAGATATTTATACAAATACATTTATTTTAACTTCAATGGAAATTTCATTCTTAAGATTGCTCACAAACTGTAGATGTTTTAAAGTCGATTGATATTTATTTAATTTTAATGGTTGTTATTAAAAAATGTGTTTATTTTCAGATTTTCTGAGAATCTGGAGAGAACGAAAAGTTGGCTGGAAGCTCTAAAAATGGAAAATGCCACTGTTGTGAACACACTACGTGTGTTCACCACACTCTAAAAAAGGTGATTATAATTTATAAGATCTGGATTAAAAGTGTTGAAAATCAATGCTGTTCCATTTTTCCCCTGGCAACAGTGTCACCAACTTCATCACACGTACTGTCCAGGTTAATAAAGAATTATACTGAAAATTAATTATACACTAAGTAGTCACTCATTCATACCTCATGAAATAATATCAAGTAGATAGGAACCTACAGAGCATTAACTGTTTTGTTGATATGTTACTTTTATTGCAGTGATGTAGGTTTGTATATTTCAAAGAAATCTCATTTGCTTCAGCATTGAAAATTTAATTCCTTCGCCACTATTAGTACCCAAGGTAGCAAGGTCTGTTAAATTTAAATATGCAGGGTCCGCCACTTTAATTTCTCCTGGTCCTTATTTATCTATTTTTTTTAAGCAACGGCCATGTCCGGCACATCAAATTGTATATTTTTAAGTTCTTTAGCAGCGTGCAGTGATCAAAAAAATATTTTTGGGATCACTGCATTGTATATTTAAATTTAACGTACCTTGCTATCTTGGGTACTAATGGTGGAGAAGGAATTGAAACAAGTGAGATTTCTTTGAAATATACAAATCTACATCACTGCAATAAAAGTAATGTATCAACAAAACAGTCGATGCTTTGTAAGTATCTACTTTATATTATTTCATGTGGTATGAAGGAGTAACTACTCACTATATTATTAATTTTCAATATAATTATCTAATAACCTGGACAGTACGTGTGACGAACTTGGTGATAGTGTTGCCAGTGAAAAAATAGAATAGTATTGATTTTCAAAACTTTTAATCCAGATCTTTTAATAGTATAATCACTTTTTTAAGTGTTCTGAACACACATAGTGCCACTTACTGGCATTTTCCATTCTGAGAGCTTTCAGCCAACTTTCTCTTCTTACCAGATTTTCGGGAAATCTGAAAATAAACACAGTTTTTAATAACAATATTTAACATTTATTTAAAAAAAGTATCAACAGACTTTAAAACATCTACCGTTTGTGAGCTACCTTAAGAATGAACTTTCCATTCAAGATAAAATAAATGTTTTTGTATAAGTATCTTTTTTAGTAAAATATGGATTTTACTATTCAAATTAAATCGAATGTTATTTTTTATTTTTTTTATAAAGCTAACATTAATTTTAGTCATTTTTGAACTTTCACACTTTCGCATTCACGCATTATGGCAACCCTGATCTGTTTTGTTTACCTACCTGTGAAAAGATAAACCACCTCGTGATTTTCCTCTTTAGTCGCACACTACACACTTATTAGTCATTGTTTCTCAATAAATATTCACTAAATAAATCTGTATAACTAAAAATCGATTATCAATCAGTACCCAATAACACAAAACTTTAAAATCACTTAAAAACAACAGAGATTAAAATAGCAACAGCAGAATAGCATTGAAAAATACATTACTCAAGAAAACAAATTCTTTATACCTATGAAGTTTTAAGTTACGCAAAAGCATTAAAAAACCGCTGAAGCCTGGAGCCGCCCCTGGTTTGTTTTGGATACGTTGATATGTAAACATGCAAATTGTTGTTTATGTATCGGTCATAATAATCAGTGTATCTCTTATGGGTGTTACTTATCTTTATATTATTAATCTGAGAGATACACAATGTACTATTTCGTCCCTTGTGACACTATAACGAAAGCAAACTGTTGTACAAAAACACGAGACGGTAGGTCGAGTGTTTTTCGCAGTTTGCTTGAATTATATTTTCAAAATGACAACAAAGTTTAAGTGTAAATAAAAATTTATTCTATTCAAAATAGAAACCTCTGGTATTTTGCATGACCCTCGACTATGTAATAATACAGATAATAAATTGTTAATTAATAACAAATTTATTTGCCAATAGTATAATTGAATCGGTGTATGCAGAAGCGACACGTCAATTTTTACCTAAAACAGGGTTATTTCAGAAAATGAGTCTACATAAGTAATTACATCGTACTACGCATAAACAGCACACATACATATTTCACCTAAGTAGCAGGCAACGGGCTGTTTAAAATATAGTCAGCAGAAACAATACAAGTGTCAGGACACATGCGGTTTTTGCTAAACAAGAGATTCAGGCAGGCGTGCACTTTGGCGCCAATCAGTTGGATATTTTGTAATCATAATATCATACAGAATACTACAAAGATTTATACACGAAGGGAAAGTTAGAAAAAGCTAATGAGATTTGTTCATTTATTTTGAATTACCTAAAGGAAATTTCAGAAAATATAAAAGTAATTCATTTATTTAGTGACAACTCCTGGGGGCAAAATAAGAATCATACTCTAGTTCCCATGTTGTTTGCATTAACGGACAGTGCTTTTGAAATTATACGCTATTTTCCAGTGAGGCACACTCGTTTCTTCTCTACTATGAATTGATAAAATGTGATAGATTTTTTTACGGTTACCATCTGAAGTTACCTATTCAATAGGAAACATTCCCATAAAAAAAACAAAAAAATTTTCATTTACCTGTTATAAAATATCTGATGTGCCAAGCACATAATTTTCTTATACCAGTATATATCATCCCGATCTAAAAAATCATTCTATTTAATTCTTTATTTACCTCAATTAAATTTTAATAGAGTATCTTGAAATTTTTCATTAACATTTTTAAATAAATAATTATCAGCGTCATTCGATACTGTCAATAATAATTCATGTCATATATTTTAATAATTTCTTCTTATTGACATTGACATTTAGACATTTCAAATGTCAAACTGTTAAATTTATCCTAACCCCATTTTATGAAGTCAAATTTCAGTTTACATGAGCTTTATTTAAGTACTTGGAAAATATATTTTATTGGTTTGATATAGTAGACACGGTTTATAATCTTTCATCAAGAGTACATTTTTTTTGTAAAAGAAAGTACAAACAAGTTTGGTTCCCGTAGACCTTCTTTCAGTTGGCCAATCTTGCGTATCGCCGATTGTCTCTGGCCTTTAGAACATGTGTACCAAATTTGAAAGCTTTACCTCAAAAACTGTGGCTGCTCTCGGGATACTACAGACATGCGGACAGATTTTTTTTCATAAAGTTATGTTTTTTCATTATAATTCGTCGAGAATCGTCAAGAAATGGAATAATTTTTTTTTTCTGGTGGTACTACATTCATCAAATTTAATGTGTCACCGTCACCTAAAATGTTGAAAATCTTAATTGCCAAATTTGGGCAGTCTCCCATTATTATTTAGTGAGTTATCGCGGATACACATATACACACACCTACACACCTACACACCTACACACACCTACACATATATGCACGCACACACACTCACATACACACACACACACACTCACCGGCAGACATCCTTTTTTGTAATCTTACGAAAAACTCATTTTTCGTACTTATGTCATAAATAACTATTATTTATTTATGTCAACTAAAATAAAAAAAAAAACATTTTTGTAGACACCGGACAATTTCCGTGCGTCCAGAGCCGACACTTGGGCTACGAGACAATAATATTTTGCATAGAACAACTAAACCACATACCTTGCGTGTCTTAATATTTCATGAAACCTCCTATACTGTATTTAAGGCATTAGTATAGATAAATATTTTCAGAATTTGTTTTGCGTGAACAGCCTTCAGTTCCTCCACGAGAAATCTCGATACCCAGGTAAAATTTCAAAACCAAAACTTTTAGTTATCACATAGATATGTAATTTATCTCTACCAGCAACAGGATAGTCCGATAAGCCGCTCAGTGAATTCTACATATCACAGATAATATTTACAGATAACACTACAGGTCGTATAATTAATTCTAGTTTCGTAAGTGCTTGAATTAAAATTTGGAATCACTCATGTAGAGCACGTAACTAAGCTTGAACGTGAGGTACTTGAAATGCTGCCTAACTATCGTATTCTCGGGAATTTAATTCCATTTTAATCTGTTTTACGCTTTCAAAATGTTCTAAATAGTAGACTGCAGCTTGTAACTACGTGTACCATCACATATACATATACTACTTGTGGCAAAAATATTTCAGAGAAGCAGTCATCAAATTGTTGTTGGCGCGAACTGACCTTTATAAATACGTCCTTTGTACTTGCAATTAATTAGTGACTTTGTCGGCTACGTGATGCAGAGGCATGGACCAGAAAAGTATCACGAATCATATTGGGATACATGGATTGTAAAAGCCTGACTACTTTATACGTATATGCCGCTGCGTTTGATAAAAGCTGTAAAACATTTTCACTTTTAACACCAATATAGCACAAAGCATTTACCACTATTTCCTAACAGTTCGTGCATTGATTTGCAACACCCGTTTACTACATATTAACAATGGAAGTGTGCTCTGAATAGCATATAAAATACGCAAATAATATTAATGATTTTATGTCCGTTAAAATCCACGGTTTCGTGACTACAAATCCACACGATTTACTCAGTTAATGGATAAATTCATTTGTCGGCGTTTTTATAACGTTCCAACTGACTTTGGAAATACTCAAGTCAATCAAAATTCATTATGAACAATATTATCATTTCAGAATAAACCAATTTGCAGTTTCAAGAAACCCAAGAAACTGGAAATTACAAAAGGAAACTCGACCAAGCATGCAAAAGTGCAGAACAGCAGTTGACGACCATATTTGGATACTTCAATTTACACGAAATTGCAAAAATAGGCTGAGGAAAGTGAATGTTAGTTCCAATATAGCCGGACAAAAATTGAAAGGCGTTCTGCTGTAGTTCTACGTCTACTCCCAAAAACTCCTCAACACTTGATGACTACAATTTGCCGGAGCTCATTGGACTATCTATTCATTGAAAAATACCCTGTTCACGGATGAAACCAGAATTCAGTTATGAAACTAATGGATGCTAGATGAACGAAACTACATCTACAGAAGATGTGGAAGTTATTGGTCAGATAATAACAGCTGACCTGTATATTGAATATATCTTGCAAAACCATATTTTACCATATATCGGTATTTTTGGTTACAAGAGATTCATTTTATTGCACGATAACACGCGTCCATATACAGTTCGGATTGTGAATGAATACCTCGATGAGGTTCAGACTGGAAGATTAAATGGGCCAGCCCAGAGTTAAATTCGATAGAACACATGTGAGTTATGTTGAAATGCTGTATAATACAAAGAAATTCTGTTCCCAATACAAAAGAGGAATTGCAGTGCAGGAGTAATGGAACACAATTCCCCAAGAAACCATTCAGAATCTTATTAGTGCGTACCTAGACGCAAGCAAGTAATAATTGGAGCTCAAGGAGGGAACACTCATCATAGAAACTCTTATTTTAATCAGATGACTGATAAGTGTTATAGCCCTATATCAAGTTAATAACCTTTAATGAATCTTCTAACAATTAAGTATTAATTTACTTTCCTCACGATTTTGTTCCATAAAAACTTACAATTGCTTATTTATAGTTTGTCAAATAAATGTTTCTTCACTCACCCGAAGTCTTCTGGCAGCTAAACATGTGTTTTTGTTTACTAGGGAATTCATCCATCTATATCAGATATTTATCAATTTCGCTACGAACTTATTTAATAGATTAATAAGTTTAAATACATGTATGCAGTTACATTTAAATAATTAATATTATATATATATATATATATATATATATATATATATATATATATATATATATATATATATATATATATATATATATATATATATATATATATATATTGTTTTTCAGGTTTTCGCGGGTGGTGAATGTTGAATTCGTTTTCCGGGTATACTCCCGCGTAGGGAGTATACCCGAGTATACATATATATATATATATATATATATATATATATATATATATATATATATATATATATATATATATATATATATATATATATATATATATATATTAAATTCGTTTTCCGGGTATACTCCCGCGTAGGTGATAGGCCCCGAGAGGGACCGTGGTTGTCCTGGAACGACGGTTCGGCAGAATCTCATCTGCCATCAGGTTCTAACCGATAACTGCTTACTGCGGCTTCTGGTTACTCGAACTGAAACCGCAGTAAGCAGTTATCGGTTAGAACCCGAAGATGGCAGATGAGATTCTGCCGAAACGTCGTTCAGACAACCACGGTCCCCCTCGGGGCCTATCACCTACGCGGGAGTATACCCGGAAAACGAATTTAACATTCACCACCCGCGAAAACCTGAAAAACAACATATATATATATATATATATATATATATATATATATATATATATATATATATATATATATATATATATATATATATATATATGGATAAAAAATGAAGTTTTACAGAATGGTCAAATTGAACATAGATTTATACAACTAATAAATAATTAATTAGTAATATAAGAGTTACGATACGTTATAAAAAAAGTTAATTGGAAATACGTAGGAACGTTTTAAGATACCATAAAATTTTCCTGTGAACTGCTTCCAATTTAAAACAAAAATATATCAGACTATCTACCTCTAAAATATCTAGAAGACTACTTTTGAAGTAATCAGTTTGTTGCAACCAAACTTTACATTATCTTAACAAAATGTAACATTAATGTTGAAAATGATCATTTCCGTTTACAAACGAGATGTGTTAAATAGAAATGGTAAGAGTAAGATTTGAATTGAAAGAAAACATTGTTTTCTTATAAATACCAGTAGTAATAGGCAAAGTAATCATATTTTTTTATATATAGTGTTTCATAAAGGTGCCTATGGACATACATACATCTCTTAAGACATGAACGTACGTTCATGTACGCCAGTGTGTAGACAAAATTTCGCTTAAAAGTCTATCGAACATGTCTTTTGTTGCGGCTTCAATAGAATTAAATGTGTATGTGCGTGCGTGCGTGCGTGCGTGCGTGCGTATATATGAGACTATATTTTCAAGTGATGCCTGTATCATTGTAAGAATGTTTATTGAATATGCTTTAGTAGTATGTTCTTCTGCGTGTATTCTCTAAACTCAAAAAACTCAAAAAAATACTCGAAAGAGAAATTAATATAATATCTATACATATACAGGGTGAGTCTTAAGTGTGTACTTTTATTTAAACCACCGATTCTTGACATCTGTAGAAACCCACTGACACTTTTTTTCTTAATTCCCACGTAAAATTGAGATCGATTTTCAAAAAAAATACGATGAAATTGTTTTGGAACTGCTGATTACTAGAAACATTCCTCATTTTATCTGAAATTGTGTACTGGCTTGAAGCAGTGTTGCCGCATTTTTATGCAATTTATCACCTAGCAGTAAGTTCGTCCCGAACATAATAATTTTGAATGTAATAATTACCTACTTAACCGATTAATTGATCCATATGAAATAATTTATAAACATTCTAAAATACCCTTTAATGTAAAAAATGTACAATTTGCCTTTTTCTCGCACCAATTAACATTTCTTCTAAGTGTTTCGTATGGGACATACAACTAAAACTAAACTTTCTGATGAACAATAAACTTATAAAATGTTACTGACAATTTTAATTTCATTTTTTCAAAATTTATAAAAGGATTATGATTTATTAACAAGTAGTTACTTACCATGCGATTACAATAATTTGAAGTAATCCTGTAACAGACATTCAACTATGTTTGGTCGGTTCATTAACCTGATAGGTCAATGGTCTAGTTACACCGATCTATCTTTTACGTGCATTACATTACCAACCAATTCACGATTCACATTCCATATTTCACAGATGGCTGGAGAATCTTATCACACACATCATCAAACCTATTCGTATGAATTAAGATGAAAGAACGAGTTCAAATCAGTAGCACGGTTCATTCACTAAATAAAAACAATTACCCAACTTTATTTGTAAACAATATCCAAGCTTTGACAAGAACTATGCTAATAACAAAAAGTACTTTTTGGCAGTGTTAAAATTTCTCAAAACTAAAATAAAAGCACAAAGAGGACAACGCACTAAAACCTGAGCCAAACTTATCCTCGATTTACTTAATGTCAACAAGACGCTACAATAGTATATTTATTTGAAAGGTAGATTGAATAAAAGACATACACGCAGCTTGCACGTGATCGCCGTCACAGTATGACTGTGTCGCTATAAACGATGGAACTGAACAGGACCGGATTTAGAATTACAATAACATTAAACCATTTTCTAGGTGGACTTAAGTCAACATTATTTATCATTTCATCTGCAGTGTTAGTACTAGACATTTTGTATCGTATTTTAAACAACCCGGACACAAAACAGTTGCAGTAGCAATGAACAAATAAAAATCAAATAATCGAAATAACTGCTCACTCATATACACGACATGCCTGATTACAATTCTGTAAAATAGGAGGAGTTCATCTTTCTCGATTTTATTGCCGGTAGACCAACAGAAAAACGAAGCGTATTGGCACCTCTTTCAAAAATCTAGTACAATTTCATAATTTGTTCCTTTATGCGGTATTTCAATAAACAAATGAACAACTAATGCTCGTCTTAAAAGTAACATCATTCACTTGTCATTGCCTTGTCACTTTTTCGTGCTCTAAATGTAAGTAAACTGTTTAGTTTAACCAATCACGGAAGAACAATAAATTTGTATTCAATCAATCAGCATTAATTTTTAGTGAACATGTTTCAAGGCGTTCATAGCGCAGATATACTCATTTTGATTACGAAATTATTTTAGAAAATGATGGACTATTCTTAAAACATTTCTTTCTACTGTGTCTTTTTTTGGATGTTCTTGGGGCCTTTGTCCCTTTTGTAACATAATTGTATTCTGCTTGTCACCAGAATAATTAATTTCAAATGTCAAAAATGTTTTAGAGGAAAACAATACATCTTCATGCAAGTTAGTTTCACAAGAGTGGGTCTCGGATCATACTGTTTTTTTATTATTAGTTCATAAAAGAACGCTTCCAAAA
Organism: Rhamnusium bicolor; assembly: GCA_029963845.1. NCBI lineage: Eukaryota > Metazoa > Arthropoda > Insecta > Coleoptera > Cerambycidae > Rhamnusium > Rhamnusium bicolor. The sequence continues at coordinate 579,074 of JANEYF010003497.1, read as the reverse complement.
AAGCATTCTAGTAAAATTTTCTGATTTCTAGTAGAATTTTGTATCAAAAGTTGTACTATTTAAAGATTTCCGATAACTACCCTGAGTGCTGGGCATAATCGAATAATTTGAATAATCGAATAACGGCTATTCGAATAACTTTATTAATCAAATGATCATTCGAAGTGTGGTTAGAACTCGAGAAATGGAGAAATCGACATCGATGGCTTGGCTCGGCGACATTTGGGAAATTGAGTCATAATTCATAATCATAAATAATCAATTTGGTTGGCAGTTGGCTATTGTTTCTATACAATTCTCAATTATAAATTTTAACGTAACTCAATCCGGTTCTGCCCTCAAAACAATACAACTCCGAATATACATTCCACAGATCATCACGACCAAAATGTCACCGACGGCAAACAACTAAACTTAACAATCTTAACATGTGTTCAAGTTCACTTGTACATGCATCGTATCATATCACTCGATTCAAATTTATGAAATTTGATAAATCAAGGTTTTTCAAAGTTACTGTGTTACCGTTATTTATTATTTAGAATTTGTTCGTTCTATGAAAAGTAGTGATAACAATGGCGAATAATTATTCTAATGTTATGTAGGTGAACACATTAATGGCATATTTCATGAAAATACATTCGTAGCCACTGTTCAACAATTACGAGATTTTAGATGTTTTTAATTTTTGATTATTATTAGTGATTTATTTTTACGAGTATGTGGTTTAATCAGACGTAGAAGAGATTTTTATTCAATTAGGTATGTAAGGAATGCCAATTTTTTGTTATTTATTTCAGTATTAGAATTTTTTATGGTTTAATTTATTTATTTATAAATAAGTGTGAGTTTGTGAGTTTTTGTTATCAGAATTTACTGTTGATTTTACTAACATAGCCCCAATAAGATAACACCACAACCACTTCTTTCCTGGCAGGTAAAGCTCATAGTGGTGCTTGCTGGGCAACAAATAATAATTTTTTATTTAAAATTTTTTTTATTGGCTAAACTGGGCAAAAAATAATTCAATTGTAGATGAGAGAGCAATTAATAATTTAAGACTTAGACTTCGATCGATTCACAGAACAGAAGTGAATCGATCTTGCGGCCAACTGATGTGTCTGTGCTATCCACGTATTAAGTAAACAAATCTGCTATTACGTTCTTTAAAGTAGATACTTCTTTATGAAATGATTATTTTCAATTTTATCTCATTTTTAGAAGATAATTGAAACCGCATATTACCGGCTGTGTACTAATTTAATATAGAATTGTGACGAACTGACAGTGGCAACACTACCTCCAGTTACGTCATTTCTGTGAACGGTGCGCGGCGTTTAGAGAGATATCCAGTGACCATTAGAATGTCAGTTGCTGGAGGACGAAAAAATTATCAGAAATTCAAATTTTTTTTGTTCAAACAAATTTTTTATAGTGCCAATACTCGACGAAATATATTGTAGGTTAAAATATAACTACGCATTTAAAACTCACCCTGTATAATAAATTTGGTAAACCAGAAGACACTTTACTTGAAAAAATTTTTAGTTTACAAGTATCTTGAATGTGGTGATATTTCTAATAGAAAATATCTGCTGTGGCCAGCACATAACTTTCTTATATCAGTATATATCATCCTGATCTAAAGAAATCATTCTATTTAATTCTTCACTTACCTCAATTAAATTTTAATAGCGTACCTTGAAATGTTTCATTAAAATTTTTAAATAATTAATTATCAGCGTTATTCGATACTTTCAATAATAATTCATGTCATATATTTTAATAATTTTTTATTGTTGACATTGAAGTCCTTAAACTAAATTAGACCTTTCAAACGTCAAACTGTTAAATTTATCCTAACCCCATTTTATGAGGCCAAATGTGTAAAATATTTCAGTTTACATCAGCTTTATTTACGTACTTGGAAAATATATTTTATTCGCTTGATATAGTAGACATTATTTATGATCTTTTACCAAGAATACATTTTTTTGTAAAGTCAAATACAAAAAAGTTTAGGTCCCATGAACCCTAATTTTGCTCTTCACTGAATTTTTCATTGTCTTTGGCCTTTAGAACAAGTGCACCAAATTTGAAAGCTGTATCTCGAAAACTGTTAAAAATAAAAATTTTGAATTTTCGTTTTTATTTCTTCTTGGCGTTATTTGAAGAAATATCAAAAAACTAAAACCACTTATTCGTTAGTGTTTTTTGTCCTTTACAATTAATTGTAAAAAGTTTTTTATAAGACGTTTCGTCATTTCGTGACCATCATCAAGTACATTATTTTAAATACGGACCTGAATTTCCTATTGCATTTTTTTTGTAGCATTTGAACCATTGTTGCAGATTTTCGATATTTTCACGAAATTTTAAATGATTGCCAAAATTGTCTTCAACATGTTTATGGGCCATATGGACTCCGCAAGGGTGCAATTTTTTCCTTGAAAAATATTTAGAAATATTTTATGACAAAAATCATCTGAAACTACATTCTCAGGTGCTATATAGAGTCTTTATTTAAATAAAATTTTAAAAACATACAGAAAGGGCGAAATTCTTTTAAATGGAACATCTAGTATTTAACGGAATATTAAATTCTATTAATTTCTCTGATTTGAAAAATATGGGCTTACCTGTTTGGTTTCAGTTTTTATATAGCAAAATAAATCATTTTTCCCTAAGATCTCATTTTTAATTGGAGAAAATTTTGAGTATGCTATGATTGAACAGACATGAAGAAATAATTGTTCCTTTAATTGTTGCACCAATAAATAAATATATTCCTTGCTGTAGTCATGGCATACTTGAAATTTTTGTCTATTAAAAATGTAGTTCCTAGAGGAAGACGATTTATTTTGTGGAATAACTTAAAAAACTAAAAACAATAACACAGGAAACCTCATATTTTTGAAATCAGTAACATGAGTAGAATTTAACTGATGTTCTGTTAGAAACAAGGTGTTCCATTTAAAAGAATTATACCATTTCGGTATTTATCTATTAGTTTAATGAAATAAGGACACTGTGTAGCGTCTGTGAAACTCCAAAAAATCTAGTTTCACGTCTTTAAAAAAAAAAACAAAATTGAATTGTAACTAGGACACCCTGTACAGTCTTTTAAATTTGTCAACATCCAATATTTTTCTTACATACTTTAGGAGAACTAAATAACTACTCGACATAATTTTTTTTAAAATTTAGTATGTTATTAAGCGAAGATAATATTGGTATGTGGTGTATTGCGATATGATTCACTTTTCCAATAGCGGTACACATGTTTCGTTCCCCTATGAATTCATCAGTACTACGGACTGGAGGAAGGGATGACATTGCAATGGACAGTTTTACCAATATTCGTTAAAGTCTTGCATCACCTGTCGATTAAAACCACAGGTGATGCAACGCACCATCTCTTGAAGGAAAGCATAGGTTCAGATTGTGACGTGTTTTACAGGTTGCAGCATATCTGGCTTCCCAGCAGTTAAATACATCTATCCACATATCAACGTTAATGGCCCAGAATATTATTTTTCATAAAGTTATGTTTTTTCATTATAATTAGTCAAGATTCGTCCAGAAATGCAATAATTTTTTTTTTCCAGAATTGTACCTTTTTCTTCCTTCATTCATTATGTCTCTTCTGGTGGTACTACATTCACCAAATTTAATGTGTCACCTAAAATGTTGTTGACAATCATAACTGCCAAATTTGGAAAGTATCCCATTAGTATTTTTTGAGTTATCGCGGATACACACATACACACACACATCCACATACACATCCACACACACATCCACACACACATCCACACACACATCCACACACACATCCACACATACGCACCGACAGACATTATTCGGAAAATAGTCAGAATGGATTCAGAAAGGTTCAAAACGTATATATCAATCAAAATCTCGAGGTCGAAGAAAATCACGATTACTATACTTCCTTATATTAGATATAAGAAAGTAAAAATGTAGGGATATATTTAGTTAAAGGTCTGTTTAAGTAATTTTTAAAATTAATTTTTGTTTTATAGATTGATTAAAAATGTTTTACAGCAGCGTCCATGTACATTGACAAACCCTGAATCACGTAGTACTTAATAATTATGATAGGATTGTTAAAAGATATGTAAATTTAAATTAATAATGAATATTTTAATAGCGACTTTCTCAAGAATTATTGGTAGAAGAGAGGCTAAATTATGCAAAAACTAATGACTTCTTGTTTTGCCTTGTCTTGTTTCATATCGGTACAGATGAAATTTTATTTCCATTTGTGCTTTTACCGTAAGAACTATTGTAACACCACCGAGTAATATTATACGAATAATAATAAATTCAAAATTTTCTTAAAGAATCAGAATAATTTTACTTGGTATATTTTAGATGTACTTTAAAATCATATTTATTAAAAATGCCACTGAATTTATTATTATCGTAAAAGCCGCATGTCTGCTATTTAATACCACTATCAGATGTAAGATGTCATGTAACTCTTTTTCATCGTAGATTTTAAAGTTAAGTTCAAACTTATTTGCAACTTAAGAAACGTAAGCGACTTTGATCCCCGCAGTTAACGGTGCCGACATTTTATATGCCGCAAATAAGTTTAAAATAAACTTTAATTTAACCACGTGAAATATTTATTATTCAAATTTTTACAAAATAAAAACAAAATTATTCGAAAAATATTATTTATGTACTTTTAAAACCAAAATGTTGCTATTTAAAAACAACACCAAATGTAAAGACACTTAAATCAAATTTCTTTCTTAAAGGGATCTCAATCACATACGTATTTACTATAGTCCGTTTAACGAACATATAGAATTATTCCCCGCCCATAAATGTGCCCCAAATTCGAATAGAATTTTGCTAATGGCATTATTTTTAAAACCCATATCACAAGATAAACTTAACTTGATAGCTTCTTGACTGTCAAATACGTATTGGTGTTTTGTGGAGATTACAGTTATTTGTTGCAATTCGTTGTTTCTATTTGCTGTTATTCACATTTACCTAATAAATAGTGCTTTTTCAACGCTAAATAAACATCTTTATTTATATTAAAGTAAGTAATGAAAACGATTAATATTGATTATATCTTATAACCACATTTTTTTTCAGGGATTAATATCAATTATGGCTCAAGCGGCTATTTCTCCACCGAAAAAACGGACATCCAGGCATTTTTCGATTGAAGACAAGCAACATATTTTGAACATTTATTAGACTTATACTGGAGACAACCCGGAAAACCTAGGGCAGAAATCGTCGAGTTTGTTGCAAAGGCATCAGGTAATTTTAATTTTATTATGGGGTTGCTCATCAGTGCATCGAAGTATATATTTACTATTAAGGTATTTTTAGATTGTTTATATTTATTATAATTTATGTTTATATTATTATCCCTATTCATTTAGGTGTGTGTGCTGCAACTGTTTACAACATTCTTCGTGAATATAAAGAAACACACCAACTTCATTCACCAAAAGTCTACGACAGACAATGAACAATTTTGGATAACATCGATGATAGAACTAAAACGAACCACCAACTCTGAATAAAATGTTAGCGTTGGTGCATGAAGATGAACATCTACCTCGATTAAAACGGAGTATTTTGAGGACATTGATAACAGAAATTGGCTTTCGGTGAGTAAACCAAGTTTTATTTCTACATGTTGTAATGTAATTATTGTGTTTGGTACTATAGGTTTGCAAAAAGGTCACGCAATAGTGTCCTTATGGAAAAGAATGATTCGTCATGTGCAAAGCCAAGAGGAAAAAATGTGGCAGCTTGATGTTGTAATGGACATCGAAGTAGAGCCACTGAATGTTTATGTGGGTGATGACTCTTCTTCGTCCGAATCTGACTAGGACTAAGGCCCAGTTGTACCTAATAGCGTTCGAGTGGATTATTCGAAGATATTGTTACTACTATGTTTGATAAATATCCACGAAATAATTGGAATACAATTGACAGGCCTTAATTCAAAATGGGACGATGATATACTGCAGGTATTTTAAATTTTAATAGCATTTTATTCATAATATAAAAACGTGTTTTTATTTCAGAAACCATTCATATTGCTACTGGTGGCTCAATAGAAGTCGAGTACTTAATAATAGAGGTTGAGGTTTAGTAACGATTTTCATACAGGGTGCAGTATGCAAATTTTTTATTGTTTATGTTTCTCCATTTATATTTTCTTATCATTATAAGAAAAGCCTGATCTCTCGTAAGTTTCTTCTTGGTTCTTCTTACAAACAGTAATCGAACCTTGTGAATATGGTGTGTTTAACATGTATAGCTTTTATTGCTATTTTATTAGATTTTAGGACTGTATTACTTATTTAATATTTATTTTTGTAGTATGCATATTTTTTATTGTTTGTGTTTACTCCATTTATATTTTCTTATAATGTAGACTGATCTCTCGTAAGTTCCTTCTTGGTTCTACTTATGAGCAGTAATCGAACCTTGTTAACCCTCCATTGCATGATTTAATTTTTCTTATTTTTTAACATTACGTACAATTTTTTTTTAAAGATATTAAAAGGTGTAAATAAAACATATAGAAAACATTCTAAGAAACTTTTTATTTAAAATTAAGAAAAAAATATGTTCCCAATTGGGCACAGGCTTATAAGCTGCACTTTAACACATATATAATTTGTATGAAACTCTACAAAGCAGTTGCTTTTCGCATAAAAACACAGGTGTACTTTACATTTTTAACAGGGTAACTCTGCTTTTGCCCTTGCATCCCAATTTTTTACGGGCTTAACATCAGCAACTTGATCAACTCGTGTATCAAGGGACCAATATCGCCTTGCATTTGGCTATTTTATAATTGACATCCATATGAGGATACCCAAAAAATCTTTCTAACTCTTCCTTCGATAAATACAGTGGCTTATTAGGCTGTATCTGAGTACTGAATAAAACTGTTTGATAAACGATACTATCTAAAAAGATGACATCAAAGAAAAACTTTAATATTTTATAAGGAGTTGTCAACTGTAGGACTTCAGGAGGAAGTAGAGTATTTCCTTGAAACTAGGTACCTTCTGCATTGGTATTCGTAATGGAATTCTTCCATTTGACTTCAGATGCTTTACTTGTCGAGGGCGCATTAGGAAGTAGCTCAACTAAAGGTAATTCATCACTACTATAACAAGCTAATTCCTCATGCTGTGTATTATTTTCCATTAAAATGTTGGACTCATCAATATCATCCTCCAAAATGGAATCATTGCTGTCAAAAGGAAGATCTTATGTGCGTCGAGTTTTTTCCATAAAACACTTTGGGTATCAGTGTACTAAATTTCTCTCAGTTAATATCCATAATGAACACCTAAAAAAAACTAAACACCTAAAATTTACCTGCTATGCATACTGTTCCCCAATCGGGAACATACCTATTTGCCAAACAAAAAATAATTACATGCCTTCACAAATACATATATTCAGGCCATTCTACACTACAAAAAATATTGAGAGGTTAAACTAATATTTTTAAATACAAAACTTACCTATATTACCATTTATAAAAATTATCAAAAACACGTTTAAATTGATCGTTAGATTATGTCACAGAATACTTTATTTCAATTCTGTCAGAGTGCCGCCTTGTGTTGGTCGACAATTAAACATTATAATGGATATAAATGGCACACGACTAGTCCTAGTTTAAAAACATTACAATTATCTTGATTCTAAAAAAAAAATATTTTTATCCTACAAACCTCCGTATTATAATAAGTCCTACCAGTTATATGAAATGCGCCGTCGTGGGGGATTTACTTTCCAATAATATTTGTATTTGTTATGATGTTATATACCTATTCGTTTTTCTTTGTTACAAATAATAAATAATTTTAACTTGTCACCTAACGTAATCTAATTATTTTAATTCTCCAACAAACAAAAAATTATTTGTAGTGTGTGAAACTGGGTTTTGCATCCAGAAATTGGGGAGAAGCCTATTGGCTGCTCCCCAATTCTATCTGTTCATTAACCAATTCCAATTCCAATTTCAAAACATTTATTGCACATTAAATACATTTGTAAAAAACTTAAATAGGGAACCGGAGTATAGAGGAAAATTGGGACACGCTAGTCTTGATTTTAAGCGTGTCTAGTTTTACTAATCAGTAAAGATTTTAGAGGCATGTTGTAACTTACAGATTTACCTCATATCATTTCCATTAACAGTTGTTTATGGTTGTCAGCGTACAGTTGATGAATATTTTATATCCAAAGACCTGCATGCGTATAATATCGTTTTAAGACATTTATGTAATTAAATATTCGTATTTTCTACTAATAAAAAAGTCATCTGCATTACCTGCAATTTTATATATTAGGTCTATGTAGTATTTAGGAATGAATCATTTGTTATCGTTTTTTAATATTACGAACAGAAAAAATTTAAGAGCGATATATTGATTTAAATTGAATACTTGGTGAAAACTCACTTTTAAAAGGTTTTTAAATTTCACGGCAACAAGAACACCAGGGTCACCTGTTAATATCATATATTTACATTGTTCACTAATTCAATGCACATAGCTATCTCAACAGCGTCTGTGTTTGACTGATCGCTGTAGTGGAAAACTGTTGATGTGCAAAATTTTCGGAGCATATTCCTTCATCTACGTTCGATAGGCTGCATTATAACAGGCCTATTTTATTAATCAGTCATGATTAGTGAAACATTTTGTTTTCACTGTCACCTCCATATGGTTGGCACTTCATGAGTTCACTTAAGAAAATTGTAGATAGTAATGTAATCAGTCTGCGATCAATCACTAAAATATGTTCTTGAACGATTTAATACGGACACTTACTAATGGCCAACAGAAGGATTATTTACAATGGTAATTTTGTATGGACAATCAAATTTCCTGGGAACTCTCTAACCTGACTCAGTTTTGTTGGAGCTTTCAAACATTGCTATTTCTAGTGACGAACATAATAGTTAATGTGGAAATTTGTTCCTTTCTGCCAAATCAATTATAGTAGATACTATCGAATGCATTAAGGGACAAAGTGATATCATTCTTATCAAATTATTTTGTTTTAAAAAATATGGATTATCAAATGCACTACTAATCTACTGCATTTACATTTAACAGTCTCTTCAGGGTTAACTCCTTTAATTAAAACACAAAAAGTAGTGCAAGTCTAATTATGTTTGATATGGGCAACTAACCAATGAATATTCTAGATTTTGGTAACATTAAAAAGTGGTTTTCAACTTCAGCATGGAATGCAGTTACTCCCGCTCAGCTCAAACCCAGTAGACACACATACGTTAGAAGACGTTTATAATGTCCACACACCATTTGAAAAACGTGTTTTTTTATGTACAAACAACTTTAAAATGTCACGGTTTTACATGTTTCAGATAAGAAAAATTATAAACGTTAAATATTAGTATATGTGAAACGAATACGTCAGATATTTTAAAATGTATTACTAATATACGTAACTCCAAAACCTCAAAAACGTTTCTTTTCAACCTCAATGGACTATTCAGTTGATATGGACGTTTCATGAACGTTTAAGAGAACAGTTTTATTTAAGCGCTTTAAACAACTTTATTTTAACGTTGTCAAAAGGTCACACAACATTTTTCGTGAAAAAATCATCTATTTCTAACGTTAAGATAGACCGTTATTTTTCCAACAATAAATGAATGGTTGATTTTCTAATGCAACACGAATTAATAACCAATAACACGTTGAGAATACGTTTTAAAAACGTATGTGTATTTACTGGGAATACACATTTCCCGTAAGTATATTTGATGAGGTTAATAGAATTAAGTAACCCCATGCAAAAGGTATAAACAATTTGCTTATTTTTAAAATATTCGAAGGACCTTGGACTGATGAGTGTATATAATAAAAAACACTATTTTTTAACTTAACGTAGAAAAATATATTTACAAGAAAAATAATACAATGTTGAAATTAATAACGATGTTTACAGTACAATAAGTCTTAAAGACCAGAACGTACTATGTTAAAAATATCTCCTGTATTTTTTTAAATAATGCACCGCATTCGAGAAAAATAAAAAAGGGAATTTATACATAACAAGATAGTCACAACCGGAAATGAAAATAGGATTAAAAAAATATCCAAGGTAGGCTTGTGATACATTACATTAGTATCTTGGAAATGGTTCATTTTTGGGCACATGTCCATACAAACTGTTTTATTTATTTTAGCACATAGTATACCCTGCAGAAGTTTAGCATACCATTTCTCAAACATTTATAGAAGGCTTACACATATATAAAAATATGTTATTACATTGATCGAAAACGGATAAGTAAAGTCAATCAGTTTATCCTATTTTGCACTATTTTTTTCTAACTTGTGGGAGTACTTAACCTAAAAACTTCTTATTATTAAAACTTTGTATGCTTTTTGTATTATAGTCATCTGACTTAAAATGGAAAGAATTTACTGTTTTTCCCATCAATTATGCTTTCTCCCATGATTTTCTTCTATCTATTTTCCCACGAGATCACAGTTGTTGTAGATATAAACAAACCCCACATCATTATTGGGGAAATTGTGAAAATGTCTTGTCCTGTCCACATTTTTCCTTGAATAATTGTATATACAAAAATTCGTATTTTTACTGTTTTCTTCGACATATTCTAGATTAAACGTTGAATAAAATAAAAACGGTGTAAAACCCCGATAAACAAACTACAAGTGATCAAACGAATATAAACAAAGAGAATTACTCGTTTCATCAGTGAGATCTTTAGCCACCAGGAGGCGACCTGAATGCTTGAATTCTCAATAACCAAGTTAGTCTAGATTTATAAAGACGGAACTAGAATTGTACGAGAAGGGTCGGGAATGTTCAAGCAAGTTCTAGATCATGCATGGGCGGATATTATAAGGTAGGCCGAGGAGCTCAGTCTTAATTTGGAGTTGTGCAAATGAGAAGAAATGAGTTAGAGCCTAAAGTAGCTAGTTTAAATGTTTAATTGCTATTATAGTTAAGTCCTTCATTAAGTTTTTGCTGACAATTATTAATTTTCAATCAACGAATCTGCAGTTTGAGGTGTTTGTGTGGATAGCAAACACGCAACAGTGTGTAGGTATCATATATCATTCTCTTAGATTTCGCTACGTCGAATTATACGTCATAGAGCTAGAATCACTTTTGTCGTTACTAAGAAGCACTCCTTCACAGCACGTATTAAAGGACAGTTTAAAGGAATGTATAATGGTAGATTCTAATTTGTAGGGCTGAACCGTCTTTTTTTCTGCTTTTATTTAACGTCGGCGTATTTCTGCTAAAATAAATTCGAGAAAGTCTTAAATATTCCATTTAAACGATAATCTGTAGGATGCCATAGACGCCCTAGCACCTGAATTAAGATAAGGATTATATATCCAACAAGATGGGGCATCAATACATAATTCTATAATAAATAATTCAAGAATAGTTTAATCAACATATCTCTAAGGTTACGATAGCCCTCTAATAGGATAGCCGCCGAAGCCTTCGGATGTTACCACTCTTGACTTCCACTTTTGGAGGCATATTAAAAATTAATTATACAAGACACGGCTCCAAAATTAGAAGAAGTCTGTGATAGAATTGGACATTCAAAGTCATTCCGCAAAAATTTAAGATAGCCTAATCTAATAAATTATAGACAAAGAATTGACTATTGCATCAGCTTTAACGGATTTAATTGAAAAGAACTAAATGTAATTGATTATAGTACTAGTAATAATACAAAGAAGGTTTAGTGCCATATCCCAAAAAAATAAGAATGCAGCTACGGACACGCGTTTCAGAGTTATTGCCCCTCATCAGCGTAGCGTAGCTAAGGAATTGGATCTAGGATGAGATAGATCAGGAACAAGAACTAAAATAAGGCTAGAAAGTACAGTACACAGTACTCAATTAGTACCTTCATGTTCCCATGTTCCACAAATTGGGCCTCGATGAGCGCAGTCGACACATAGAGCTCTATGTGTACTGCCCGTTTCCACCTGGCATATACAAACAAAACAAGACAGATTTATTGGGGTTTAAAATAAAACAGAGAAGGTTTAGTGCCATATCCACAAAAACCAAAAATGCAGCTAGGGACACGTGTTTCGAAGTTATTGCCCCTCATCAGCGTAGCGTCGCTAAGAAATTAGATCTAGAATGTGATAAATCAGGAACAAGAACTAAAATAAGGCTGGAAAGTACAGTACACAGTACTCTATTAGTGCCTTCATTTTGAACCCCATTAAATCTATCTTTTTTTGTTTAGACACGTAGAGCTCTATGTGTCGACTGTGCTCATCGAGGCTCAATTTGTGGAACATGGGAACATGAAGGCACTAATTGAGTACTGTGTACTGTACTTTCCAGCCTTATTTTAGTTCTCGTTCCTGATCTATCCGATCCTAGATCCAATTCCTTAGCTACTTTACGCTGATGAGGGGCAATAACTCCGAAACACGTGTCCGCAGCTGCATACTTGTTCTTTGGGGATATGTTTTTTAAAACCATGTAACGTTTTGCAAAACACATTAAAAGATGGATTTTATAGTATTGTAGTTTTTGTGATTATTTTATTAAATCTGTATTAAACATCAGATACTATTTAATGAATTTTTGTTGTTACTGTCCCTCTCTTAATTTATTATAATAACTATTTGGTAATGGATTTAATATAAATCATATATTTTGTTTTATTACATTCCTTTTTTTTTAATCAATTTGAATTATTTTCCCGTTCTCATGATTCAGGACAAAACAGACGAAACAGAGATAAATGTAAAATAACGACCAGAGAGATATAAACACATACGATATAATACTTTATTTATTATATTGAGAGTCATTCCATATGAAATCGTATAATCGGTAAAGCCTGCTTATTTTAGATTTTGCTCAAACTTTTGTGAGAATCTTCTTTAGGGTTCCAAAGGAGGAAATCCACCGTCATTTAATTTTCGCAGTGTCCGCCTGCCCGAATTAAAGTATTTAAAAAACGTCATTTTTATGCCTTAATATTTTTAGCTGTAAAATTTTTTCTATTAAAGATATCTACATGTTCAAGATGTCATTTCAAAGCTGAAAGATAGTAGTTTTTGTGCATAAATTCTTACAATTAATACCCCCGAAAAATAACACGGTGCTGAAAATACATGTATTTTACTGATTTTTCGTGATATTTAACTGACTCCAGTATCTCGACTGTTGAATACAAATAGCTAATATTTCTCAGAGATCAAGCGCACATATCGTGGAAGAAATAAAACTTACAATTGACTCGTTCGGCCTGCTCTTTACAAAAATAATCTCTGCTTGAAATTTTTAAATTTATAAAAATCGCATTATTTAGGCTATAATATGAATTTGTTGTCTACGAGATAAAAATATGGAACTTACAGGATATTCAGTTCTTACCTTGAACGTCAAAAGCCTGCAATGCTCGTTTTGTTATTTTAATCCTTTGTGCGTGTACAGGTGGTGTAAAAAAAGCAAAAATATCGTTAATTAATCTTTTACATATAAAACCGGCACCGATCAACGATCGTCTACTGCCGAGAATTATATTCCCGCCTATAAGGGGCCGACAATTATATTATGTATGTATATAGTCTCTAAGGGCGAATATCGTTTGCGTCCCTAGGTGACTACCTACTAATTGACTTTCTATTTCGTTTATGCTCTCGTTCTATAATGCAGTTTGTAATTTGTTCAGCTCGAAAACAATCTTGCTAACGATGTGTCGTGTGTACGGCGAGTATAAAGACATTTTTTGTTTATTACATATTTTCTGTTTAGTGCAGTGCGTTAGTGATAGAAAATCAGCAAAATCACCCTTAGTCTGATTAACTCGATAGTAAATAAGAACAATTATCGCCTCTCACGGGCCATTGTCTCTTCTACCAGTACTACTACTCTTATTTTTTTTATCTATCATTTCACATTACTCCTTATCGTATTGAGAACAGTCAGTATGAAGAAATCGTTGTAAATATGGATGATCCGCCTTGTAAATATGGTCTGCTCTAAACAATCGCCATGGGCTTCTACCAGATTATTTGTTTGATTGCATTTCCTTATTTGTTTAAAACCTTTTATATGATAATATGTTGATTATCAATGTGATAATAATATGCTGATTATCAAGTTATGAAATTGTGAATAAAATGTTACTTTCACAATCTTATTATTTTTTGAGATTTGTATTTATGTGTTAAATGGAATAAATTTGTGGAGAAATTTTATTTTAATTATTCCATAAAAGTGCGTTTTTTACAGAAAAAAATTAGTTATAGTAAATGCTATAGCAAAGTTAAAGAATATTCAGTGGTGCATCTTATGGTTTAATTTGAATTAACGAAGCTTTTTTAAATTTTCCTTTTATCGTGTTGGAAAACATTTTTTTCGCACCCTGTGTATCATAGGTTAATTTCTGACAGCGTTTCAAAGAAGCATTCTTGCTCAATATTTAGTCAAAACGTATTTTTACTGATGATTGGCATAACCCCAGAATATTAGTAAATTGAGAAAAAAAAACATGTCAAGCTAAATATTTCGAAAACTGTGATTATTTTCATATCAGTATTAAATATATAAAGTACTTTTTATTTTTCATATAGATTCCGAAAAAGTTAAAAAAAATATAGGTTGTCATTAAGAAAAACAAAGTAGCTCTCTCCCCAGCGGAAATGGAACATTCTCTTAATAATTGGCGTTATTATTATTCTTTAGAGCTTGAGAAACCAGGCATATTAAAAAAAAGATCAATTTATGTCTTTTCTTAACTAAGATATTGGACTTCCACGCACTAGGTGGACACGCTGTATATACGCACATTTAACTCTCACATTTTTTATTTCTGTGTAAACCCTAGAAATTAACTGATAAATTCATAAAATAGTTATGTGGAACGTACATACAAGGAGTGGTTTTCTGAGGCCAACAATGGAAGTTGCATTTGGCAACACACTTTGCATATTTTCTTTTTGATCGTTTCCTTTTCTTTTTTTAGATTTTGGTGAAATTATGGAAATACACTATGAACAAGAAATTTTCATTTTACAGGATTGGCCGTAGTGTGGAATAATGCGCAGGTAATTTTGTACCTACAGAACAATTCAGAAATAAAGCGTAAAAGAAAAACCCTGAATATACTAACGACTTTCCCAACATATAAAAAAATCGGTACACTAGATAGATGTTTTACAATTTAACTAATTGAAATCAATGACAAAACCTATTTGTGCAGCAAAAAGTTATATGTGAGTAATTCTCCAATTGTATATTTAGGTGTATTTCTTCTCAGTGATCGATAAATGGTCGACATTACCAGTTTGTTGATCTTGTGTTGATAATAGTTCGGGATTAAATGCAAATAAAAACTAATAAAAGTGTAAAAACGGATATTGTGCTGGTATCATTATTTTTCAAAACCTTTACCTTATCGTTAAATAGGGATGCTAAATATCGGGAAATTGACCAAGCTGATTTTGTTCAAGCTCTTCAGGAAAGTGAAAAGAATATTTATGTCTCCAAAATTCTATTAACTAAAAAAATTACAAAGATTTTCTCAATATTAATTATGGTTAACATAAAATTAATTATTGAAAACAGCCCGATGCACTGTAAGTTTTTACAATTCAACATTTTGATAGGTAAATATAAATAAAAATAAGTGCACATAGATAACATATTTTCTAAAAATTAAATTGCATAAGCCGTTGGTGAGTCGTAAATGATAATTAATTATTACGATATAATAAAACACATTTTACTTTGTTGACTCGAAAAAAACAGTTTCAACTTTTTCAAACCATATTTTAGACTTAGGTCACAATTTTTCAAATTTACGCAATCTTAAAATGCTACATGTACAAGAAAGTTTCAAATTAAATTTATTAGAAATCATAGAAATGTCTAATCTATCAATAGCCCCGGCAGTTATTTGGTTAATGATCAGTTACTCCAGTTAGACATATCCATCTTCATTCAATCTTTGATGTTTTTAAATTGTAATTCTTGTTTATTAATCCTAGTATAGAAACTCTTATTTATTAACTTGTTGCTTCATAAACCCTGTTAAAAATTTACCATTAAAATGTGATTTATTACATCAAATTGATTTTCTAATTTACTTCTTTGACATTTAAATTTAAAATTAATTCTCATATTCATTTACACCAGTGGCGGCTCGTGATATTGTCCACAGAGGAGGCTTGAAATTTAAAAGGCAATTAAATTTCAATATGATTACAATTTGCACATTTCTCCACCACCCTTGAGGTAGTACAACGGCGCATTACATTTTTTTGTCGTGCGTTGATCGCCAGACTAGCCTTACTATCCCACTTATAATTAAATTATAACTTCTAATAAAAATCAAAATTGTTTTGGAAAAAAATTGATAGGTAAATAAAAGTATTTTTCTACAAACAAAAACTTGTATTCATTATCACTGCCAGAGTGTAAAATTATTACTTTTAATAAAAATTAAAATAGTTTTGAAAAAGAAGTTACATAAAAAATATTTTCTAAGAAATAAATAACGTAAATAAAATTTCTTCTAAACTAATAACTAACTATATTAATCTTTGGTGTAAAGTCTAAATACTTTTATAAATCAGTGGTAACCTGTGATTTCCAGAACTAGCAAAATGGTTTGATTACTTCTTCATAAAATGAAAATAAATCATTTTTCTTCAACTCTGACCAAAACCTTTTTTCTATTGAAATAAGCGATATATTTGACAGGCGGTTTTGAGCTATTGTGTTTCTAATAAATGTTTTGATGCGTTTGCGTGCCGAAAACGATCGTTCTACAGAAGCTGAGGTTACTGGAATTATTGACACTAAAAGTAAAAGATTGTACAGTTCGGAGAGACAGATTTTTAAATTATTATTATATATATACAAGTAAGCATTTCTTGAGGCGATTTTGAATTTGCCAAAAAGTTATTGGTCAGAATACAACACACATAGTTCATTTCTTAATGAAATACGGTTAAAAAGGGATACTGGTCCATTAATTTGTCCATTAGACTGTTAGGAAATGATTTAGAAAACATTATAAAATTATTAGGATTTATTACATCGAAACATTGCAAAGTATTTAAATCGGAAAATCTAATTTCAATTTGAACTATAATGGTATCCAAAATTTCTGTAAAAATTTGTTTGCAATGTATGTCTGTCCTCTCAGTTAATATATAAGTTATATGTTGTGGCTCATCATCTAATTCTTCAATATTTTCAAAAAACAATTATATAAATTATTGAAATGTATTTCGTTATTGCGAAATTCCTTTAATTTAGATATAAGTGAATTAAGTCTATTTTTAGAATATGTTAGATTAGTTAATTCATTCTGTAAAATTTGGAAAACAACATCAGTTTGCTCAAAAATCATTTTAAAAACCTTTAGAAAAGTTTTTATTCAACAATAACGATTTTAATCGTTAACCTGATCTTAAAGTTTGATCGTCATTTAAAAAGTCTTCACTTACCGAAATAAAATTATAAACGTCAATAAGTTTTTTCCTGTATGTGTCAACAGTGAAAACAACTCTAGATGAAAAATTCCAAAGAGTGGGAGCATTACTCGGAATTCTATGTTCTATAATTCTATTTAAAATATCAGATTTTTTACTAGATTTTGAAAAAAAATTACGAAAAACCAGTAATATTTCAAAAAAAATATTCTAACTTCTTTAATTCCGTTACAGGCTTTACTCAAAACCAAATTTAATTTGTGTGCGTAACAGTGAGTGAAATAAGCTTGAGGAGCAATATCTTTTATGTTAGTTTGGAGTTCATTAAGATTCCCTGACATAATCGCAGCGTCATCATAGGTTTATGCAATTAATTTATTTTTCAAATCAAATTTACCAAATTCTTCGATTGGCTCGCCGGTAGCCTCAGTTTATCCAACAAGCGCGACGAGAGACCGTTAAATATGCATACGCGGAGTGGATTATCAAGACTACAATTTTGCATGTTTGTGGAAAGGAAATGATTTTTTTTTACACTGGAAATTAATTAATGAATTATAAACAACATTTAGAATTGAGATATACCTTAGTAGAAAATTATACTTGTGAAAAATATTAGTTTGGAGATATTCTGCTTCTGTAGAGGAGGCTAAGCGACCCCTACCTCCCCTGACCAGCCGCCACTGATTTACACAATAGTTTAGTACATGAATTCCGCGTTTTTGCTTTGTATATTTCGTTTTCTCCTTAAAAAAACAAATGGGGTGCGATATCGGGGCTCAGCTTGCGACTAGTAACCCCGTTTTTACAGGAAACCCTTACTACACGCTAAAAATAATTTAGCGCTGTCTATTATTATTCATTTTTAATACGCTCCCGGCTAAATACGCTGGCTCGCCTGGACCAGTGGTTGTGACGTCACGCCACAGCACTGAGGTTTTGTTTTTAGATAGTAATGGCTGGTGTACGGTGAAGTGTTGTCCTCTCTCTTGGAGAAAGCAAACATTTTTGTTTTAATTTCTGTTTGAGTGATGGTTTAATTGGAACTAAATAAAAATTTAAGTTTAAATTTTCTCGAATTTAAAAGAGTTAACTTAATATTTTTTTATTGTGAAATAAATATTAAAAATATTATGTTAGAAATGAAATGTTTTTCGTTTTTAAATATATCCAGTAAACGTCAGTACACATACGTAAAGCAGAGAACACATATGCGCGATTGCGATCACAATAGCGATAACGATAGCAGGAGCGATCGCAATCGCATTGGAAAGTAAACATATATGAGTTGTGGCGAACTACAATTGTCCTGTTTGATTTTTAAAAAAACACTTTCTTTAATGCATAGACAGACGAAGAAGTGTAATGTTAATGTTTACCAAATAGATATGTGCAGTTTATAGCAATATAGATTAATTTAAAAGGCAAACAGCCAATACTTACCACCAGTTATTCCTAGGATGCTGCATGTTACGAGGATTGCTGATCGTGTTAAGTAAATACGGACAATTTCACAGAGAAATTAATTGAAACTGATAAAATGTACAGTACATTATTTGATCTGTCACGACCTGAATAGAGAATGTGCGTATTAAAAACAAAATATGGGACAAAATTGCTAACAAATAATTAGGAATTACTGGTGGTAATGGCTGATTTTTTAAAAGTTTATTGCGGTTTTCATCATCCAATAATGCTGCAAATAGCAATGCTTCTTCTTACTGTACACTGAACATTTTTATTTATTCAACACTACACTTCTTTGTCTGACTATACATTAAGTACACCTTCTTTTAAAAATTAAACGGGGACACTGTAGATCGTCACCGCATAAGTATGATTGCTTTCGGAGGCGACCGCTACCGCTATTGCTATTGTGACCATGATTGCAATCACACATATATGTTCTCCGCTTTAAGGGAGGACAGATATACGAGATGGCGACGACAATCACGATAGCGATGACGTAGAAGATGGGGCGGGTCTTTAATAAACAAGTGAATCCGCACATACACGTTCGCAACCGCTATCGCGTTCGCGATCGTGATCTAGATCACGAATATGTGTTTTCTGGTTTAATCGCCGATTACCACGCGAACGATCGTGCATAAGTCGATTTTATTGCCAACAAGTTGCAATAAGTATGTGCGGGTTCACTTGTTTAATAAAGGCAAGTCCGATTGCCAACGCCATCGCTATCGCGATCATGGTCGCGATCACGTATATATAGTCTCCGCTTGAAGATTATTAGATTTCAGCATTATTCAGAAACGTGATAATTTTTTGTTGTTCTGTAGCTTTAGATTAGGTAAAATACGATCGCTCACTTAACGGCAAATAATGCGGTAATCGGTAATCTGCTATTATAAGGGGGCGTCGCTAATTGGAAGGAAGATATTTATTACTTTCTTTATTTGCCTGAAAGTTACCAAAAATATGAGAAAACACAACACAAACTCTCAGAGTTTAGGTTTTCTTTTTCTTCGGTTTATTTCGAAATCACCTAATTAATGAAATAGGCATAAGGACACTTTATTTCAAACTTATTTGCAACATAAAAACGTCGGCTTCATTGATCCCTTTACATCAAAGAAACCGACATTTTTTATGTTGCAAATAAGTTTGAAATAAACATATATACATTTTTTTTTATATTTCAGCATAGAAATATTTTTACCTGTTTCATTTCTTTAAATGTTTCATAACTTTTATAAAATCTCTAGAGGAAACTTGACACATATTTTATTTGTTTTTATGATATTCATAGATACTTACGTACAACATTTGATATTTATGGAATATTAATTTTGGTTATATTTTCAACAGTGGTAAACACATTGTACAAAAATCTACAGAATAATTGGATATGCATTTATCGTCAGTAATATTACAGATTCTTTAATTTTTTTTTTTTGTTTGTATTATCGAGATTTCTGATAAGTTTGCTCTAATACAAATATAAATAGGCTCCTTCTTTCTTCTTCTGTCTGTGCAATAATTTTACAGAAATTATTTAAAAAAACTCATAACTGTTAGAATATTTATCTAATTTCTATTATGGATAAATTAAGCATAGAAATATGTACAATATAACAGTAGCTGATTTCGACTCTCAACCAAAAACTTATCAAATGTCACCTAATCAAGACATATTAACGTCGATGAATTAGCCTGTCATTAATTACGCTAAAATTGAATATGAATTGGATTATAATAATATGAAATTAAATAGTGATAACTGGAGGTGTACTTTGGGCTGACGCCGATTGGCTGGAAGGCGGGACGCGCGTCGCGGTGCCTGCTATAAAAGATGTTCTGGTTCATATTGTGGCTCTCACTGTAACAACCCCACATCTCCAACGACTTCACAGCCTTCTAGACACATCGAGACACCAACAGGTGACCACGAGTCAAAGGTGAGTACGCAAAAATTTCTTTTACCGGTGCATGAATATTGGTTTTTTATGAACTAATATTAGATATGTATTTAAATATGTATATATTATAATTGTAAAAAAGTGATTTTGCACATTACATTTTTCTTTTCCATGTATCCAGATATGTAGTTTTAATTGTTCTATAACTCGACAGAATTTAAAAAATTAATATTTCAAAAGTGATTTATTATTAAGTGATTTTCTTTGTAATTGAAAAATTAATATTAATAATTTGTAAAAATTTGTATATTTTTAAAATATTTCTAAATATTTTAACAAGTCTCATCAATTACCTGAACTTTAAATTAGTTAATAAACAATATTATTTTAATCCATGTATAATAACATTAGCATATATTTCTCAAAAATATATGCTTTGCATTATTAAAATCTTTATGATATTTCTCTGTAAATTTTGTTTGAATTAATTTATGTGAGCTTGTGTATTTTTTAAAATCGGTAGCATATATTTGAAAGCGGTTGCGTGCATATATTTAAATATAACTTAATTAACAAAACGATTAAATTTCATAATTTTTGAAATACAATTACACATCGTGCATCATGTGAATTTAATTTCCATTGGGTGGTAAACCACACACAGAATGTCAATCAAAATATAATAGCTTTGGTTTAAATTAATTATTCGACAAATTTACATTTGACTTACTATTCCATAGTACATGTTAATTTTTGGAATCAAAAATGTAAAGATGTAGTAGTTTCATTTGTGCTTTGTAGAGAAAAAAGACAGTGATTTCAATTTTTGGACAAAGTACATTCTAGGAAAAACTAAAATTCTACATGAAATATGTTAACTACAAATTAACATTGAACAAAATAATTGATTAATAGCTTTATGGTTTTGAAAAATTTTTGTTTATATATTTTTTATAAAAATATAGAAACATGACAATTGTTTGGTCAGCACTATGGTTTTTTTTTTAAACACAAACAAGCTGCATATGATACATAGATTAACTAGCATTCCTCCATCAAATATAATTTTAATAATGAGTTAGGCATAATAAAACAAATTGCAGTTAACAATTGCTGTAACCGAACCATCATCAACATCAACAGTAATTCATAATATTCTTGCTACAAACTTCTATGAAAAGCAATACAGCTAGTATATCCAAATTTATCAATAAATGACTGAAAATTTAAAATTATTATATATGCATATAGGTGAACCTACATAAATAATTGCTCAAGGGTAAAAAACATTATAACTGCCTATAAAACAAATAGCACTCAGCAAATTAATTAAAAATAACAGATAAAATTATTGTGCCAAAATAAGGAAAATTAATGTATAGCCTATATCCCTACTTGCCCTAAAATATATATATTGGACAATCTCGAAGAAGTTCTAAGAAAAGGGTATCTGAACACAACAGAAATTTTAAAAATGGAAAAGAAAATATATAAAGTAAAATTTGTGAAAGTTATAAAACAGTTTTACTTCGTTCATTGTTAACATGGAGTAAGTAAAGGCCGACTCGATCAACTAAAAAAAAATTTGTATAATTTTTACTAATGTAATTAACATTGCCAATTTTAAAAAAATGTGACAAGTGAAAATTATTTCCTTTGAATTACTGAAACATATGAGATGCGATTTATTCAATATGAAAAAAATCATGTTAAAATTATGAATGATTCTTATGTTTTTTCTAGTGAATTGCATTATAACTTACCCAGTATATAATAAATTAAACATTTCAATATGAAACAAAATCTTTAGTTTAAAGGTATCCCAAAGAAAATTACAGAAACTCAATTTGTTATATCTGCTTATTTATATTTTCTAATATGTTTTAGAAATAAAAATGAATACTTTATTATAGTAAGTAATGATAATAAACATGATGATTAAACAACGAATTTAAAATTTTTGGTAAGAGTCCTCTGTATTTTTCAGTGTATTACTAATTTTATAATTAACGAAATTTATAAAGAGCCTTGTTTAATGTGCCACAAAAATTGAATTGTACATTTTAATTGAAAATTATTATTGCGTTCTGAATATGCATAATTTATTTGCAAATAACTTATTTACTAGTAATAATAAAAATTAAAATACAAAAAAAATCCAATAGAGAGGTGAGAATCATTTGCAAATAGTAATCAAAACTAAAAATGATATTTTGTTGGCGTTGCGTATACCTGCTTCGCACTGAAGAAGGCAAAAACCAGAAACCAATCTGCCAATGGCCTCAACAATGATTTCTATTTATTTCTTATTTAATTTTCAATTAAATAAAGCGAGACGATTACGACTTTCGTACCGTTTTAGGTATAATTTTTAGTATTCATTACTATTTGTAAATAATTTATTTATTTACTTTTTGTACTGTAACTTTAATAGTAACATAATAATTATTCATAATATTACGAACGTTAACTACTCTTTAATCTTGAGTGTAGTTAAGTTGTCACAAAATCTTGTCTGCTAGTACAATATGTATTGTGTAAAAATTAACAAACGTTAGGTAATAGTTATTTATTATTTTCAGGTAATTTAATGCCTATATAAACTCGTATTATAATTAATCACTTTAATCCATAATTAGAAATTTCCTTAATTAATCTACAGATTAAAATAAACATTAATTTTCCAGACATCTACTTAGGAGTCTGAAATAATAATATTCATAAATATATGGGATAGGGTTTTGTAGTGTTCCATACATAAAATATTAATAAGTCTTCAGCCAACAAAAGTTAATAGACTCTTAAAGATGTAGCACAATCTGAACGAACTGCTAAGAATCTGATTGTTCTTGTTTCTTTTAATCCCAATAATATAAAATGATTTTGTCGGTGTAATAAAGCGAGGTTTGAAAAAATTTGACACATATGTTTAAAAATAAAGACGTAAGAGAGAAAGCTACGAAGGTAAATGAGTGAATTAGAAAATAAATTAAAATCAAATTTTAAAAAGAGTCCATGTATTAACAGAATGGTTAATTAAATATTTCTTTTTATTTTATAATGATAATTGTTATCTCTATAGGCTAAGTAGAGTAACCATTCGCGAGACTTCACTTTAGGTAAGAAAATTATTGTATGGTACTTTTTGTAACTTCTGCCAGTAAAGTCGGTTTATTATTATTATTAAAAACATATCGAAAAATGTTTCCTTGTTGATAGTTGCTTCTCCTATTCTGCAGATGGCGGAGATTCTACCTTATTTTAACTACATTTGTATATTACTGCATCTACTGTTGAAATACTTTGCCTCTGCCAAATATCAAATAACTTTTACCTAGGGTGTGTTTGTTAAAAATTTATTATTTATTTTATGATCTAAAAAAAACTGTTTATACTACAAATACGCCTTATTGTGAAAACGGTTTCATCTAAACATACCAGAGAACAATTATTAAGTCATAAGAGAAGAAATTCTTTTTTGCGAACCGTTTGATATCGGATCCCAGGATCGATGGGCCAGTCCGTCTAAAATTTATATAGACTGTATTATCACGATTGTAAGAACAAGTCTTAGCCTGCACACTAATTTTCTCTATTGTTATTTGTAAGCGGCATCGTATCATGTATGGTGATCATGCCTATTTTATTTCAAAAATTTTATTAAAACTAGTTCAAAAATATCCAGGAAAATAGAGTGTATAGTATCGAATAGTAGAATAGTGAAAGGTACTATGTATACTCAGGATATTCCGCAAAGTGATATCCATTTTTAGCATAAAATTATTACTTCTAGCACAAACCCTCACAAGCAGCCCCTTTAATTTTTTTAAATGACACTATACTATGTGTGACACATCATTTGCAAGGAAATTCAATTAGAAATAAAATGATAGATATTTGGTTTTGAAAAATTTTACATATTAAAGAAAAAGAACGAAATAAATTATTATTACTTTTTTTAATTAATTAATTTAAAAAGAACATTTGTTTTCAAATTAATTAAATCAAATGCTCAAAATGGGTTCCATTAACTTCCATACAATAATACAAACGAGATTCTAAATGTCTAAGTACATTTTTTGAAAATCTCTATTTACTGTTAATACCAGAGATTTTCAAAAATATACGTAGACATTTCGAATCTCGTTTGTATTATTGTATGAACGTTAATGGAATACATTATGAACATTTGATCAAATAAATTCGACAAATGTTCTTTTTAAATTAATTAAATAAAGATGTAATAATAATTTATTTCGTCATTTTCCGTTAATATTTGAAATTTGTCAAAACCAAATACATCATTGTATTCCTGATTGAATTTCCTTTCAAATGATGCGTTACACATAGTATTTAAAATATTTAAAAAATTTGGTTTTACATGTGAGTGTGAGGAAGTTTGCGCTAGGAGTAATATTTTTATGCTAAAAAGTGTCCCCTCTAAACTGTTGTTGGCGTGTTTTTGATTTTTTTCGATAATCGAGTTCATAAGCAGATATTTGCGGTTGATAGTTTTCGTTGAGTCACACTGTATATGCCCTATCATGTACCGTTCCCAAAATGCTATTAAGAATATTTCAGATGTGATTTCAGGTATTCTATAGTCTTTTATTAACTTCAGTCGATTAGTAGACCTTACTGAATAAAATATACTTTATATTACCCCATTGGAAATAATCTATATTATCAGGTCTAGTAATCTTACAAGGCAAGCTTAAATAAATAAAATTTTTTTAAAATTTTTTAAAGTATGTTTGGTTTTAAATATGTTAACAGTAAATTTTTCAAATATTTCTTCTAAAACACATTATTATATCATAAATCCAAAAACAAATACAGTATATAAATAAATTCAGAAATGTCTTCAAAAATGTAGTTTAATAAGCTACACCATATATTGTTAGAACATACTATATTTAAAAAACATTTTTAGTTACCTTAGTCTCCAGAAACACCAGCTAACTTTTTGTTATTCCTACCGATGCAATTTTAATGTTATCGACGTTTTGTATTATGTTCCGAAAACACTGGTCTAAATTCAAATAAATTATTATCAATTAACTTGTTGTTAATAAGGATTTTTTTCCAAATCGCTATAAGTTAATATGGATTGGTGAACGGGACTTACAATTTTAATATGGAGAATGCCATAGTAAATCAATACACAAAGACTATTTAAACACCTTAACAAAAATATTTGGTTTTATGAACTTTTGATCTGGCTTCTTCTTGTTTTTGACTTGCAATGCCCAATGAGAGGTGAAATTTCAGTGAAGAATGGTACATCAATACAATGTCATATAAGCTATTGGATATTGGCTACAAAATTTTGAAACTCTAAAAACATTTGAAAATTCAAAATAGAAAAAATGGTTAATAAGCCCTTAAGTATATGATAAGAAATTGCACATCATTTAAAGTCTAACCTAAAAGTATACAATGGCGTCGCATCGTTAACAATGTCGGCTTCAATTTTGACCATGTTATGTACATTCATAGCCAATAAGATTAGATATAAGGTCCCATGTCACAAATACACCAAGGTGGTTTTCTTTTATGCAGCCGATGATGGGTTATGAATTCTTATAATTGTTTTTTTTACTCAACTAGGAAGCCCCACGTTGGGCGCCATGTTACAATTATGACAAGGCTTTGTTTGTATTTTTGGAAGACCAGTTTTCTTGATTTATCCCTATCTGGGTTATTATTTTTTCTATTAAGTGCGCCACGTGACTTGCTGCCACGAACATAATTTTAGTTTTGTTGCCTTGGTATTTGATCGTAGGAATGGAATTTTCTCAAGGTCGATTTTGTTTATATAGAGAGGTAAGGGAACCTGTTTTTAACCTCGTTGAATTTCTATGTGCCCTTGGCTATGCTGGCAGAGCTGAATAAGACTTCAGCAACTCCTCTCTGGTGGTCCTAGTTTGGGGGACTTGTTTCTACCTCAGACTTTGTAGCTGAAGAATTTTATCAAGCGGCTTATGCTTATTTATTAAGGTCAAAAAAATTGCACAGGAGGTCCCTGGCAATTTGGCTTTTTTCTAGCCTGAAAAGGACCTTATGGAATACTGAAAATATTTTTTCAGTTAGCTTTTATGCAAAAACAAAGTTGAACAGGGGGTTTGTGCAAAAAGTCATTTTACCTCCCTGCAAATGCTTTTAGAACTATGAAATTTATTATTTCAAAGTCGCTGAAGACCAAAAAATAATTCGACCAGAGGTTCCTTATAAAATTGAATATTACTGGTGAGATCAGGTGATTTGTGACAGGTAAAATTTATTTGACTAAATCGTTAAGACTAAAAATAAAATTGGACAGGGAGTTCTTTAAATGAACGTAATATTCATAACCACAAAACACTTTAAAAAAATTTATTGAAAAATTGTTGCAATTCAGCAGACTGGACAGCAAGTTCACCTACAACTCGGATACTACTAGCCTGCCTAAAATGTTGCGCAAGACTTCACAACTTTTTATAATAATGAACGATTTGTAAAACCAAAAAAAAATTATTTATTAAAATTTCCGGATTCGGAAAAAAAATTTGTTTGAGCAGTGTATCTTTTTATACTTACATTATTTTATTAAAATTAAAATAAATTTGAAAATTTACTTTTTTAACGACTAAGTCGAAAGTTATTGAAAATTTAAAAATTAATTCTTCTGTCTTGGTGGACTAACAAAATGATTTTGATGAAATATATTTTTTTTCTAAAAATTTTGGCTGACGATCCTTAAAACTCAAAAAATTTCAGTTAATTCTGAAACTTTTGTGGTAGCCTAGTAAACACCCGGGAAACTTCGAACAAATTAATTTTTGTTGAATAAATGAATTTTAAGTCAAGTGAAGCCTTAATTTTAATAAGTTAATATAAAACTGACGTTCGAGAATTTATCTTAACAAACCTAGCCTCGCGAAAAAAATAATTTTGAAAAATGTCTAAGTCTAAGTATGTATGTCAATTTCTTACCTTGTCCTCGGAGATTTCAGACGATGATGTTCTTTTGCATAAACGTTTACTTTTTATTTTTAGACAACTTACGTCTGTAGGAGCCTGCTTGTGGTTTTTTAAGTTTAATTAATAAAAACAATGCCATTTTTATAGTAAAATCTGATGTCGGAAGACTCCTCAAGCCAAAATCTACAGATGATAAAAGCTGTTGAAGAAGTACTTCTGGTTCTCTGCGGTGAATGTTTTAAAAATACTTTATAGGTGGTGGACGCCCTCTTCTTGGATACCAAAAAATAACCCAGCCTTGTGCGTGGAGAAATTTCTTAGCGCCTATTTTACGACTTCTGGGACCCGTGTGAGATCTATTACCTATAAAACGGTCAACGAGGGACTGTCCTAAGGGCTCTAGATCAGTTGGTGTTTAATAATGGGGTTCACACACGGTTTTATGTTAATTATTTGTCGTTCGCGGAATGACATCTAACTGTATGAATGTACAAAGTGAAAAATTATACTTTTAAAATGAACTTAATATCACGATACTCTCTTGTTGCTGCCAAGAAATGACTTGTTATACATTTAAAATGAATGTAATACTTATAAAATGAATTTAGTACCACGATGTTCTCACGGTTAATCCGTGTGGTAGAATTTATGCATTTAAAAATGAGTATAATATTTAATAAATGTATTTAGTACCACGACGTTCTCTCTGTGACGCCGTGTGGTAGAATTGTCTTAACTTGTCTGAAATTTTGTATTTATAGGGGTTGTGTCGTCATCTACTGCGATGTTAATATTTTTGAAAGTGTGTAGTAAAAATAAAACTACCCCACTCGAAAGCTCCGATATGCCACAAGGTCCCGATACGGCTGGCTGGTTGTCTGGTCCGCTACACGGTATACCAAACTCCAATTTCACAAGTTTAAGTCTAGAATGAATAAATCTAGCGGTTAATGAGACGCTGTGGAAACAATGATTTTTGCCTGAAATTATTATTATTATTTTGTCTGAAACTATTTTACTTTCGTATTAATATTAATTGTTATTTATTTAATTGTTTTTATAAAAAATAATTTTTAGGTGTGTGCGACTAACATCTTTTAAAATTTGTGTGATAGAAATGCAAAAATTTAGCTTTTACTATTTTATGATGGCTTTGGCCACTGATAATAATTATTTGCTTCGG
Organism: Rhamnusium bicolor; assembly: GCA_029963845.1. Taxonomy (NCBI): domain Eukaryota; kingdom Metazoa; phylum Arthropoda; class Insecta; order Coleoptera; family Cerambycidae; genus Rhamnusium; species Rhamnusium bicolor. The sequence continues at coordinate 550,014 of JANEYF010003497.1, read as the reverse complement.
TTGACCACTGAAATTAACATTTCATGGGGCCTCTCGGATTGCAGTAAAATCGTTCAGACCGGTTTGTAATTATTGCTTATGAATGTCTTTATGAAATTTGGCCCTTTTGATGTTTGTAACTGCACCGCGGCGCTCGCTGTCGCGCTTTGCTTTGGACTGTTTTTTAATGAAAATTAATGTTACTAATTTGGCTTTTAGAAATCGGAGAACTGAGATTAAAAATTGCGGTTTGAAGTTTTGAATATGGTTTTTTATTCTTTATCTAATTTGCTAAAGAAAAGTGGTGTGACATGTGATATTTTGACCAAGTGTAATTTTGGTCTCGAACATTATTTGAATGTTTCTAATGACTGAAGACCTTTTATGTGATCTGGGTGATTTTTTGGTAACACCCATTAGAGAATTAAAGAATATTTTTTAGTTCTTGGTTGATTAATCTGGGGTGCTTTACACAGACCACCCTGTACATTATTATATTGAATATAATAAAACTCACAAAGTGGTTCAGTAGGTAGCTACTATTTTTACCTTTCAATATTTAATTTCTAGTTACATAGTTCATGTAAAACTTATGAAAAGATAATGAATAAATGGTGCAGTAACTTGGACACTTTATAGTATTTAATTACCAATTTGAGTAAATTTAATTATGAATATATGCAAATGGAACAACGTTTATAGTAATAAAAATGCATAGAAACTGTTAATATCAATGCAAGAGCTTGCAAGACAATTTTCCTTTACAGCCCTATAACTTTGACAAATGGAATATCTGAAATATTTTCTAGATGTTTAATCAAGCTAACTTCCAACTTTGAGTTCACCGATTTCAATGGCTCTCGTTAAAAAATATATTTTCGGCAGAACAATTGATTTTTTATATAATTGTTAATTATTCATGACGGAAATTTGGAAAAAAAGTAAATAAGAAACTTTAAATTTTTCTATATTTAAAACAGTTAAAATATTGTTTCTTTGGGTATTGGTTTGTATACGAATAAAAAAAGTTATGAAATAAAACCTCTATTTTGTCATTTTTGGGAGAAAAAATTTCTGTACGAAATTAATATTATTTATCATATTTGTTTTAATACAAATACTCCAACTAATTGACTAACTTGTATATTGAAGGGAAACATTTTTCATACTATAAGCTAAAAATTCAAAGTAACATCCGAGACTCGATTTATTATTCATATCTAAAAAATTCCATTCTTAAAGTCTGCATTAAAAGGTTTCAACTGTTTATTTAATGTATCAAGATTTCTATATATATCATTTTGACGAATAAATGTGGATACAGCTAATTTTGTTCGATTGTCTTTGTAACACTGTGAAATTGAAAGAAACAAAATACAGATAAAATTTTGTTTAAACATTTGCTTCTTTTATAATCTAAACAAAAGTTTGTGTAACTGTCTTTTAGTTCTATGTTCCTGCCCAATTTATCTAAGAATTTAGTCATAGTACAATTCATACAAAATTATGTGAGAATTAAAATTATTTTTAAAATCTTTATAAGTAAATGTGTCTTTTTTTTTGGAAACATTGAAATGATATGTTCACTATCTATTGTGGGCATATTTCTTGTGCAGTGTCATCTCATGCAAATAATTCTTTACAGTTAACACTATCAAAGTTTACAGAATTATTTATTCTGTAAACTTTGACACTATGAAAATTACTAAATTCCTTCAAAGTTACCAAAATAGAAAGGGAAATTCCAATTTTGATAAAAAAGTTACCAACAAAATTAAAATAGAGATTAGAAAAGTCTACAACGGTGGCGCCGTCACCTAGAGGGGGAGGAGGGGTAGAGTAATTCTAGGTACCTGTCCGGCTGAACTGTCCTGCTAAACATTATTATCTTAAGTTTACTGAAGATTGTACACAAATTACGATTAATAAAAGTAGCCGTTAGTTCTGCAATATTACTTTTATTTATGTTATTATCATAATTCATAATCGACATTAACTGAATCAAATGAAATTGTATATCGTCAGCATAACAATGTACTTTACAAAATTTAAGTAACTTATGCAGTTATTTTGTATAAACAGAGCAATTGACTCTTGGGGTAATTCTCAACCCAAGCTACCTTTACTTGATAGGTTATCTTTAAGTTTTACAAATTCAAATCGATTATGTACGGCGTTCGGAATGAATATGATGGAATTATTTTCAAAACCTATATAATAAAATATACTTAGTAAAATTTCATGATTTATACTACCAAACGATTATTCCTATTAATTTAGTTTCAGCTGTTGCGTATAAAATGAGAATAATATGAGTTAATACAGTGGAACTGCTGTAATTGGATTGAAAACCAGACTGAGGTTGTGGCAAAGTATCGTATTTATCTAAATTATCTTTTAATTGATCCGAAAGTACTCTCTATACTAGCTTGGATAAAAGAGGTAAAATTATTGATCTTAAATCTTTACATTCCTTAGGGCAGCCCAGACACCTGGAAATGTATTTGTTAATAGGCAACAATTTATCAAATTTGATACAATGGGAATAACAAACAACTATACAACTATACATAATAAACAACATTTCAGCGTTGTTAAATATATTTAACAATACATTTTTTTAACAATAAGTAAACAGTTACGTTTCCAGAATTAAATATAAACAGTATTGTCAATGGCGTTGGAAGGTTTTCTTAAAAATATATTCAGTGAAGATTAAAAATTTCTTTCTAACTGCCTACAGAACTGGAATATTTACGTTTCTTTCCTAAAGATGGTACTACAATTCATTAGTATCATGAAAATATTGTGGAATATCTCTATATATATATCTAATTTACAGTGACAGATTTACCGATACACTTAAGACCCTTTAAGCGTAGGGCCCCCAGGGAGGAAAAATACCTAAATTATAAAGTCTTTTTACGACAAGTTTACAATGACATCACAGTACAATTTAGGAATATTATGTCGACAGCACTTAATTACTAAATGTGACGTCATTGCAAATTTATCGTAAAAATTCAAGTCTTTTTACGTACTGTGACGTGCAAACTTATTGTAAAAAGACATACAAACTTAATTACTTAATAATTGAAGCGGCAACACAGCACTTTATACGTAGTTGCGAATTTGCGTTGTGCAATAAGTGTCATAATGAAATTTGAAAATATCAAGACACGAAATAAGAATATTTGTTAACATTTTTGACAGTAGGCTGCAGTGACGTATTAAGCAATATAGGCGCCTGAGGCCCGTAATATTTTGCTTCCCTTTCAGTTATGATTTTCTGTTTTTAGGTATAGTATCAACAAGTAGACATACAACAAATAAACTTTATTGCATCACAAATATACAAGAAATTTAAAACTAAAAAAGTGGGACTCACGAATTTCAGAATCCAAGATTATATTATTTTCATCTCAGAAAAATATCATTAAAGAAATTAGGGGGCCTCGAGATACATTAAGCGTAGGGCCCCGAAAATCCTAGGTCCGCCAATGCTAATTTAAGATTAAAAAGTGTATCTACACAATGTTTTTTATTCATATTTTTTTATTTCTTCAACTTATAACGATTCTCTGATTTTTAAGTTTTTAAATAATGTTTTGTCTATTACACCTAATTGTGTAATTGATCTTAAGACATCCAGCGTAGACCAAATCAATACAAACCGAAATAGACATCAATTTGACTTATACTATACATTAAAATTATTAATTTTCGTTATAAAAACTAAGTTTGTTACATAACCTTTCTAATAATATTAATCCGTTAATTATTTACTTGCTCTGTTTATATCTGTAAAAAAATCAAGATGCTGAATAACCGTGAACTATCCAGAATAGTGCTCAAATTTTTCAATTATTATTATAATTATTAATATTGTTTTATATTATAAATACAAGTTTGGCTAATAGATAGGAGATAATTTTGAAGCTACAGTAATTTATTCGTGTTCATAAAATATGATATTACAGCTCTAATTACTTATATGTACTAAAGACCCCATGATACTGAATAATCATTATAATCAGAAAACAGAATGGTGTCATAACCACTTTCAACTATTTATAATCATTATGTAGTATTATCCTGAAATATTACCAATTATTAATGATGTTGTTTTACAACACCGCTTTTTAGTTCAGTCAACAGAGACATTTTCAAGACGAATTTATTCGGTGAAAGATATCCCCTGAATACTGGACAAAAATCCACATTACCATAATCAAATCATCTTTATTAAATATACACAGATACAGTTCACCCATCCGTAGTTGACACTCAAAAGGAATGCAAAGAAAACATTTGCTGTGATGCCACAGTTAAGTTTTAAAAATTCGAAGTATAAAAAACTGTAAGAAATAGAATTAACGCAGTTAAAAGTGCATTAAAACAATAAATATTATAACATGCTCGCCTAATTTTTTCTTCATACGGAAACATTTTCTTTGCATTCATTTCAAGTGTCAACATCGTGGACGAACTGTAGTTCCATCCCATATTAAAATGTATCGCTTTAAAATCTGGACCAGTGAGGGCTGGTGGATTTAGGTTACACAATATCTCATTATTGGAGCATGGAACCCAAGCAATAATTTAAGGCACGACTATCAGTACTAATTGAAGAAGTTTTGCAGAAAAAAATTGAAAAGAAAATTTGAGAAGAAAGTTACAATAATGCCCAGCCTCCCCAGATTCCTTCTAGACCATTAGTAAAATCTTTGCAAACTATTTTTTTTTCGTAATCAGAAGGAAAATTTATCAACTCATTTTTTTTTGGTTTTCGAAAATTTTGATTTTGACACTTTGAAATTTAAGTTCTTCATCATGTAAATTTCAAAATTTTTTTTTAAAATAATGATATTTAACTTTGATCATACACATCATAGAATCAGTTGTGTAATAATCGTCAGTATGGGATTTGAAAAATAAAGTTAAAACACGATGACAAACTCCCCTTTATACGATTAATGTTAAACCGCTATGGCACAACTTGACCTTGGTGCTTTTGAGGATTTATTTTCTACTCTTGTAGGTATATACATAAAGTGGGTTAAGAGTGCCAGTGCTTACACAAACATTGATGAACTTAGCTCCTAAGTTCGGTGATTGTCCGTGGTAGAGGAAATGGGCCGACGCAAAAAGTGATTAAAAAAAAAAAATATATATATATTTTCTGATAGTTAAGAATTACCATTGAAATTTAATAAACGCATTGGTAGCAGATTCTACAGTTTGTAAATTATTACATATTGTAATTTCAGCAGATGCTCTTAGTTGCCTACCTGAGGGAATTGCTAACTGTAACAACGTGTTTGACGCCAGAAACTTCGCCCATGATATTAATTTACATTTTCGCGTGTAAAATTAAAATGATGCTACATAGTATTTCTGAGATTGTGTCAACAACTCGAGCTGCTTTAATGCTATAATGCCCCCCTAAATAAACAGATCTCCTAATTCCTAATTGCGTTATTATTCTTTTCTAGACTAGCGACTTCTACTGTTATTTATGTAAATAAATCATTACTAAATATAAGCAAAAACTAACAAAGTAACTTACCCACTTATTTTTTGAAGAAAAATACAACAGGGTTTTTAGAATGAATAGAAATAAGCATTTCAATAGACGTGGAAAAACTTGTCTGATACCACAACATATGGTCTAAAATAAAACTTAACCAGATACTTGCAGTGTTTTTTTTCAAGCATAATGCCATCCTCTTTAATTTTCGAATTTAAGAAACTCTCTGGTGGATAAATCATGAACAAATATGATTTTATTAAATCGTTCTGTGTGTAAAATATACCAAATAAATAAAAATTGTTACGTAAGTAGTCGTTATTCTATTAAATTGATAATAAATGGAAACTTAATATACTAAAGTACGGTAAATTGTCCCTAACCCGAACTAATTAAAGGCCGTTCACATTCACATTTAGTACGAGAATAATACATTTGATTAGATAAAGTTTGTAAAAATGATGATGATAAATACCTAATGCATATTTTTATATATGAATGTATGCCAAGTTGGCATCATCTGGGGTTGATGATTGATGAAACGCATGCGTGATGTAGTATCCAGTATTTTAGTATTTGTAGTGCCCTAAATATCTAATAATTAATAATTTTACATTTTTGGTTTCCTATTTGTGCATTTTATATGGTACTGGCTATTGTAGTATTTCCAAATAATAATTTATTAGCATTAAGAATGTGCTTAAACATATATGTAAATCTAATTAATACTGTAAATCTTTTGAAATTATGTGAGAATATTTTTTTTTATATAACAATTTAAGACACTTTGATGAATGTAAATGTAAGTAAGCAAGTCGTAGTACCAAAAAGGGAAATCTCCTTGGAGATTAATACTACTAGATTTACTTTTGAAAAACGTGTCAGTTGGTGTGTCGTTATTAAAAGGGACAAAGCTTTTGTTCAAAATTTGCTCCGGGCAGGTTTTGTGAAAAGGGTAATTTAAGGTTATTTAATCATATATGTTATTTTAATGACAGTCCCAGCTTTTCACTATATTTCTATATTAGATTAAAATATTCTAATTGCATTTTAACTAGTTAATTTGAAGCTGTAAAAGTTTAATTTACATAAAAGCAAAATAAGATTATAATAAGTTTCTACAAAGAGAATTTCAAATTGACATGAAAAACTGAACATAACATTATTTTGTTTTGGGTTTCACAATTTTTTTTATTAATATTTGTTATCTGCCTAGTTGTTTTGTTATAACCACTTTAAGCGAGGATAAGTCTAAGACAAGTATTGCTTCACAACCCTGTTTAAACAATACTTTCTAATGTAACTCTAGCGCAAATTATCTTGTGTTCTGTGCGTGTCGTGGAACTGTTTATAATTTCGAAAATGGCAAATAATATTGGGTTTGTTCCAACAAGCAGTTCGAGTACAGTTTATGAATTGGTTAGCGAACGATTTAATGCGCATGCGTTAGTAAAGATTTAATTTGAACTGGTTTTGGGTTCTGTGTTGAAACACAAATGTAAACAAATCACAGATCAACCAAACAAAATACTCGCTGTCGTCCAAGTCACTCATTTTAAAATATAAAATATACATAAGCACTGATAACAAACAACCACAGATAAATCAACAATTTAACAACTTACCTCATTCAGTTCAAAGACCAGATGACTGAAACACTTTTACTCGTGCTGTAGAAAATCGTCCCTTTTAATTCTCTTTTAGAACCAGGAACTAATTTCACCATCCCCGACCTAGTTCCGAACTAATTCGTTCGACGTTGGAACGACCTGTTAAGTAGTTCAAAATTAGTTCAGTATTTGTTGAAACTCCAATTTTAATTTGCGCATACTACAATCGGTTACGAAATTCGCCCATAAATAAAGACGATTGTTTTCTTTTTCGGGATAACCGATGTCGGACAGTCTTCCCGTGGCATCCGACATCTCACGGAAATGGCGCCGGTGAATTAACTAGAGTCACTCCGCACATCCCGCAGGGTTACTGACTGTAGATACCAGAATCGTGTGCCTTAAACAGACGGAAAGAACCCAGAATGATTACCTTCTGCATTTGGCATGCCAACCACTCGGCTAATTTTTGAATGCTTTGTGTTAAACTTTTAATGTAGACACTTATTTGAAGCAATGGATAAAAGAGCGACACGTAGGATAACACTTTTGCTTTCATCTACTTATGGTGATAGTTAGTAGCCAATAAATATGATAAATCAAGATCATAGCAGTAGAAATTTGGATATTAATTTTATATAGGCAAGAACAACTGGAACAAACAAAAATACTACAGTTATTTGTTTCGCACAGATTAGAGATCGTAAAACAAAATATATACAAACATATTCTTGTTTGTTGATGATGAGTAAAGTACGCGAGTAAATAGTACATTCCAGGTCCGCACCGGCTCCGTGAAGTAGTTGGCTAGAGCACGTGATGGCAAGTGTGATTAGCTAATAATCTCTCTATCGTCTTACGGGTTCGATTCCCGTCACTGACACTACCAATGCCGGCGGGAATGGTTATGTCTTCACGTTTATTCATAAGAGTAAGCCTCGCCCGTGCAGCTTCGGCTGTTCATTTAGGGGTTGTCTAATTTCTGTAGTGTTTATTTTATGTACATATCGTATCGTACATATGTATACAGCATGGTGAAAAATAGCTGTTTTTGCAGATGCATAATTTTAAACCGTTCACTACGGCGCTCGCTGATATTATTTTTTTTTTTTTAAGTAAACAGTTCTTTTAAATGAATGTATGAGACCTTGATTAATCGAGTTTTTATTTTTAATATTTAAGTTTTTCTTAATAAATTTAAAACTTAGTTCATAGTATCTATGTAATATATTGTTAAATAATTGATATTTTTCATCAATTGTTAAGCTATTAAAACACTTTGATATGATTTAAATGTTAAAACTTCTTTAAACTTTAAAACATTTTTTTTTTTGAGAGATATTAATTTGTAGGTTCATTATTTTGTGGGTTAAACACATCAAATAAAATTGTTTGACCTACGTGATCTGACAAACCAGTATTAAATATATTTTTTTTCTAATATCGTATCATGAAATTTTAATAACATATAGTCAATAGCAGTACTTGAACTGTTTTGAAAATGTGTAGGTTCCTCAAAAACTGGATATCAACAAATTGAATTATTAATATCTAGAAGATCTGTGGCATCATTATTTTTACACAAAAAATCGATATTGAAATCACCAAAATACACATGAATTTGAATATTTACTGAAGATTATATTTACCGACTCTTCCAATTTTAATATTTAACAGTTCAAAATTATTATATTATAGATATTATTTACAACATAACTTTTAAGAAAATGTTATATTTTATATTAAAGGAACTTCAAATTGTTATTAACAATATAAATTAAAATAATTTTTGTTAACAGTAACCATATTTTGAACAATTCTAAATTATTAACTATTTTCTTTTTTGTAAAATAATGCAAAATAATAATCACTTAAAATAAAATCGTCTTTATTTTTGTAAGAAATATTTTTTTTGTTTGTCATAAGAAAACTATTTAGGTACTCGGCAAACATTTATTCAGATTATCACTAATTTTCCATTACATATGTAGTTACCTTTGTAAAATGTTTATTTATAACATAAATTTTAAAATTATAAACAACTTTCTATAAAACTTTTATTTCTATCAACGATTTCTCACCACAGCTATTTATATCACATATTTAAAAGATCTGCCATTAACTTTAAAAAGTTCTGTAATATAACCATGATTTTTAATTCCAAGAGAGTGCAATTTCATTGGTTTACAAACTAAAGTTTTTTCATTATTAACACCAAGATAAGAAAGGATATATGTATGAAAACTTTTCTCTTAGATGAAATTTCCTTAGCTCTTACTTTTACCGTATCAGTGTTTACATAAGAATTAAAAAGCTCTTATTGAAAATTCTTATTTTCAAAATTCTTTTAGGATAAATTCCTCACCTCAGTTCTCGTAGTTGTTACATCTATTTACAGAAGCAAAAAATTAAGGCATAAAAATGTGGCAATTATTGTTGCACTTTATTACTTTCGGTTAATGTGCAAATATTTTATATCCCATTTCAGTGACGAAAGCGATAATGATAAGTAATTTAGAGGAACGCATACACAGGGTGAGTTAACCTGTTCAGCTTTAGAAGTTGACTAATCATTAGATATTAATAATAAAGTGTTACAACACAGCCCTTATCTTGCTTTCTAAGTGAGATACAAAGTATTTAATTTCAGAGGAAGTCAAGAACTAAGAAAAATATCATAATGAAATAATATAAAATAAAATAAAATAAAATGAAAATATATTTATCCATAATAAACTACAATTTATTGTATGTACATTTGTATATGTATATATAATTGAAACTTAAAGATTACTTTCAATGGCATAATTTTTATTTTCGTACTGACACCAGTAAGTAGTGTAAAAATAAGGCATGTGTCTCCTTTTGTTAAATAAAACAAGTATTACATCACCGGATAAATTAAAAAATGATTTGAAAAAAAACGATACTTTGTACCGAAGATAAAGTAAATATAGTTTTTTCTTAACATAACTGCAAACAAAATAACTCAAAAGAGTGATATCGGAATGTCGTGGTGACTACGATACGAACCCAGGATTCATTATTATCGTTGTGTAAACATCCATTCTTTGGGGGTAGCTATTTTCGTATATTTTATTATTCTAGCATTACGTGCTGGGGCGTCGTCCATTTACATACAATAATTTACTTGCAGATTAAGAATAATAAATTTGATTAAAAAATTAAGGAACTGTCGAGAATTTAATCATCATGTTTGAAATTGTAACTAAAAACATATTTTCTCAGAAATGACATCCGACGATTGTCTGGTCTCAGTTATTCAAATTATGATAATTTAAAATTCCAGATTTTGTGAACCATAATTCACGAGTGTATAAAGTGTGAGTAAATTATTGATTTCAATGCAGTTAAAAATTTTCACTTATCACTAATTTAAAATTCATTATTTCTACAAGTTTACATAGATATTTATACACATTTTAGTGCAATTATTCTCCTAAATATTTGCAGATAATAATGTAGCTACTAATATTCTGCTATATTTATAAATAACTAAATTCTCTACGTACTAACTTGTCTTTATTTTATCAAGGACATAGTTTAAACATATATTTAATCTATGTCAAGGATAATGTTCCAATAATAGTTTATGATTTTGGCATTTTGTATTTCAATTTCTTTAACTAATAATCAAAAAAATATTCTTTAAGAATACCTACATAGTTAGTGTGATAATACAGACAGAAATTCTTAATAATTTTTTTTGAGCATGACACAATTTAAGTACGGCATATTTTAAAATATACATATAATACCAAAAACTACACTGGAAACATTTGAAAGAAAGTGAGTAACACTTGATCGGCCACTTTAGTCTGCGGATTACTTTCCAATAATTTTTTACCTGTAGTGTCACATGGAGTAGATAGTAAATAAAACAAATTAGAATTACTTTTTAGAACATTACTAGGACTAGAACAGTAGCTTATCTACAACGTGCGGGTACACGTGGTACATAATAATAATGATAATTTTAAACTTGTTTTGTGAATAAAAATACACTTTTATATTAAACATATTTTTTTACACATCAAAAATCACATACATTAAATACAAATATTGAATATCTTAAACAGCATACTGTTTAACTGTGAAACTCATTTCAATCTTGATGGCTTTGTTAGTAAACAGAATTATCATTAGTAAGCCCCAAATAATCAAAATATAATTAAGGACAATTATACAAATAACATTCCTCTCGAGATATAAAAGCGTGTAGTAGCAAATTAGGGTCATATTGAAGGGACAGAAGACGCATCCATGTACTTTCATGCTGTAGTAATAAAGTATCTTAAAAATAACGTATGTGTATTAATAATTCTTTTAGGATGATTAAAATCTATGAAATTTCTCGCACTGTTTTTGGTATTACAAAATATTCAAAAAATTGTTAAATAAATTTCTGCGCCAAAAAAAATTAGTCAGAGAAAATATTAGTGTCTATCCAAAAAGTATCTCATATTTTAAAAAATATTAACCTGAATAGAGAGATCTGAGATTTCTAAATACGAAATATTTTAGTTAAGAAAAGTTGACTTTTCGGAATACAATGTGATTTTGTTATCAAAACGACGAGCGGTTTACCCTTATTTTTCGAACTTGCCCGACTAATCGTTCGGCAGTCTAATTTAACTTTTAATTGATAGCTTCAAACGGAAGACGACCATATGTTTTTTATTTATATTTAAGCTGCAAACCTCGGGATATTCCTCTATGAAGATAGCTCGCGTAAGGCATTGTAATGTTTCGATTATGTAAATTTAAATGGCTCGTAAAATTAAAGTTCATCCAAAGACAATGAATGAAATAAATTTGATGTCGTCCTCCATCTGATTGGGAAAACACTATTATTCAATGACGAAAATGAATCCGATTTGACGAAATATGCAGTTACATAAAGAATAATTTACCGAGGAAAAAAATTCTGTTAGAAAATCGAGTCAAAACAGTAGTTCTCACTGGTGATCTTAAGCCACATGAAAGCGCTCATATTACTGAGTCTCATTGTATACATTGGAGATCAATCATTTAGATACAGACATCCGTCTTATTTTCCATGTAAGAAAATCCAAGATCACAATTCAAATAACCTACCTACCTTGTAGTTGTAGAGTGGCCTGATACAGATGTATTGGTTCTATTAATTGAATACTTCAAATACTGGGTTATGCCTTTTAATAGCAGAACAACGACCATCATCGTTTCCTATCAATAAATGTATATAAATTAGATTCGGACCCGTGCTATATACCGTTTTCCAGCTCTACGTACACTTACAGGATACGGTGTCATCCCTGTTTGGCATTTCAAGCATTAGAGTGTTAGAACCAGATTTTCGCTACATTGTCGTGATGCATATGTTTCCTAATGAAATAGCTACACAAGCAGTGACGAACTTTCTGGCAGCTTAATATGATCCTAAGAAAAAATTGAAAACAGATCGTACTTCAGTACATTCATTTAGCGATCAAAAAAAGTTCGACCATCGACAAATTATCTTCATCGCTACCAGCATTATTTCAACACATGCATCAAGCCTGTTAGCAATCAAATGAGTGGACTCAAATTATTAATGGATCATTAGAATCTTGGAAGCCAACAGAAAGTGTTTGGATGGAGAATTTTGAATGTTACAACCGATTTATTTTGAAAGTAATAGGGCATTTAAATTTGTAGTCAATTTCATTTGCTTTTCTGGTGAAAAATCGGCATGTTTGTTTTAATCTTGCTCAAGCCTATCAATGAACTTATATTGCTGTGAGTTTTATCGTTGTTCTGAAAGTTGTACAATTAAATGTTCTGAAGTTGCACGTAATATATATGAAAATTAGGATGATAAATAATTAAGTAACATCTACCCCATTAATATATCAATAATATATGTTTCTATCAATAATATAGTTTTTCTTGCTCGTGCATGTGTTTATTTTCTCAATTTCTCTTCATTCATAAATTGCTTGCTCGAAATAATATTCACATAAAAAATCTACTGATTTTTAACTTCAACATGGATTTGCTCTAGAGTCAGAATATTTCAATAAAAACAGTTTGCGAAGCGCCCATTTTAAAGAGAGAATTGTTCTCTACAATTTTTGTTTGGTATGGTATTTTAACATATAGTAAGTATAGCATGGTATTTTAACATATAGTAAGAAAATTGCCTTGCATTAATGTCAAATATGACATTTTTCTGTATATCATCAAATAGAATAATAGTATCCGTATGTATATATTAGTTAATACGTAGTCGGTATAATCGGATAAAAATAAAAGACGGTTATTTTCACTTTGTCGACGTTTCGATTAATTATTTAATCTTCTTCAGGACTAAAAACAATAAAAAAATTACAACTTAAAATTACAAATTACGACATTACGACATTTTCATTTGTGAAATGTGAATATTGGAGGTTTGTTTCACTTAAGGTAAGGATATTATTTATGTTTGATTTTATGTTTAATGTTCAAGCAATTTTTAAGAAATTTTTATAAAAAAAATTTTTGTATGTTATCCGATTTTAATTGTTTTATATTTTTTATATTTTAATCAAGTCAATTCATAATTGATGTGTGAATAATTGTTAAATTATATTAAAATCCTATTTCTATTTTTATCTACTAGTTTTGTAACCATACAGTACTGTAAGTTGTAATTTTTTTATTGTCTTTAGTACTGAAGAAGATTAAATAATTAATCGAAACGTCAACAAAGTGAAAACAACCGTCTTTTATTTTTATCCGATTATACCGACTACGTATTAACTTTCTGTATATCTTTCGATACACAACTGAGACAGTATCATGTTGATGTTGTTTCTACTTCTTTCATATCTAACCAGTTAAAATACTACAAAAATTTACAGAATAATTATATATACATTTATCAGCATAAAATAAAATAATAGCAGATTCTTTAAGTTCCTTTCAGATCCAGAATTATGGATAAAATCTATGAAACTCACATTTTTACCTTTAAAATAAACGACGCCGATGACTTAATTAAGACAATAGAGTTTCAGAATAGAAAAGTAGTTTTGGATTGCTGAAATATTTACGGTACACACTATTCAATACATTTTTTCAGTTAAAATATTAACACACTTAATTTTTTCTAAAATCAAACAATAATTTTAAAAGTGAAACAAGAACCCATATTGAAACAGCAAAGTTATAGTTTCTTTTCTCAGCCTTTGTACTGTTTTTCATTTTATTTTTAATTTAAAACGGATAAAAGTTTTTATATTAACTCGTAATGAAATTTTTTGCTATAGAACTACCTAATTTTCCTCAGTTTTATATAAAAGAACATTAGAGATTATAAAAGCAGATTTTATTTCCTTAAACTCACAATTTCCTGAATCTTTTGACAACAAAATAAATCATAATATTTTTGCTATTAAAATTATAAATTGTTCTTTTTACATTTTGTTATGATATACACTTTATAAATCTTAAAGACACCTATTCAATACCTCTCTTGAATAAAATGATATACATAACATTCTTTAAAATTATTCTTCTTCTTGAGAGTACATCAATCTTTTAAAACGTGACTACTTATTTTTAATCTGTTTGCCTTTCCGTAGTCTTCCAATAATTCTTTATCTTTCTGAACACAATAATTTTATGCTTGAACGAATTTCTTACGTGAAAAATGGGTAAATATACTAAAGGTGATTTCGTAAATACAGCACATGTTCCAACGTATTTTAATAGTTTTTAGGGCAAAATAAAATATGGAAATAATATCCATATTTATTTGTTTAAAGCTTGTGGTCGTTATGTGTTCTTGTAACATGAATTATTTCAAGCAGATTTACTGATAGAGAATTAGCTACGAATGAATTAATACCGTTGAAAACATTAAACAAATTTAAACCAGTTCTAGTAAAATTGACATAACATCAGTTAGCGACTTGGAACAGAAGATTGTAAAACCATCTAAGAGCAACTTATTATAATCAATTTGGAAGTGCACGAACTAGGCGAGATAGGCAAACATTTATTTCAATTATAAATACAATTTATGGAAATTTGATGAAATTAACAAATATTTGTAAATAGATGTTTTTGTAATAAGTACATAGAACTGGATGTAATAGAAAATGAAAGAAACAAGGTCTGTGAACTTAGCACCACAACCATCAGTGCTAATCGCGAAACCTCCACCATCATTTAGCACCCATTTAGTACCATCTGAATATATAAAAAAACAGAGGTGCTAATTGTTTTAAAAATGTTATTAACAATTTTATACTTTTGGTGCCATTTTCATACCAGCACACCAATCATCGGGGCTAATTGCAAAATTTATACCATCATTTAGCACATTCTGAATATTAAAACAGAGGTGCTAATTGTTTTAACAAATTTATTAATATTTATTTTTAATTTTATTTCCAAGTCCATCCAGCAATACAATCATCGGTGCTAATTGCGAAACTTATATCATTATTTAGCACCCATTTAGCACCATCTGAATATGCAAAAAACAGATGTGCTAATTGTTTTAACAAAGTTAATAACAATTTTATAATTTTTGTGCCAATTTCACCTCAGCACTACAATCATTATCAGTGTCAATTCGAATTTTATAATTACCATCATTTAGCACCCTCTGATACGTAAAAAATAGAGGTATTATTTGTTTTAACAAGGTTATTAACAATTTTACAATTTCTATGTCAACTTCACAGCAGAAACCCCAACCATCTGTATTAATTGCTAAACACATACCATCATTTAACACCTTATTAGGTACGTGTATAATAAAATACCTAATTAATTAATTACATACGCTTTAAAATTAAAATTCAAAAATCTAGAAACAAAGTAAGTAAAAGTTACAATTCATCTAATTATTTTAACGACTTTTAAATGCATTTTCGGATAGGCTCAATGACCGTGAGTAAATAAGACATCACTTTTTAATTCGTGTTTTGTTGTTATAAAGAGTTAATAATGCTGAAAAAGAATACGGTATACACACATACGTTTTGTATTTTTTGTAATTTAAATTTATTATTTATTACCTGGTACTGATTCTGGTAATTTGACAAACAAAATTGTCATGTTTAGAGGTAGGATTTACCAATCGGATATGACGTAAAACCAGGGTTGGCTTTAAGTGGTTATATGTCAGATTTGCATGCATATATTAAACGATATCTTACCTTGACATTTTTTTAGCGAATTCCGTATTATCCAAAGTTGATAAAGTCAATTTATTATAAACACTCACTCAAAGAGAACTGGAGGTATAGGGGGGTGTATTTAACAGTAAACTACATAGATACGATGTCGACAGATTAACTGGAGCATACTTAAAATATGTAAACTTTCACGAAGTCACCACATTCATGCCGTGTAGCAAAGTCTACTTCTTTGCCGTTTGAAAGGTCTATTACACCTGTCATCGT
Source organism: Rhamnusium bicolor (assembly GCA_029963845.1). Classification (NCBI taxonomy): domain Eukaryota; kingdom Metazoa; phylum Arthropoda; class Insecta; order Coleoptera; family Cerambycidae; genus Rhamnusium; species Rhamnusium bicolor. The sequence continues at coordinate 533,452 of JANEYF010003497.1, read as the reverse complement.
AACATATTTTTTTTAAACAGTTTAGAATTTTCATTGTACCCTCGCAGCAATTTCTCCCTGTAATTGAAAAATATATTGTCTAAGATCGAACACAATGTTTATTGCATCAACTGTAGTAAATTCGGATGTTGGCTGATACTGAAAGTCCCGTATGGCTAGAGGAATTCGTGAAAAGCTTCCGTGTATGGTATCCAAATTTTCTTGAACAGTTAGATCCATAAATGCCTGTTGCGCCTGTGAAATAGCAACTGCGTCATTCGGATTTAACTGCTGTATTAGGGATTTCACATTTTCAAAATGACACTAATAGTACGATGCTGCCTCTAGCCAAGTTCTCCATCGTGTTACAATGGGCTGTGGAGGTAATGAAGTATTTGGTAGGATTTCATGAAATAAACATACACGACTTGGTGATTTAAGAAAAACTTTCTTTACACTAAATATCAAATTATCAAAATTAGGTTAGCACCCTCTAATAGCTTCAACAATCATATGAAGCCCATGTGCTGAACATGTTACATGAAGTATATTCTGATATGTTTCTTTTTGGAAATTTTCTGTCCAATATTTTCACACTCCGTTGATAAATATTTTTTTCTTAGTGTAAACCCCGAGGACACGTTAACATTGCTATATTTGTCACCAATACATTTTTCCAAAAATGTTACATCCTCTCATAAGTTCCAGTAAATCTAAGTTAAAGTTACGTTGCGTATCACTTTAAGTAAAGCCATCTACGCTCCGTTTATGGTTTTCTGAAGAAATATGTCTATTAATATTTGTATTGCATGACCACGAAATTGCTTTGTTATATCTAGTGTAATACAATTGTCTACCATCAAATTGTAAATCGACTATATCGCAAATCCAAGAGTTTACTGTACCTTCCATCGGTTTAGTACGTTGTGACATTTTAACTGCGCATTTTTAGTACTTACGTCTGAATGAATTCACGTTATGCAAGATACTGTTTGATCGTGTTAAATGTTTTCTCCTCTCAAGGCTAGGGCCGGCCGTTGGTCTTCAGTAATGTAAACCAATATACTGTAATTTAAAAGAATCTATTACTCATTACGTTTTAATTTAATATAATGTATTCCCTGACAAGACCAAGTTACCATGAACATTGTAAAATTAAATAAAGTGCACTTAATATGTTTTTGTAGTTTGGAAATGTTTGCAATATATTATATTATATCTGTAAAAGCCATCCCAGGGAACCGATCGGTAAATTTCACGTATGGTCATGTTTGACAAAAGACAATTTTATATCAAAGAAATTTTCCTCTAGTTTTGAGAACGGAATCAGAAAGTGTTCCAAAACGTCAACTCCTAATCATCTAAGATATAGGACATTTAAATTTATTTATTCAGATTAATATTTTTCTTTAGATATGAGAATTTTCAAAAACTAACCTCTGCCTAATCCTTTTGGCGCAGACACATTTTTTTAAAATAATTAATAGGACCGTTTTTGATAATATAAATAGAAAACTGTCATGTTTGATATTAAAATTTTTTTGTCAAAGAAATTTTCTCTAGTTTTGAGAACGGAATCAGAGTATTCCGAAACGTCAACTCTTAATTATCTAAAAATTTAACATTTAAGTTTCTTTTTCAGTTATTTTTTTTTCTCTAGGTCTTGGACAGTAAGAAACATTCTTTTCAAAAACCAACCTCTCACTAATCCTTTTGACGTAAAGGTTTATTTAACAATAATTTTTTTTAAATAATTTATAAGACAGTGGCTTAATCCCTAAAGAAGGCGAGAAAAAACATTACAGGATGCCACAAATAAATAATTGTAGACAATATTTAATCACTTGCTTAAAACAATTTGCACCTCAGTTTTTCATATTCAGAGGGTGCTAAATAATGGTATAATTATCACCGGTGGTTGTAGTGCTGATGTGAAGTTGGCAACAAAATTATGAAATTGTTAATAACTTTGTTAAAACAATTAGAACCTATGTTTTTTTGTATAATCAGAGGGTGTTAAATAGGTGCTAAATAATGGCATAAGTTTCGCAATTAGCACCGACGATTGTAGTGCTGTTGTGAAATTGACACAAATAAAAAATATTAATAACATTATTTAAACAATTAGCACCTCTGTTTTTTTGCATATTCAGAGGGTGCTAAATAATGGTATAGGTTTCGCAATTAGCACCGACAGTTGTGGTGCCAGGTTTACAGATCTAAAGAAGCATAAGTTTTTAAGATTGCTTACATACTGACAAATGAAAAGTTAGTTTGACTTTCATCTACAATGAACCAAGGGCAATGATTATCACGCGATATTTTTTTCTAATAATGAACCGATAGCTTGTTGCTCAGTAGCAATTACTTAAAGCAATAAGCTTAAGGATTATTATTTGAAAAAATTATAAGGATTTATTATTTTACGTGGTTCATTCGGTGACAAAATTTTTTATAATTCTAATAATTAATATGTTTAATCCATATTGTTACTTAAAAGTATATTAATTTTTAGCAAAAAAAACATAATTATTTTAAAAACGAAAAAAAAATATAATGATCTGTACAATATTATTCATTAAAGGTACTTACAGTTATCAAAACAACAATTTGTAAAATTAAACGAACGTTAAAGTATTTGTTGTTGTTACTGAGGTGTTTTCACGCATATTGTTAATTATATTATACTTTCCAAGTATACTTTTTTACTATTGACAGTATTTTTTGGTATATTCTCTTCGATTAATCTATCGATTGCTTTATTTTCCTCATTTCCAAACCGTGAAAGTAAAGTGACGGCAAACTTCATATAACGCATTCTGGCACCTTTCGCTTTTAGTATCTCTCGAAAAAAAATTATAATGAAAGCACGAGAGAGCGCTTAGTATAACCTCAACACTGGAAGAAGGCGCATTGACAGAAAGTACATTGGGGTATATTAAACCCCACCTGTCTAAAGTAGTTTTACGGATTGTTGTGAAATTGTCTCAAGAGGTCTTCAGGCACGTCAGTTATTATTTTTATTAAGAATTTTTCCAATTGTTATTGTAGCCTATCTATTTACAGTATGTCTTACTATGAAAAGGAACAAGATCGATTACTGGCGTTGTGGCAAGAAATAGAAAACGAGTTTTATCTAGAAAACAGTTATAACGATTCTGCAATAGATTGGGAAGAATTACAGAATGAAGACAATAGTGTAGAAACTCAAGAGGAGGAGGAAGTAACAGAAGACGAATATGTACCTGAAGATTGTGCTGAAAACAAAAAATATGATATTTCTAAGGACGATACTAGATGGCTAAAAGAAGTTCCTCCTTAAAATGTGAAAACTCGCACAAGAAATCAAATAAAAAAAATCTTTTTCAGGTGTTAAATCCTATGCAAAAATAGAGACACCATTAGAATACTGAAGTTTATTTTTTAACCAACATATGTTTTTGGTTATAGTGACACACAAATGTAAAAATTGAAAAGGCAGCCAAATATAAAGAAAATAATTATCACGTAGGAAAACCACAGAGGGTGAGATAAAATCACTTTTGGTATATTGTATTTATCTGGAGTTTTCCGAAATAACTGCAGAAATATCGAAGATTTCTATAAAACTGATGGTAATGAAATTGAGATTTTCCCAGCTATAATGAGTATGAAACGATTTATGTTTCTTTTAACCTGCCTTCCGATTCGACAATATAATTAATACGACTGAAAGGAAGAAATCTAACAAATTGACACCTATCAGAGCAATATTTGAAATGTTTGTCGAAAACTGCCAAGCTTCTTATATCCCAAGTGAATACCTGACGTTTAATGAAAAATTGGAAGTATTCAGAGGAAGCGACAGTACACACCAAATAAGCCATTCAAGTAGGGCATACAAGTTAATTGACATCGTTATTCGTCTAGTAAAACCTAATGCGGGAAAAATGGGAATGTGACTTTTGACAATTATACCCGTTATGAAGTTACGAAAGAACTTCTCTGTCAGCATAAGCTAACAACTGTTGGAACTATGAGAAAAGACAAAGGACAAGTATCTCTTCAGATGTTGTCTGTAAAAAATAGACAACCTTGTTCCATTTTATTTGCCTTTCAGGAGGATATGACAATATACATATACATATATTGGTAAAAGGCAAAAACGTAATTTTCTACATACAACGTATCTCGTAATAGTCATCGTTGGTCACTTACTGTATTCTTTCCTCTTATGAATACAACTGGCATAAATTCCCAGATTATTTATTGTGTTAATAATAATGACTGGTCCATGACAAGAAGAGAATATTTGGAAGCCTTAGGTTTATCATTGGTAAAGGAACATGTTGAGAGTAGTAAAAATAATCCAAGAATGACTAGATATTGAGAAGCTCCATAAACAAAATTTTGGATAATAATGAAAAGTCGGAGCCAAAAGGGCCTAAGTTGAAGCCATGCCGTTGTTTAAAATGCCCAACAACAAAATATAGAAAACTAAATACACCTGTAATTCATGTAATGATTATTTATGTTCAGAGTACGCTAGATTTTTCTGCGAAAATTGCAGAAAATTTGAGGAGATATCTTTTTTGGTAATTTTTCAATTTCCGTGGTTTTTCTGCAGTTAGTATTTTATTTTGTCCTTATTTAGAGTTCAGTTGTATTTGCTTAGAGAAGTGGCTAATTGTTTTTCATTTGTGCATTTTCTACCGAAAGTTTCTTTTTTACTTTCTAAAATAAGTGTATATTTATATTTCTTTATAATATTTGATATTAGAAAAGCTCTGTATTTATTCTATTATTCATAGAAGCGAATACTATTAAATTGATTTCGAATAAATTATTTCAGAAAAATTTTTTTTTCTTTTAGTTGAGAAAAAATAAGTTGAGGTTTATTACACCCCATTTGTCCCAACTTCTAACTTTTTGTCACCTGTCCATTACCGGGTTAAATAAATTATAAAACTGTTAATAACTTTTCGTTGCATAGCAACATAAGCGATAAGTACCCATGGGTTGCTTTTAGTTAAATGTTACTATGATTGGTTATTTTCACACAAGTGACTAAAAGTGTATGGATTTTATTGGGTTTCTATTCAGTCAAAAATTTTTCTTGAAAATGTAAAATCGTTAATGTTTTAAATTTGTCATAAGGTAGACATTTGTCCGTGCATACGTGTAAGAAATTCTGTTGATGATTATTATATATATATATATATATATATATATATATATATATATATATATATATATATATATATATATATATATATATATATATATATATATATATATATATATATATACATATATATATATATATACATATAAATTATATAAATTATATATATTATATATATATATATATATATATATATATATATATATATATATATATATATATATATATATATATATATATATATATAATTAAAAGTACCTATGTCGTCTCTAACTTGGATCATGTGAGGAAATCCTTTTTTTTAATTTGTTTGAAATTACACTGAGCGTTGAGCTTGCCTCTATAAAAATTCATGAATAAAACATGCTTTAAACGAAAACTTATACAAAGATATTTAAGGAATATTCAGTTTAAACTTATTGTCGCAATACAGAGGATATCCAGTTAATTGTATTACTAGCTTTAGTGGCGTGTTTTCGTTGAAAATTTCTTCGGAATAAAAATTTGAAATTATTATCATTAGAAGAATGTTTCACAAATAAAAATGATTTGTTTAGTTTTCATAATATTAAATAAATATATTGTATACTTTGTGGTCAATATTTATAATTTTTTTCATATCCTTAAACATCAATACATAATTTAATTATCTTAAGAAAACATATACATTCACATGTTTTGAGTAAAAATACTTTAGCACATTACCATTTGAATCTTATTAATTACTTAATAGAAATAAAAAAAATAAATAAAAACAAAATAATCCAAGATAATAAGTAGAAGTGTACATATGAAATGAAATTAGGTATTAAAAGTCATATTCCTCTATAATAAAATTATATAAGGGAAGAGTTGCAATAATTGCAACAAGATACCTTCACGAAATTAATCCAAGTTGAGTCCAAATACCACAATTTGTGTTTGCTGTCAGATAGCAACAATCAATACTCTTTTTGTACTATCTACTAAAACAGATATATCTGCGGGAAACTAATTTTGAATAGCGACAACTACACTACAATTGGTCAGGGACTTTTTGAAACAGGAAGGCAAACTTTAGGTGTATATCAATTTTCAACTTTATTGAAATGTGTCAGATTTGGGTCTATTTTGAATTTCTACAGACTTGAATAAATGGCTCATTTTATACAGTGGATAATTTATTTTATGAAAGTTCCCTGCATTCAAATTCTTTCTTTCAACAACTAAACGCTGTATGTAACACCTCAAGTTATCCCAGACCTACAAATTAACTATCTAAAACAACTATAGTATTTGCTTCCAATGATATTTTTTCTTGGCCTATCATCATTTGGTTCAGAAAACTTTCTTTGCGAAGACAAGTGATTCTATAGATGGCAGCAACTATTAATTATTTATGAAACTCGTTTTACTGAAATTTTAATAAGCACTTTTATGAAAAATCTATATTATAGTGTAGAAAAATGGCAGAAAGGAAAGAATTTAAACATAATTCGTTGAGTATATTTATTTTCTAGGTTTTTTTCGAATACGAAGTTGTAATTGTTCTTTTTTTTTTTGAAGGAAGAAAAATGTTTCTACGGTCTCATAGGGTTATTAGATACAGTACAGAGGAAACGTATATTTACAAAGATTTAAAAATATGTTGACAATACAATAATTCTGTCATTTATTTTATTAAGGTTGTTTCAATAAGAAAACCTTCAAGATTCAGAAAATTACAGTTATTGCTCAGCAAGTTTATAGTGTGTTATATATTTTTTTTTGGATACTGTGCGAGTTTTGGAAATGGGCATCACTAATAAATATGTGAAACTACTTCGCGTGAGACACCGATGGCATATGGGTGATTGGTCCTTTTTTTATTAAGAAATTGTGTCTATACCATTTCGTCGTGACAGTATTAATTGGTCTCTCCTGTTTGTATTTAAGATTTTCCATTTATCAGTTTTGTCCCTTAATTCATACATGTGAACTACTGCAGTTTATATACCAGGTTTTCCTCCTTCAAAAAGTATTTTTCAGTGCTTAATACTTAGTCTCCTTGTAGATTTGGTAATTACTTCATTTGCAAGTTTATCTGATTCTTTGCTGCCTGGTATCTTTAAGTGGAAAAGCGAAAATATAATTGATACTTATATCTTGAACCTTCCTGAATACAAGTATGAATATAATTATGTGTGTCAGTATGTTTGCAGTTGCTCTTATTTTATCCTTTCTACTTTTTAAACTCATAGTATAAAGACCTGTATCATGTCATCAGTAAGGAGTTTTTGAACTGATATGCACGATTTGAAAACTGAAGTCATTATAAACTTTTTTCCAATTATGGCTGTTTATTCGATTCAATATATCTGTATATCTATACTTCCGCTGTTCCTTTGTTTGTATTGACGACAGCTCAAAATTATTTATAAGATAATATTATATGATATTTGATATTTACTATTTTCAATAATGTTTTGGATCAAATTAGAATTTGGTACTACCAGAATGCGTGCTTTACTTAAAGAGTTTTTTTAAGGTTTTGACATTAGGAATATTCAACTAATGGTGAAATACATATTTATTTCACGATTGACTACAATAAACATATAAATAACGCTAGACTGCGGTGACCCACTAAATATGCATTGATATGAAACTTGTTATATGAACCAGCAAAATATTCCTATGCATTTTTTTTTTCTTTTGGTTTAATGGCTTTGGACTTATTTATGTAAATGACACAAAGCATACTGGAATTTCATAAAACAGAACATGCTTGGTTTCATGTTACTTGTGTCGTTAGATATTTGTTCTACATTGAGGCTTGATCTATATTAGAAGTAGAATATACATATCACGTATTAAATTATGCAACTTTACCTCGATTACAATAACAATAGCATTTTGAGGTAAAGTTATTTGGTTAATGGTATGCACTTAAAACAATCCTTCTCTTATTTATACTCACTACAACAGTGTCGTCTGCCAAAGGTAGTATTGCTTCAAAAGAGTGAAACTATTATTACTGTAAATATTAAAACATACAATAATGAATGACAATGTCAAAAACAAGGAAATAAATCTAAATAACTGCATGATACCGTGAACTGTGAATTTGGCTTCAATAGAAATGATGCTTCAGAAAATTTCAAACAATAACAACAACAAACAATTTGGTGTACATTTCCAGAATTAAACCTTTCGTTAATATTTCATAAGAAAGTTGTGGCTCCTAAGAAATATTTATTTTAAGTTGAACCTGAACAAAGATGTGGAATATTTAGTATTTGTAGAAGCTATTTCAGAATATTTATTTTTATATTTATGGTAGAACGACCAAAATGAAAAATGCCTATAGAAAATCTTTTTTTGTCTCTATGAGATTTATACCTGCAAGTGTCAAATATAGTTAGTTCCTATGCAGGTAAGCAGGAAAATTCAGGTTGTCACTATATAGAAGCGTCCTGTACGTAGGTCATAAGAAAAAATGGTTTATATATCAAATGTTCATTTTTACCAAAATGCAACGGCATTTGGAAAAACAAAAATGAGACAGCATTGTATAATATATATTTGCATTATATAAGAAAGAAGTGACCTCAAGGCAATCACTAAGTTCCGGAGAATAGAACATCTAAAGCAAGCCATTGGTTGATGTAGACAAGATTGTTTTATCTCCAAATTACATCAAATTGGGGTTGATGAAACAGTTTGTAAAAGCAATAGACAGATACGAGGCAGATTATTAATATCTACAAACAAAATTTTATAGACTCAGCAAAGCGAAAGTAAAAGAAGTTTGATGAAATACTCCAATAAAAGGAAAAAGTCACATAGAACGAATTTAAATTAGTAGCTAATAACTTTCTTCGCAAAACATGGGCTGAAAATTATGAGGGAATTGTTGAAAATCTTCTCACAGTATACCAAAACTTAGGTGAAATATTTCCGTGAAAGTTCATTTTCTTTATTCCCATTTTAATTATTTTCGGAGAATTGTGGCTTAAGTCATAATATGTGGAAAGATTTCATCAACACATATCTGTAATAGAAAAAATGTTACCACGAAAAGTGTAATTATTCTATGATGGTTGACAACTGCTGGAATGTGACCCTAGATTCTCTAAATGTGGGATACAGCAAACAAGCAAGAATACGAAAAATTTAGACCTACACAATTTATGATATTATATGAACTTAATTTTTTTAATATAGGTTGCAATATCTCTTATAATTCGAAAATTAGCAAGAAATCATATTTGCTATATTAATGTCTTAATTATGTTCATCAGTGTTTTATACTTAACTGTTCTATGTAATTTTTCTCTTTAGGGAATTGTCATTTCATTTGTTTAAACTTTTTGGAACGGTAGAAATAATATTATTTAAAAAAAGATATATGAAGATACATAATAACTTATTAACTTATTTATTTTTTACTTTTTGAATACTATTTAATTGCAACTTCTACTAATAGAATTAGTTAAGGCTGCCATTTTATGAATAGTGTAAATAGTACAGAAAAAGACAAGTCTATTGTACACTATATACATAATTGAATGCATTAAATACAAGTAAGTTAATAGAAATGAATTAACCGGAAGTCAGCAAAAATATATTGTGTCAATTTACTTAAATCGTATCTCTAACACGTCGATGTACATACTATTACGTTTCTTAATAATTTATTATGTATATTTTTCGTGTTTGATAACAATACTCTCTCCTTAGGGCTCTTTCTTTTAAGATAACACAAGAAATATGCCCCTATAGGGATTGTATTAAATTTAGCTGTGAGCTTAGGTTAATAAGCTGTACTGAATGTAAAATTAACGAGTAATATTTGGAGATTAGAAATATTTACTTTAAAATTTATTGGACGGGATGAATAATTTATTTAGGAAAACTTTAATGAAGAAAAGTAAGCCTGGAAAAATACTAGGAGATACGTATAATCGTGTCATTTTTATCTGAGTACGCTAGTATAAAAGTTTTAGTTAGACAATAAATCAAACACAACACATCGCAAACATTATTAAAACAACTACTTCACCTATGAGCAAGATGACATTGGATTAAATATATTAGAAGCAAAAAAACATTTGAAATTTAAAAAATATTGACACAAAAATAAAAAATTTTGTATTAAAAAAAAATTCCCTCTAGTTACAATACAAACACGAAAACCCCTAGGCCGAAATATAACGTCTTCCATTGTTTCCGAACTCCTCATGGAGCTGGTAAACACGAACATATTATTTAAAGAAATATTTTAATCACATAATTCAAAATATGAAATTTGTCATATTTATTTTGACATTTTAAATTGATAACTTGATTTTAACTTTGGTAACTACAGTGATATTCATGACATCTAATCTAATCTATATAAGTTGATTGTTTTATATGTTTTAAAAATCATTTCATGTACGACCAGTCTTAATTGGTTACTTTATATGCTTGGTTTGAGGGCTTAAAGTATTGTTTTACAGCCCGGTAAAACACTTTACGGCTTTTACTCTATTTTTCATGTAATATGTTCGACTTCTGAAGCAACAAGTCTAATGTCGCAGCCTCTGCCGCTTCGGTAATTTCTAGTGGAATACAGGAAAATAAATTTTCATCCTCTTCCACTTCCAATTCAATCGAAAGACAAAATACTTCGACAAAACGATTGTAAAACTGAGAACGATTATTGCAACAAAATTACAATATGGCCACTTTTATTTATGTCGTTGCATGGTCATTTGCATTTATTTTTAATTCAAATTTAAAATCAAATTCCTTGTGACAGTACGATTTTTATTTTTATGGAATGTCAAAATTCAACAGATTGTCAATTCTTATGAAGTATTGCAAGATAGCCTACATATGAGGCGTATTTTTTCGTTTTCAAATCAGTTTAAATACAAGTGATTACAGTCAGTTTACTCAGTTTGTTCAGATTAGTGAATATTGTTGTTTTTTCGCCTATTATTCCAATACATAGATGCGCACTACACACAAATTAGGACAGTGACAATTAGCTAATTGTAATATAAATATAAAATAACCAACCCTTTTGGATCGTTATTATAACTCTTCTCTTATTACAAATAAGTTAAAAATATTGATAGTTATCATCCGCCAGCAAGTATTTAAAAAGTTCAAAACTTGTTTTTGATGTCCTTGGAAATTCCATTTCCGTTAATGAATAAGAATAGCGAGTAAATAATGCTGGGAATTTTCCATATTTTAGTATTCGATTATTCGTTTGGTAAAGTATTCGACTTTTTGAATTATTTGATTTAATCGAATAATAGAAGCAAGTATCCGAATATTCGAAAAACAGAATAATCGTGTATTCAAATAATCGAATAGTTCGAATTAAGGAACTATTCGAATAATCCGAATCTTCGATATTATTGTGTTATTATTAAATTGATTCGGTTAATCAAATTGGTAAAGGTATGAATATTTTGGTATGTATTAAGAGTTTTTATTTTTTTGTGCATTTTTTTTTAAATTAAGGTTATAAAAAATGTATGTGGTTTTAGACTGAAAACTACAACTACTATAAGGTACTACAAAAACGCACATACAATTTAAACAAATATACCTCTGTCAAAAAATAATACGTTGGTACCGGTAATTGTGCAACCAATTAAACAAAAACGATTCTTAACAGTCCCTTAAAAATCAGAGGTTGGATAAGTTACTGCTCAGAAAGCAGTTTTTTTTTCACGTTATTTGATACATACCTATTTGAAAATTTTAATATTTGAAACTAGAATATTCGAACATATTCGATTATTCAACTATTTGAATTAGAATTAATTCGAATTTAAATACTCAAATAATTGAATATTCGATGTATTCGTATTCGTTTCTCAGCCTTAGTAGTAAAGTACATTTATTAATGTAGATAATTGACATTTAACTAAGCACACATAATATATTATTTCAAAATCATGTGAAAATGTACATGAACATAACCTTTTATATATTTTCTTCTCCCCACTTCTTATGTGATTAAACTGTTCACACTATTTTGTCGATCAGTTTGTTCAGTTACAACTGATTATAATCACTTCAAAAAACACCAGCTAAAGTTATTGTTATCAGAATAATCAGTTTAATCCGTTAAATCATTTCGAAAAAAATACGCCTATATTTATGTATTATATATTAAGACTGGTCGTACAAAATTTTTTTTTATATACCTAGGACACAACCAGCGTTTATTTATATCCCTTATCGTGTTTTCACGCTGCGGGCCATAAACGCCTCTTTATGCCCTTGGTACATAAATAACTATTATTTACTTTCTTATTTATGCATTTTTAGAAATAATAATAAGATAATTCACGGGTACTACGCAAGCATCCCTCCAAATCTAACATGATAACAATAGTAAATGCCTATAGTTAGTATAAAAGTTTTGGGTAGATAATAAATCAAACAAGACACTTCTAATATATTTTATCGCAGAAACTATTTCATCTAGGTGCGATACTGCATTAAATAATAATATTAGTTATTATTGGCAACTTAAAAATTTGCAAAGTTTGCTAATATAAATAATTCTTAATATGGAGCTGTATCTCATTAAAGCATGCTTAAAGAAAACAAAGATTGCCAAAATTATGATTAACTGTTGGTTATAAATTTTTAGAATCCAACTGATAACTGTTTAAAGGATCATTGTAAACAATGTTTACAAAATCGTGATTTACATTACGACTATTTGAAATATTTTGATAACATTTTAAATTTTAATTATGTTATATTTCTGTTAGAAACCAATATTTCTTCCTTAAATTTAGGTCATACCCATTTTAAAGTATCCAAAGCACAGTGGCGCGGCGTAGTGAGATTAGAGATAAAAAAATGCTAACACTTATTTTTTTTTCATTTTTGGTCTTGACGTACTGAAATTTGGCACCACATTATTGAACCTCTATCATTTAGAAAAAAAAAAATCATTTAAATCTGCCAACAAATAAAAATTGTAGACAGGTGCCCCGCTTTTAAATGGGTCACTCTGTATGACTTAACAGAATCTTTCTTTAAAATTAACTTCACTACCACTCCAAAGTCAAATTTGTACAATCCGTTTTAAAGTTGTTACAAATTTTTTTCAGTCTTATTTCATTTCAAAAGGAAGTCTCCTAGTTTGGCCGACTAACTTATCTTTTACTCCCACAGGGTGTTTCGTAAATGCCACAATGATATGGTTGATTTTTCAGGACAAATAATGGCGAAAAGTCAGTTTATAAAAATGTGTAGGTTATTGAGGATTGATATAAAAATATTTATATTTTCGATTTTTTTCGAAACGGCACAACACGGTGCGATGTAATTTGGTGGACATATTTAGCAGATAGACCTTCGCTATTTCAAAAACGTTCGGATGAGTAAATGTTGTAACCAGCATAAAATATTAATAAAAAAAATACTGTTAAATTATTTTTTAAAATTTCACGTTTGTATCACAAATACTGTAAAACACATTTCTTCAATTTTGCAGGAGAAAATAAGGTCATATTTAGAAAACTAAACTTTTTTAATTTTCAAAACAATTAGATTTCTTCAAATACGTATTAGATAATATCTTCTCAAAACTTTAACAGTCACAAATTTTTAATTGTCCAGAAAATTTATTTGTTTCGCGAATGAGACAAAAAGTGCCATGGGTGTAGAATGTTAATAAATAATGGGTTCTCTTTTGATGGAATCTGATTTAGAGGATATGAACCACAGAAATTTAGAAGGCAAAATTTTATTAACCCAAATCTATCGAAGTAAACTGGGTTTATTTTTTTGAGCAATGATTTTAAATATCTAATATTCTTGAAACTTTGTAATACAAATTTTAAAATGCATAGTGTATGTTTTTCTTGTCTTTAAGGGCATCTTGCATAACACTTAATATAGTACTTACCCATAACATAAGCTTCATAAAATTATTACGATCTTATTAAATTTTTCCCAAGTGGAAAATAGATAATAAAATATTTATGTTCCAATCAACTGATTTTTATAACTTTCTTGATATAAAATTGTCATAGGCACACAGGTAATACATAAAAATGTATTAATAACAATTATTAGCAGCTTCAATCTATCCTGCTACCTTGTGCTTTAGGCAGTTAGTAAAAGAGACTGAATCGCTTGTATTGTGTTATGAAGAAAAAATTACTTATGCGTTCCTTAAGACGCAGACACTAATTTAATTTTTAGTTAAAAACTATATAGTCAAAGTAATATCAAATGGTACGTACTAGCACCAACTCTCCTTCCAGTTTCCAGTTCCCTTAACACTTATGGAAATAATCCAATAATAATAATAATAAATAATAAAACGTTTTTATTAATAGTGAAATAAATACAAAAAAAAGATTGTATTTACAATAATAATATGTTTTAGATGTTGGGGAATGCTCGGCGAAGTTTAGCCAAGGCTATTCGTAAGGTTAAGTGTAACTTAACCGCGCATTTTAAGGATGCCAATGTAAAAAACAGAGGAATTATTTAACAGACTTAAACCAATCTTAAAACTATAGATTATTTCACGTTATTGCAGTGCGTTCGGAAAATAAACCTATATCTATTATATTACATGTATAAACAAAATAAAAATTTAAAACTAAAGACATTTTTCACATAAAACTAACGTTACTTTTATTTATTTATTCGTCCATTTAATAATTCATTTTTAAAGAGATTTTAAATTGCTGCAGTGACATTGATTTAAAATTTTCTGATATACCATTGTACAATTTTACTGCATTGTATGAAAATGATCTTTGAAAAATGGCTGTGTTATGTTGGGGCATTGTGAACATGTTATTAAACCTGATGTTAACATTGTGAATAGAACTTCTGGACACAAGTTTTTCCCTAAGGTAATCTGGAGTGGAGGTCAACAGCAGTCTATGAATAAATGTTAAATAATGATATTTAGCATGATCTGCCATTTTTAGCCATTGAAGCTCTGTAAATTTATGAGCTACATGGTAAATTTCCGCAGATTATATATAAATCGACAACAGGGATTTCGTACCCTTTGTATACGGTTTTGAGTAAGCACATCTAAGCAGGGAAAGTATACAATGTCACAATAATCAAACACAGGTATGATTAAGAATTCACACAGTTTTTTTCTAAGTTTGTAATTCATTATATATCTGTTTGCATATAAGACTTTCATTTTAATATAGACTTTTTTGAGTTAATTTAGAAATGTGAGAATGAAATTGTAGTTTTTCATCAAATATTACTCCTAGTATTTTTTGAATTCTGGGAAAATATCAGCAAAGTATTGTCTATTTTTAGTTTTAATTCATTTTTTATATCCATCCGCTTATTATCGGAACAAAATAACATAACTACACTTTTATTAGGGTTTAATTTTAAATTATGTTTGGCTGCATAAGTACAGATTGAATTAAGATCTTGATTAATTTTAAGTGATGCCAATTGAGTTTCAGATGGTTGGAAGGAGTGTAATAGACCTCTCTTTATAGGTTCATAGTATAAGTACTAAATAAACAGTGGTGGACAGAAGGCATAACATTTGCAATAGGAAAAAGATACGTAAAGTATAAATGATCAACAATTACTGATGGGGAAACTGTCTGGAACGAGTACAAAGGTGAAAGAAATAGAGTGGGAGCATCAATAAGGAAAGGAAAAACGATGTTTTATAGTCAAAAACTAGATGAATCAAAAAACAATTCATCTGAAATGTGGAAAACACTGAAAGATTTAATATACGGAAATAACAAAAAAAATTGGTATTACTATGGAAAATAGAACATATACTGAAGAACAACAAATTGCAGAAATATTTAATGACTATTTCATAACAAGTATAATGACAATTACCAGTTCATTGAATAAAACCTGTAGGCATGAAGCCGTCATCGCAAATATGGACAAACCAAACTGCTCTCTACAGCAATTTAAAAAACTTGAACTATATCAATTGATAAGAATAATAAAAGACATGAATAACAAGAAAAGTAGTGAAGACGGAATTAATACTAACATTCTAAAATTGTCTTTTGAAATTATTGATAAATAGGTTGTTACAAGTAATAGATAATAGTCTGGAGAAATGAATGTTTCCCAACTCTTGGAAATCATCTACGATAATACCAGTTGAAAATAAAAGCTAATACTGTAATCTGTGAAGAACTTCGTCCTATAAATATGGTACCCGCATATGAAAAGCTACTGGAAATAATAGTTAATAACCAACTGGTAGATTATATTAAGACAATGTATTAACGAAATATCAAGCGGGATTCCGTAAAATGAACTCCTGTGAGAGTCCCCTTCAATCAATACTAACAAAATGAAAAAGCGCGTTAAATGATAAGCAAATAATTGGTGTTATCTTTCTAGTCTTCCAAGGTGCATTCAAAACAGTTGATAGAAGCCTACTAATGTTAAAATTGCAATCAATGGGTCTTGAGAATGAAATATTAACTTGGTTTGGCGGCTATTTGACTAATAGATCCCAGGTTACAAAATATAAAAACACAACATTATCAGCAAAAAATATTCTTAGCAGAGTTCCTCAGGGGACAGTTTTAGGACAAACTCTTTTTATTCTGTACATAAATGATATTGTGAAATATGTAAAAAAATGCAGTGTTCAACTAGACTCTGATGATATTTTACTATACTTCATTGGACAGGATGTGAATGAGATATTAACTAAATGATGAAGTAGACAGACTATATAAATGATTAACAAACAATAACCTAATAGTAAATATTAAAAAAAACTAAATTTTTGATGATTAAAAGCAAATATAATCTAACTAATACAGAGCAATTTCGGTCATATCATAGAAAGTGATATCATTGAACAGATGAAAGAATTTAAATATCTTGGTGTTATTATTGATGATTACTTGACTTTCTCAAATCATGCAATATATATTACAGATAAAGTGGTGAAAAAGTTAATTTATTAGGAAGGTTAAGTAGTAATATCACACAATGGGCGAAATCAACTATTTACATTATTATTATAAACCCTCACTTCAACTATTATTCCACAATTCTATTTTTACTCAAAGTCTCTGATTTTGAAATTCTACAAAAGAAGCAAAACGAAACTCTCAGAATAATATTACACTGTAACAGATATACTAGTATAAAATCAATGTTGGACAAATTAGAATTACTCAAAGACAGTCAATTACTCTAAATTTAATGATGTTTATATATAAAGTACTTCATGGTCTACTACCCCCCCTCCCATTTATTGGAACAACGTATGTTTATACACGAGGTCCATGAACATTTTACCAGAGGACATGATAATTTGTATGTTGCAAGAGTTACAACTAATTATAGCCAAAATGATTTATTCCATATAGGTTTCGTTATGTATAATCATATCAAACCAACAGGACAAGTAAAAAAACCATGCCAAACTAGACATTTGTTACTAATTATGAACAAATTTATTAGTTTTTTGAATAATATATAATTTTGAATACTTCTCTTAACTTAAATTTATAACTACCAAATCTTGATTTGTTATAATCTGTCAATAATTTCAATCATGTCAAAATGTAAAGAGAGTAAACATAAGCACTAAACAAATAAATATCTTCTTATTCTTTAATTTTTAAAAATCACTAATGTTATCCCAGATTTAGCGACGATTAAGTGAAAAGTTACAGTGTTAAGTTTGGAAGAAGCGAGTATGTTTTGATCTCATTTAACATTTAAGATTCTATATTTCTCACTTGTTAAGTATAAACAATATCAGGAATTGTTTAGTAGCTATGTACTTTTATTTATAAGAAAAACTAGTAACTTAAAAGGTGAATTATCTACTGTGTGAACTCGGTACAAGTTAATAATTTGAAAACGCTTTTGAAGATTAAAAGTTTTCTTCCTAAATATGTAGTTGCTTAAAAGCATTGTGCTTTAAATATTTAATTTTATAAAATCTGTTTTGAAAATTTAAGAGAATAATTAATAATAATCAAGTCAGTGCTGGCAAGAGTCTTCATATTGGCTGAAGTGTTTTTACAAAATTGAGACCCATTTAAAGGAAGAGGTAAATATTCCTTTAAATTTTAAGCCAGTGGTTCTTGATGCTTCTTAGATGTTAAATTTTTAATATCGATAATTTGTCTATCTAATCAAATTTCATAGCAAATGATTTACTTTACATGTTTTAACTATAAATATTTCAGAACGAGTTGTACGCACAAAACTCGATATTAAATAAATGTCTCTTTCAAAGGTCTCGCTCGATGTTCCGCTTGTTACAAAACAGTTTCTCAAAGTTTATAGAGCTGACTGTCAAAAGCTTTATATTATACAGGTTGTTTCAATGATGTCACGGGGTAATTTCTCTCGTCAAAAAAAAGCAAAACAAATTTTTTTCGTAAAATATTTTCCAATTGCTCTACGATGCTCTTTGAAAATATAACATCAAACAGACTTTATAAATAATTACTCAGTGATGGTTTTGCGGAAAAATATTACATAAAAAAAGTTGTTTGCAACCAAACGGATGTTTGCTTTGTTGATTTGGATGCACTTAACTAAAGCTTTTGTCTCCCTTCATTTTTATTGTACATTCACGAATAAGAATTAAAAAATCATCGAAATGTCGGAAGCAACGTTAACAGCGAATCTAGTTTATGAGTGATTTGAGTTGTCTTTGTAACGAAATTCTTTAGATACTTTAATTAATGGAAAGATGTGGATGGGTTTTCACTAAATTCTAACAAGTTGGTTTTTATCATGAAGAGTTCCAGCCATTTCGTGATTATAAATGAATATTCAAATGCTAAATTGGCCGATATGTATTTAATTTATGGTGCAGTTGATGAAAATTGGTGTGAAGCTGCTAAAATATACCAGGAACGTTTCCCAAATCGGCGGCAAACTCATCATGATATTTTTTTCCAAGGTACACCTCCGTTTACGAGAAATTGAGTCTAAATAAACCTCAGGTGGAATTAGTGAAACGAGAAACCAAGTTTCGAAGAGGAGATATTGGAGCAAATAGCAGTAAACCTATCAACCAATAATCGTGCCATAGCTTGCACTACCAATATTGCTCACTCTTCTCTTTGAATAGTACTCTAGGAACATCAACACTAACCGTATCACATCCAAAAGATACAATGTCTACAATTTCTAGATATTGTACGTCGAACTGAATATTGTACTTGATTTGTGAAACAATCTGATGCCGCTCACATGCACTCACACAATATATTAAAAGTAATCTCTCTCAAAATCCTGTTTTGTAACAGAAGGATAAAAATGGAATTTTTAATGGGCTTTGTAAAAATATTCCAGGGCAAATATTTCCTTGTAATGAAGCAAAGAAGACATTTATTTACGGAAATACATCGCAGGATAAAGAAAAGCGCTAGACAGAGACTAAACAACTTTTATTTCAGGTGTAATTTTTATGTCGTAACAGTTGTGAAATATAATTAAAAACTAATAATGATTATAATAGTAAAATGTATTGATTAAACAATATAACCACATTACACAATATAATGACTTGAACATTATCAACAATAAAATGTTGTCCAAAAACGTTCTAGCCACGTGTGATGACCGAATTTAGATAATGGTTATAGGAAATTTAAAAATTATGTATAGTTAACGTAATAAATTTTGAACTATGGCTATAGCCATAGTTTAAAATTGCTGGAAAATTAAAGTTTTGCTAATTTAATCATTAATCAAATAATTTGCAAAATAGGCAAAATGGTACATTCTGGTTCAGAAATGCCTGATGCACTAAATAATATGTATGAAACTATCTGAGTGAGGTTTTCTAATTTCATTTTAGTACTGGATTTGACCAATTTTTTTAAAGCACCTTAAAAATTGTTCAATATTATTAACGAACTGTATACTTTTAGGAAGTGAAAATGACTGAGTGTTTTCACACAGATGTTTCATAATCGGTTTTAACAGATTTTTTCTTAAAATCGATAGTTGTGATTGTAGTGATATTTTTAATATACACGTGTAAATAGTACAAATATCAAAAAAAAAATTATTACATCCAAGTGCAGGGAGAAAGTCAATAATAACATAGGAGTGAAAGGTGGTCACAAAGAGGTTTTAGAAAACGTTCTGATACACATGGCATTCCATTTAAAAAAATGTTACTTGAACCTGTAGAATCGTCTTGGCTCACCCTGTATATTCGAAAACAATTTCCGGTTATAGACTTTTTTTGTTTACTTATGTTTTTAAATCACGTTTCTAGCTATCATAGAACTCGAGATATCAAAGTCGGACGCACTATTGTCCCACCCTGTATAATATTTGTTAGCCTTTAATTTTAAAGCTAACTAGGTACTTATGTTTATAAAAATGTGTGTAATGTAGGTAATTAGAACATTATTTATTAGACAATCTTCAACATAACCTCAAAATTACAAACATGACATATGTGAAAAACTTCAGTTGTTTATATTATTTGTAAAGTCAAAGCTACTGAAAGTATGAGACAAAATAGTACTTACATCAAAGTGATCCTCACAAAAATACGATATGCTTTTACTCGATAATAATTTTAGGTCTCTCCTGGCAAGTTGTAACCAAGTCTTTCTCATTTTAATATCATCTGGCAGCTTTATAAACAACTTTTGTGGTATCTTTACACTTGTACTCCTGCAGTTTGGCACCAAACACCACCTATAATGATCGAAACTCATTATTCTATATGATAAATAAAAGAAACGATACAGAGCGTTACTTGCGCTTGTTTGTTTACTACAAGAATGACGTCACAGTAGAAAGTGACATGACAGCTCGTGCTTTCGCGTCAATTTGTATATTTGAAATTTTTAATGCTATTTTATCCTATAAAGCGATTTCATTTAAGCGAAATAAAAATTGCTGTGGACTAATACTACGATATGAACATTTTAAGACAATTTAAAAATAAGAGGCAAGAGTCTGTTGGTACCTATGTCGTCTGTGAGTGTGTCTGAGTATATGGGTATCAATGATATGTTTTTGTGGAACCCGGCTCAACCTATAAGTCTAAAATTGTACATATATGATGTGGGAGGTCCATGGTAGAATTCTGTTGAATATTATTGAAATCAGGGAAGGCACTTTTCATGAATACACAAACAATTTTTGCATCGATCAAAAATTTTTTTCAAATGAAACTTATTTGAACTGTGTCGAAAACGTCTCTTACAAATTACTCGTCAAATTAACTCTTACCGAGAGAAACTGTTAATTTTGTGTCCAATCGGAACATTTAACAAATATAAATATAAATGAAATTAATATTTTCTGTAAAAAATATTTACTTCTTTCCTCAATTTGGATACATCATGAAAAATTATTGCACTAGCTAAGACCCATTTTTCAATACACTGCTACCAGGGTTTATATGCAGTTTTACTTGTAAGGGGTTGAATTTCGTCTTTTTTGTATATCAAAGAAAAATGTTATAATACTTATGTTTTTGTTGGCAAATAAAATTGGTGTTATTATTATAAAATTCTTTATCTTTATTATGATTTTTGTTTTTCAATGTGCTTTGTGGAATTTCCAGTATATATTTCCATCCATTTGCGTACATATTTAAACTCAGTTTATACTTAAAAGTTGTGATTTATTCTTTTCGTATTCAACAAGCATTATCCTCTCTTCCTAAGAAAATTCTTATCTTTTATTTAAATCATCCTAAATAATTAAAAAATTTAAGGTACTAGCTGAAAATACAAATTTTAGCTGTTAATAATATTCTACTTACATAAAAGAAGGTAGTATTTAAATTTCAAAAAGCTGTTTTAATATTCCTTCTTATTAGTGATTTACGTTGATGTGTTTCAACTGTAATATCCAAAATTAACTAAAGAGACGTTACTGGACGTTTACTTCTAAATATCCCACAATGGTTGGTTTATTAAATTCAAAGGAAATAATTAACTCTGTGACAAAAGAGCTAAAGTCCATACATAGACAAACTACACCTTCGCTAAATATTATGGTTTAATTTTAGACTTGTATAAATGTGAACTCCTAGCGTGGCTGAAGCAGGGATCATGTGATTTATTGTTCAATTTTGAAGATATATGTTTTTAATTGGGCATTTGGTATTTATGGAACCATGCAAAAAATTGTAAAATTAACTGGGCGTCTTAGATTTTTTACCACACAAATCTGTCTATGTATATTGATAGACAATAACTCCATAACGGGTTATTCGATTTAAAAAAAAATCATTTCTATGGCATATTAGGCGAGTTGATCATATTTTGGTGTATGTACGTCATTACTTATAAAAAAATTATAAAAGCGGAATTAACCAAGCTTAAGAAAACATGCAAGTTAGATATGCGGAATTAGAAATGTTCCTACCCAGTGCGACAATTATTTGTGACAGAAACAGAGGTTACTAGATTTTAACGCATCAAACAGTTTGTATGCTACCCGAGGTTTTGGTAAATAGCTTAATGTTTAGCCTCTTCGATTTTTAGTCTTTAATTTTATGTCAACCTGTTACTGCTATCAACGCGAAGAGATAAGCTTAACCCCTAACATGGAGTATTTTATCAAACCGCCATTTATAAGTGCAACACTTCGCAAAAATACAAAACCCATACTTTTATATCCCTTTCAAAAGATAGTTTCAAATGCAAATACGCTTATTCACTAAACCTTATTGATCCAAGTTGAATCAAGCTGAATTAAACCCGGGTTATCTGTGTGTACCATATGACACAGTTTCTCGTACCAGCTGAGGCAAGATAGTACTATCCTAATCAGACTGAGTAATTGCGGGCTTGAGGAAAAATAAACACAATTGTAATCTTGCATGTTGTACATGGCATGATTACTTTTCAGTACGATATATAGTGTTAAAATATAAAAAAAATAAAATCTGTTGGACATGACGAATCTCTTATTTTAATAAATCAGTAACGTAACGCACATCTTTGCACAATTGGTCTTTATTTTTTTTTCACAATTTCTGTATTAACTTTTCGATATAGTTATTTATTGCACTGAAGTTTTTATTAATAGTATAAATCTATCAACGTTTGAAATTTTATTGAAAACAAATTTACTTCCATGATAAATGGCACTCGTAGATGGATGGACGAACTTTGTCAACAGTTGTGTTTCTCACTATTTAATATATATCACCAGACACTACAGTAATTGATTAAAAAGTATTTTAGATAACATGCAGAAGCACAAATTCAACAAATTATGAAGAACAGATATGTAATTTTTACGTATATATTTATACATACAGGGCCTTTCGAAAGAAATTACTGAAATTTCGGAAATCGATAAAACACCACAAAATATCAGTTTCCAACACATACTTTTGTCGAAACGTGAGCCGTTTCCAAGTAATAACCAATTAAAGTATCGCGATGAAACCATATTTTTCGCAATATCTTGGTAACCACTAAATTCAGTACTATTAGGATGTTCTTTAAGAACAATATAGATGTGGAGCGAGACAAGTCAAATCTATCTAATTGGTTTTGCGAATTGCTATGTCTCCAATATATTTTTATTTTTGAGGTTGAATCTAACTTTTTAGACTAGTCTAGACTAACCCGTTTCCATGTCCATGGAAACGTGTCCTAATTTCACTTTTCCACTTCTCTAAAAAATATTTAAATTAATTTTACTTGGCACGGCAAATTAGTTTAAAAGTCCTAAACAGTCTTAAAAATCCTTTTTTTTATTTTTGTTCATTTTCAAATAGTTTTAGAAATAGCACCTTATTTTTAAAACTATTTGAAACCGAGAAGCTGATGCATAACTACAGTTATAGTCAATTTTTACAATTTATGACATTCTTAACTTTAAAAAATAATGGGCATGTATAATATTGATATCATAAATCTCATTGTATTTCGTTTATGTCATTAGGTAAGTTTTCTTGGGTATTATATTTATAACTTTCAAAGTTCAAGAATCCAACTAGGCGAAATAAATGTATTTTTTTTATGATAAATTAAACCAGAGTCCAGAGAAAATCAGAAATGATTTTATTTATACGAATATAAATCCAGTCAGGTTTTATTCTGTGGAAAATAAGAAACGTTTTCAATAAACATCTTTCGCTATTTTCTGCTAATATACAGTGTTGAAATCACTTATGGAATAAAATTCATAACTCTAGTTATCTGTTTGTATCGATTTGGATAATACTGCTTTTTCTGAGTTCACTAATACCGCGCAAGTGGAATTTGAAGTGAATAGCCTTCAAGAAGCTATGTCATGTCGTCTCAAATAAATAATTTTCAAGAAATCAATGACGTAAATGCTCAAAATGTTCACCATTCAGTTGCCGACAATAGACGAGTCTTTCATAAAATTCCCTCTCAACGTTTTTTAAAGTGTGGTGACAATTTTCAGTTCTTATTCTATCCTCCAAATCTTAAGATTATTTAGCTTCATCGCATATACTTTATTCATGGTCATTCGATTAAACCTCTCTATCCAATTCATCTGTTTGGGAAGCTATGATTTAAATAATAAAATAATAATAATTTCAACTTCAACACCATGTATCTTGGAAGCTATTCGCGGTATTTCCGAACTCAGAAAACGCAGTATTATCTATTATTCGTGGAAAAAATAGGATCACTACAGAAAGAAGTTCGATGACGTCACAACTTCTAATGTGGGGTAGAGGTTGTGGTTTTGTCAAAAAAAAAAAATCAGAGCAGATGACTAGAGGCTACATACCCAGACATTATTTGCAATTATTATTACTCATTGAATCATGAATTTTATTCCATAAATGGTTTCCACAGTGTATATGGCATGTTAGTGCATTATTTTATTTTTTTAAGAACGTGTTTTTTAGAACTATTTAAAACATGAATATGTACTTTGAAATAAGGAAAGAAGTAGAACGTTTCCATATACTTATAAAATCTAACACTTGAGACAGTCACTACTGCGCAAAAATTCTTACCGATAATTATAAAATCAGTCTAATTTATATTATAAAACAATAGTGTAAATCCGTAGTCTTAATCTATTTTATTAATTTTTCCGAAATTATAGAAGAAGAGATTGTGATTTTGGTTCATTTTGAGAGTTAGTCTAATCATTTATCCCTTAGTAGGTAATTATCTCCATAGTAAGATCCACTTAACTTTTTGGCAAGGTTTGTTGACACCGTTTATCTATTGATGCGTTGTTGACAACAATGTATACCGTTGTTAATTTTGCCTCACATGTGGATATAAGATTGAACTAAAATTAAGTTTATTGAAGATAATATTATGTTTGAGCTTTCAAACTTTATACTATTTTGTTCATTACAACTATTTTCGACGTTTCGATAACAAAATTATCACCTTCGGGGAATAGTTTAATCTTAGTCCTGAAGAATATAAAATTTGTTATTGAAACGGCGGAAACAGTTTTATTTAATAAAACAGTATAAAGTCTTAAATTTACAAATAGTAATGAATTCTAAAAATAATACCTAAATAAGGTACCAAAGTCGTAATCCTCTTACTTTGGTATTTTTGGTTTTATTGTATCTTTTTTTAGTAAACTTTAAAGTTCAAAAAATTTATATTTTCTTCATTACCTTTAATAGATGTTTTTTGCAAATGATCAACTTTTTAACCAATTAATTATTATAAACACTTCAAAGAGGCACATAAAACTACGAAAACATAAATATAAATAAATATAGTTTAAAAAAACTAAAAAAACACGCTTTTAAAGCACATCAAACTAAAAAAGTGAAAAATAATTATTAATATAAACTGAAAATAATAATGAACGAAAAATACTAGTATTATTGTGAAAAAAGCGTGGGGTGCTTTGTGCAATATTTTTCGTATATCGAGCACCCCACGCTTTTTTCACAATAATACTAGTATTTTTCGTTCATTATTATTTTCAGTTTATATTAATAATTATTTTTCACTTTTTTAGTTTGATGTGCTTTAAAAGCGTGTTTTTTAGTTTTTTTAAACTATATTTATTTTTAATTTTTTAGTTTGATGTGCTATGAAAGCATGTTTTTTTAGTTGTTTTAAACTATATTTATACTGCTTATTGATGCTGATATTATAACATATTACGATCCAACAGATATTTCTGAAAAAAAAAAAATTTTTATTTCAGCCGTGAGGTTCGAACTCACGCCGGAGGAGTCTGTCGTTTCGCGTCGACTGCCTTAACCCACTCGACCACCGGGCTAATTAACAATTATGGAATCTACTGACATATTAAGCCTTTGCTTTCACGCAGGGATACGTGAGGAAAGGATTGGCGATCCTGAACAGGATAATGATATAAACTTATCAAATTATTGTATTGTTACCGGTTCTTAATAAGTGTACAAAGTTTCAATTAAATCTGTCCGTTTAAAGTGGGTTAAAATCGAGTCCAAAGAGTCGGTTACAAACAAACAAGCAAACAAGCAAACAAACAAACAAGCAAACATACAAGTGAAGCTAATAAAAGCGTGTTAAAAATAATAGGCCAATAGCGAACACACGATATAGATGTCAACACAAAGAGAAACATCAGATGAGGTATGATTGGTCTGAAGTTATCACAGTTTAACTAATAATAGGTATTTTATCTCAAGTACGAATTTGGTTATAAATATTTGATATTTGAATATTTAGATGTGACGCAAAGTGAGTCAACTCCTACTTAAACTCATTAAATGGTAAAAGTAAAAACGATATAAAAATCTGAAGGAAACTCTATGACAATTATCTTTAATCTATGATCTATTACAGATCTTTATAATAGTCGTATTTCATTCAAGAATTTGTTATTTCATAGGAAAATAAAGATGAGAGAGGTTTCAAAAATGCTGCCCCTCCGGCTGTATATTTTAATTTAAACATACACAAAAGAAACAATGTTTTATTATACCGATATATTCTGTAGAAACTTTATTTTATATGCATTGAAGAAATAATTTGAATTCTGTTTATAAAGCTAATTAATTACTACACTAAACAATCCAAATTGAAGGCACACTCGACGGTCACGAAAATGTTGAATAGCTCACAATTTGGTTGTGTTTATTTACGGGCCAAATCTAAATAAATGATTGAAATGCGGTTTCGCGGTAAATCCCTGGTTTGATTCATGGATTTATGTGCTATATTTCCTTTAATTAAGATGTTTTTTTTCAGTTATTCCGATTTCGAACAAACATTAATTTGCAATTAAAGGTCTACAGGTATGAAATCAAATTAGCGATGCAGGTTGTAATTAAATTAAAATTAAATTTATTATGATCTCGGAAGAAATTTGAAAAGAGGAAACCGAGAAAGGGAAAACAGAGTGAAGTGAGGTGTGTCGCATAATTTTTTTTTACGACGAGAAAAGAGACGGGGCTTCTTTATATTCGTTTAAATAATAATTAGAACTGTGCATAAAGTTTCTTAGTTAGAGGCAACTTATTTAGCAGAGACAATTATTATAGTTTATAAAATAAAATTGCCTGTATTTTATTTCTGTTGTATAGAAGTCAACAACGACTTCAATAGAATATTTGCATAAATAACACAGTTTCTATGCTTTCTTCCGATAAACATCTCCTGCGTTGTGTAAAGACATCTGTATGAAGAAAAAATTAACGTTCAGGTGGAATGTTAAACAGTGAGTTTCGTGTATCTGCGATGTGAGCACGTTTATGGTCAATATCTTACGACAAAGTAAGGGTGGGCAAAATTTCCTATTTAGGAATTCCAGTGTTTACACAACCACTAATAACCTTATTTATTTATTTATTTAGAAATACACCATACAATAGTACAAGTACCAACCAGAGGATGGGGAAAAAATAAATAATACAATGCACAAAAAAAAAGAAACATGAAGTAATAAAATTAAATAAAATACATAAAATAGGGAATATTGAGTAAAACAAAAAGAACAGTCAATAAAAATAAAGTTAGAAAGTATAATGTGGTGCCAAACAGTAAAAATTATGTGTAAATAAAACAACTGCAAAAAATGATAATGTTTAGTTACACACATTTACAATTTT
This sequence comes from Rhamnusium bicolor, assembly GCA_029963845.1. Classification (NCBI taxonomy): domain Eukaryota; kingdom Metazoa; phylum Arthropoda; class Insecta; order Coleoptera; family Cerambycidae; genus Rhamnusium; species Rhamnusium bicolor. The sequence continues at coordinate 505,310 of JANEYF010003497.1, read as the reverse complement.
AAATTTTTTAATGGGGCATTATGCTCTCGTATTTGAGTTATGTTGTTCGTCAACGGACTATCATCAAGTTTAAACTGATAGAATATTTGCGATATGTACTTAACGTAGTCCACAAGTTGTGGTATGTGCGTCGAACCTTGACCTTTCTAAGTTCTCGTTGTTCTCGGATCGGCTTAAGTTGGTTCTTGCCGTTTTCGGGTCTCGATTTATTTTCTTTCCAGGTTTCATATTTCTTATATTATTTATACGTAATTAAATTACACGTAAAATATAATCAACTTCCAAGCAGTGTAAATAAACTAGATAGATAAGCACGTATTATACGTGTACGAGAACCCGCCAGGCGCCAGCCAGAAAACAACTATATCCGCCAACCGACAACCAAGTGCAGTCCAGGCAATACTCGGTGCAATAGAGTGCGCGATTCCATCGTATATCCCTGTTTTCGGATAATCATTCGATTCTTAAAAGTACTCGAGAACCAAGCACTCGATTGTTAAGAATGTTCGATTTTGGCCATCGTTAATGACTAACTTAACGTTACATAAAGTCACATAGAAGTGTGGCATATGGAAATTCGTTTTTCTTTTATTTCGTAGGTGTTGTTGTCGTTTTCGTAGCAATGGACAACTTCACCTTACCTGCCGAAAATGATTCTCGGTGTATCAACAAATTTATTACCTATATCTTTGTTTTAAATAAAAGGCAGAAGTTCATCTTCACTTACTCTATTTATTTAAGACTGCTTCACACATAAAAAAAAGAAATAAATATATACACAACAGTTATGTTGTAATACAATGTAAATATCAACCTATATTACAAGTAAACAACCAAGCAACCAAGCAAGATGTTATGAAAATGCAAAAAAGCGGTGATCGATTATGTTACAGCAAGTATAGCTAAGTTATGGAAGCTACTATTACACTATCACTATCAACTGTTTACTACAAGAATGTACACAAGCGAGCAAGCGATGATTTAAAATAAAGCAAGGGTTCGGCAGCTACTACTACTGGTAGCTACAGCAAGCCATTAATGAAGCGGTATTACAGTAAGCGGTCAGTGCAGCAATATAGTTAGTGGTAAGCGGTTACGGAGTACTAGCAAGACACAAGTGCAGGAGGTCAGTCCAGGGACAGGCGGTATATTTGACTGTAAAATCGCGAGCGTGCTATAGTTTAAGATTAGCACCTTATATCCCTGATTTGGGGTTTATTGACTACGTGTGTTGCGTTTACCTAGTAAGGTCTTATCCATACACGAGGTATTAGGACCTTACTGGTAGTGAAACTATGACATACTGAACATACACGAGGCATTAGAGTTCAATCTTTACGTCGGATACAACGGACAATGACAACCGAATATTCCCCTTGCTCTTCTAATTCTGTAGCATTGTAGTTTAGTTCACTGACTCGTCCAGAGATATGCATGGATGCATGAACGTTAACGTTCGGTAATTACTTATAATTCAGTGCGACAGGTTATCACATTAACTTCAAGCTTATCTTCTTTACAAATGAAATTCCGTGAGCACGACTGACAGACGGATTGGTTAGTACTTGACTTCCGGGGCACGGCGTGAGATTCTATCCACACACGAGGTATTAAAATCTCACGTATGCCACTCCGCGTTTACCTAGTAAAGTCCTATCCATACACGAGGCATTAAAACTTTACTGGTAGTGAAACTATGACTGAGACGGAACTCTGTCCATACACGAGGCATTACCGTTCTGTCTCTACGTCAGTACAACAATCAATGAATACCGCGGATTCCCGATGATAGCGGTTAAAGGTAACCCTATTTGTATCAATGAATCCGTGAATATTCCTAAATATCTCTGGTTTATTCAGACAAAAATAACATTCGGATGCAAACGGTAAATTCGGACACAAAAAATAAATAAAATAAATGCAAAATAAAAACAGTAAAATGGTTTCTTACCACTATCGGATTGCGGAGTGCACTGGAGATATAGACAAGTCAAGGAATGCGCAGCTAAGTCGAAGATGAGTCGTAGACAAGATGATTCTTTAACGCGATCAATTAATAATTTATTTGGTAAATTATTAAACAAATAGAAACGTATTTCTTTGCTATGAATAAATGATTTAAACTTGCTTGAAAATCAAACTAAATTAAATTAAACTACTTTTCTCTTACTTTATTGCATACAAATATAATAAACGATTTACCATTAGAATAATAAACAAACTAAGATTACCTTGAAAAATAACTGGTTTGAAATAATTATATTAGGGAAATAATTGTTATTTCAAATACGGAATTTTACAAAATAAATTTAACTTTGGTTCAAAACGGTTTTAAAAGAAATGTATGGTATACATATACATAGTATATGTATACCATACATACATACAGGGTGTACCAAAGTGAACGAAAACAATATTTAGGTCTGATTACAATAAAAAGTTAGTAACGAAAAAACCATTTCGTTACAACATTGCATGCAAGACATCGGACCTATTGTTGTCACATTTTAAGTTACGAAAATTGTCTATATTCTGTTTACAAATATAATTTTCTAAGCGTAAAAGTCTGTGAATCCGGTTTTATCATATTTAATACATACACGCAATGGGTACACAACCAAGTATCCAGTTCAACTAATCACTCAGTGTCTAAGATATACCATAGATTAAATATACATAAATAATTACTTCTTACGCAAATATTTAATTAATGCTCTAAAATCGGGACACAAAAATTTTCATATCAAAACGAGCAACGCTTGTTTAGGATATTGTAAATTTTGAAATAGTAAATGCGTACAAATGGTCCATATTCACTTATTTACAGTCTCGAGTTCAACAGAATCTTATATAGGCACTGCTCACAACGGTATGAAAATTTTCGCATCCAGATTTTTGAGCGGTAAATATTTAAATAGGGAACTGTGGCCTCAGGTTGAACAATTCTACTAATGAATTATTAAATCAATTAAATTTTAAAAGAAAGTAATTTGCTTTTAATTACTATGTTTACAATTGCTCATAAGAAAATATTCAAGTTATTCGTACCAACATTTTTTAGAAATTTTAATAAATATTTATGAAGGCACTAGAAAGCTTTTGTTACATTTTGTATAAGGCCATAATATTATTTGAACATGTGTTGTCTAGAACACACAAAACAGGTACCTAGTTCTTACTCTTTGTGAATATTAACCGGCGCGATATAATAAATAATTGTTTGACACTTGTGTACCTTCATCATGAAAATCTGTTAACAAAATATTTATTTAACATGCAAAATCTGGAATTTCTATAGAAGAAACAAAGTTAAATTTTATTATCAGCAATCAGTATAAAAAGGAAAAATTAAATCACCGAGAAATCGTAAAAGTGCGCACCCTTTGTGAATTTGCTATGAAAAATATGAAGTATACTAGGTTTGGGAAAAATAAAAATAATAGTAAACATTGCATGTAAGAGTCCCATTATTGTTTATGAAAAACTTTACTAATATGACAGCACAGATATAGAACACCATAAAGGAGCGAGGTTGACTAGTCTGTTACACAACTTTATCTTATTTTCTGTCTTTACAACCCCTGCGGCTTGTGAATCGTTCTCAAAAATATCCCTAAGGAGGCTTTTCACTAATACAGTTTCATCTGTAGAGACAATAAGAAATTTTATTTTCCGTTAGAGTTGATTGCACTGAGAATAATGTGTAAATTGATAATCTAATGTATTAATATTGTGTCAATAAAGTTTGTGTACAGGATGATTCTAAAAAATGTAGAATTACAATTACAAGAGAGTATGACTTTTAGCCTAAAAATTAGAATTTCACCATTAACGTTTTACTAAATAATCAAAAATTCTTTAGTGTTCATACTTTTTATGAGAGATGTAATACATATGAGGCATTAATTTTATATCAGTTCGATCCAAATCCAGTGACAACTACCAATATGTTTTTCTATGTTCTTTAGTTTTTAAACTTTTTTTAATATAGGACTACATTTTCAAACAAAAAAGGGCTGCCGTAAGTTCATGAATAATTTATGTAAGTAAATGTAGATTTCAGAAATAGTTATTTACGTAACAAGACCGGAAAGTGATTCTTTACTGGCGAGCTGGCAGTTTCCAGGGCGATCCCTAGCGAGCCTTGAAAGCCAGTGAGCCCAGTAAGGACATTTTCCGGATGTGTTGCGTACAATAATTTTTCTGCAACCGTCCTTGCCAGTCTCAAAAAAACTTTTTAACTTTAATAAAATTCATAAAATTCGACAGATGTCAGACGCTCACTTTCAAAAAACACTGGACTATTCATTTTTAATTATTTTCAGTTACCAAAAGTGACATAAAGGATCGAAAAAGACTCTTCTGATCCCTTATGTCACTTTACCAGGCTAAGCCAGCAAATATATATTTTCTACTCAAAAAAATGGACCGAAAACAATGAACTTTCTAAACGTTTGCAGAAAAATATGTTTTTAAACCGATTTCACTTTTTAAGGAAAAACCCCAAAAAATAAAACGACAAAAACATTATTTAGCAGTTACCTGTTGTGACGCTCTGTATCCTCGAATTTGGAAGAAATTAATATAAAATAATTCTTTTGTATATTACTAATTAATCACATTTGAAAACTTATTGTAATCTTTGTAACCATAAGCACGATTGGTTATCCAAAGGTAGTTTTTTCCTCCAAAATAATGGTTGTGGGGATCAAGAATTAAAAAAAAAGAACAGTTTTTTAAACTGCCAACATTTCGATATTTTTGTTACCATCATCAGGATAATTTATAGATAAGCTTCTTCGTGCATAAAATATGCATGAAAGAATGGCAATCTAATCGCACATGATAGGCAATAGAAAGTGTTCAAATATGCACCAAATATGCAGGTTTCTCAGAAAATATGTACTATATTTTTTATATGCATTTTAATGTCAAGCTATGCTTTGAGTATTTAAAAAAAAATGTATTAATTATTATTTATTATAAAACATTTGATTACATAAAACACGAGTTTTTTTATACCGTAAATCAAAAATAAATATTTAATTATTCTAATAAATAAATAACAATATTTATTTTATCATTAATATAAGTAACTAAATGGTTCTATTGTTAAAACAAGTTATTAAAACTTTTTAAAATTTTCCATGTTAAAGTTTTGGCGTTTGTCTTAATATCAATTTATAATCGTATAACGACATCTCCACATCGCATGCTCATATTTAAAAGAAGCTATTATTTGTCTCTGAACTTAGATCTACTTCTTCTTCACTAGAACCCGAGCTGGAACCGGATAATATATTTCTTGTATATTTTAGCTGAGTATTATAAACATTTTAAAGGAACCTTTAACTTAAAGAGAGTTTTAGTGACAAGAAAATAATAAACAAAATATAAATATTAGATAGCAATCCCATACTTTAAATAAAAATTAGGTTTAATGGCAATCGTATTTATATTTCGATTTATGTCTTGCTGGAATTCTTGGTAATACATCCTTCATTTTTGCTTATGGTTTCAATACATTTTTTATAATTTTTAGTTCCTAAGCTTCCACCAACAAGTGTTAATGATGTATCTTAAGTTTTCTAATAGGCTGCTTTCAAGAGTATTATTAATGTTAAAATATTTCCATAATTTAAATTAATAAAGATTAGATCGTATTTTACTTTATTTTTAACAGGCTGTTTTTAAATACATGTATTGCAGATAAATTGGCACAATTTAATTCATTGACAGTACTTTTAAATTCAGCAAAATATTTAAAATAGAAGTTTGTGAAATCCAGCCTTGTATCCCACCGGGTAATTACGAGTTAAGTGAGAGTGGAATATTAGGGAATCTTTCTTTATATAGCTGCACACTTATGGGTGCTTTAAAAAAATTGCTTTTTTTCCGTTTGTAATTAATTCATTGATTTCTTGATATTCACTTCTAATAAATTCTGTTACTTTGTTCAATCCAAGAGCTAAATAGATGCAAAGAACTAAATTTGGGAAAAACTTTTAGAACCGTGGCTGATTTTTTTTATATAACTTACATCACTTACCATAAGCAGGATTTCATCATGACACAGAATGTGGTAATAAAAAGTTAGCAAGAGTCATTGACAAATTTTGCAACACTGGCATTTGAATTTAAGATATCTACTAATAATTAAGCTATGCAGTCAAACTTCCACAACTCGAACTTTTATATCTCAAAAATCTCAAAAGAAGATGTAAAACCCTTAAATCAAATACAGGTGTTTCACCAAAAATCTATTTTTTACCAAAGATTCACAAGAAGAACATTCCACTTAGACCTATAGTTTCATTTATCGGCTTATCCCTTTACAATATATCTAAATTTATTTCTGGTATCCTGCCTGAATCATGGATTCCTTAAAGATGAGAAGTACGTAAAAAACTCATTTGAGTTTGTTGAGTTTATTAATAATTAAACAACTCCTCAAAGTTATATTTTAGTTTCGTTAGATGTAAAGTCACTGTTTACCAACTGAGCTAATAGAACAAATAATTGTTGATCGATGGCATATGATAAAAAACAACACAAATATTCTCCTTGATGTATTTTTACAGCTATTTAAATTTTGCGTAGAAAACAGTTACTTCCAATATGAAAACGACTTCTTCACTTAAACTTTTAGTTTAGGTATGGGAAACTGTATATGTAGACATACTTATGGCTGAACTCCAAATTAGATTCCGTATTGTTTTTCAAAAGGTATGTGAATGACCTCTTTATGGCCATTGATAAAAATAAATGGCAAATAGTGCTAGATATTTTTAACAGTTTTCATCCAAGGATTCAGTTTACTATTGAAAAGGAAGAAAATAATCGGCTTGCATTTTTGGATATGTTGGTTATTAAACAAGATACAAGAAAGCTCAGAATAGATTGGTACCATAAACCAACCTTCTCTGAGAGATTTATTACTTTCCACTCTAAACATTCGTTTAAACAGAAAATGAATATTATAACTAATCTAAGAGACTATCAGATCAAAGTATTTGGAAAAACAAATTTAAATTATTTGCATAATATACTCATAAAAAATAATTATCCACCAACATTAATTAAAAAGATATTAAATAACAATAATATACTTGGTACACCCACGAATAATAACTTACAACCACCAAGAGATTAAAATATTTAAAAATCCCATATATTAGAGATTCATCTGACAAATCAAAAAGGGTCATAAATCAAAAAACAGACAAAATAAAAACTGCTTTTAAGAAGAAAATACAATTAAAAATAATTTCTTTATAAAATTAAAATCTGTAACACAAAAAGAACTACAATCTAATGTAGTATATGAAATACCCTGTATTTAATTTGAGAAAAGTTATATAGGACAAACGGGAAGACTTAAACAAAGGATAGCTGAACATAAAAATGACAGTAAAAATGAATTAAAGAAAAATAATCCTACCCAACTCGTAGAACATGGGAAACAAAATAACTTAAAAAAAGATTAACTAACGAAATGATATGTATAAAGAAAAATGATGTGTGTTAATAAATGATCTGATATTGAAAATTTAAATGCAGCCTATTTCAATATCATTAGTAGAACAAAAAGGTAAAGTTAATATAACAACATTAAATTTAAATTGTAAATTGCCCCTAAACTATAAAGATAAAACAAAAAATGAATAAAAAATGTGTACGTTGATAGCAGGCAACATCAGCGTAGATATATCGAATCATTTAGATGTGATTTGGCTTTGAGACCAGAAATTATATTTTAATATTCTCAATAATTATTTTAAAGTGTTTAGTGTTTTTTGTTTTTCTCTTTGTGTTTTGTTTATGGCAATTACTTTAAAAAGTACTAAATTCCAATGTCTCTAGTGATGTCCAGGAAGATATTTCAAACAAATAAGACGTCGAAAACCACAATTAACTGTAAGTCTACTTCTAATATTTTATTTTTAATTTTTAATCCTCATATTGTTGTGTAAATAGTCTTTTACCTGCTTTTTTAAAATTGTGAAAATGTCAATATTTAATTATTTAAACCGTTTTTAATGCACATTTTAATGTCAGGTAATTTAATTTAAACTGTTTTAACTTAAATTTTTAATACTTTTTAAATTACGTAATTCCATAAGAATTTTGTAATTTCAGTGTCCTGATGATGTTTACAATAACAAACGAAACGTCGACAAATTAAAAATTGGTTTTTGAAATTAACAATTTTGACCCCATCACCCACTACATAGGCTTTAGTCAAAATTTCTTTGGGATCACTAAATTAAGTAATATTTTCTTTAACTCAAATTATCTCTAACTCAAGCAGTCTTGGGGGATTTAGGACGTTCGAGTTAGAGAAGTTCGGCTGTATATCGTTTGTTGTCTGTGATATCGTCCTCTAATATCTGTAGTTTCATCTGCAGTAAAGCATAAAGAATGTTGTGCTATGTAATTTTTTAATCACTTTCTAGATTATCATAATTTTCATTTAAATATATTTTACGCAATATTTACTCACTAAGAATTGGTAAGCTACTGTTTTTTGCAAATATGCTTGAAACTTTAACTTTTCCTCGAAATGGGTTTTAAAAAAATAATATATTATATGCACGGTTATGCAATATGTACAAAAACCTAAAAGTATGCGAAAATATGCATTATACATGTGGTATCACATGATAGCAAGATTCATCCACATTTTTTAAAACTAGGCCTCGGCATATTGATACGTAGAATGTGCAGTTGCATATTTTTCGCATTTTATTCGTTACCTATTCATAATTAAGAAGAGAAACACACATTTTTTAGGTACATTCTCGTTTTCTGTAACATTATGTTCCACAATAACATCAAATATATAACACCAACAATGATAAAAAATATTATAAATCTTATTTGTATCTGTCTTCGGCTAAAAACAATACTCAATGGCAGTTTTGCCTTAATAGATTTTTTTTAAATTTTTTTTTATATTAACGTCCTAGAGAGTTTAGCACATAGTTATTCCAACTATACTACCGTCTCGATATTTAAAAACGTCACTATACATCCGTGCCCTAGCCAGGATTTGATCCCGGAGGTCCTCAGTCGTATAAGTACTGAGCTACTGTGTCTACAATAAATTAAATTTGCTTTATACACTAAGTTGTAATAAATCATACAGGGTTCATATATTGTTTTGTACCATTTTTGGTAAAAAAAGGTTTAATTATTCTGTTCGAGTTCAACCCGGATTTTAACACTGTGAGTTTCAACTGAAATACAGAAAATGCATTTAAAAAATTAAGTACACGAAGATTGTGTAAAGGTCCTAAAATACATGGTTTGTGTTGTCAATTTTTGACCTAGCCTTTCCCTGCATTGAAGTTGCAATGACCTAGAGGTGATGAAAAATTTAGTGGCCAATGAACACGAATATTTGCACATTGCACAGTGATACAATATCAATAAGCTATGATAGCCCATAACGAACAGTCGTTTTAAAACCTCCAAATATAACTGCTTAGGCTATTAAATATGATTTGAACGAAACAACTACTCAGCGGGTAAATACCCCGACCTGCATTGGATTATACCTTCAAATCATGTTAGATCGGTAGCCAATATCATTTGTCAATTCCTAACCAGACATAGACCAGTTTCGACCTTATTAATTCTCCTCAGTATGCCATAGGTCATGGAACAGACAAATGATAGTGGCCAACCTGCTAGTCTTACACTGACTAAGGTAAATTGAGTAGTGGTGAGAGGTATGTGAAACTTCTCATATGGTCCAAATGCTACTATCCGACCGACATCATAGATGTCTCTGTGGCAGATAGCGACTTGCGAAGCAAGTACCGAGAGCGGCGACCTCTAGCCCAGGTGGACTAAACTACTGTCTAGTTAGGAATTGACAAATAATAGTGGCTACCGATCTATCATGATTTGAAGGTATAATCCAATGCAGGTCGGGGTATTTGCCCGCTAAGTAGTTGTTTCGTTCAAATCATATTTAATAACAGTAGTTTAGTCCACGTGGGCTAGAGGTCGCCGCTCTCGGTACTTGCTTCGCAAGTCGCTATCCGCCACAGAGACATCTATGATGTCGGTCGGACAGTAGCATTTGGACCATATGATAAGTTTCACATACCTCTCACCACTACTTAACTACTTAGGCGATTTGAAATGCAATTTTTTAATTTTTGAGAAAGAATTACTCATAAACCATTAATTTAAACTTGCAAGTAATTTACATGAAATTGTTCAGAATTTAAAATCTTAATAAAATGGCGTAGAAAAGTTTGTTATTGCGTCGCAATGGCCGGCCACATCATCGATGACAATTTTATGTAAGATATATAGAATTATATAATCTATGATTATCCATTATGCCCGGTTCACAGATTTTTTTTAATTTTTTTGGTAATTAGCCTGGACAGTTTTATATAAATCTCCCAGTATACCCGATTTCCTCTTAAGATTTTCAAAGACTATATAAAAACTGTTATAATAAAATATGAAATAATTTGATATAATCACAAAAAGGGCAGTGCGTAACAGTTTGTGAAAGTAATCAACTTTTGATTTTTCAGTACCAGTTGCTTATATTATCGTCTCTCTTTTATACACCATGTTTTTTTCATGAAGTTTTCTCTAATTTATTTACTTTCTTTCTATTACTTCAAAAATCTGTTGTATAAAAACTAATCTCATGATACTACCTTAAAATATTTCAAATATCTCTGAAATGTAGTTGTTTTCAAAATTTATTGCATTCTAGATAGTAGTGCCCAAGGATAAAATTTTTTAACAACATGAACCATTGAAAATGTTAAGATTTTTTTATGTATTGTTTGGTGACTCTAATGATAAGTTAGACAACAAACCCTATGTCTAATAATGAAAAATGAACTTATAGGCACCAGACAATTTCCTTGCATCCAGGGCCGGCACATGGGGCAGGAAACAATAAGAATCATTTGTACGGAACAATTAAAATATATACTTCGAGTGTCTCAATATTTCATAAAATCTCCTGTACTGTGTTCAAGGCATTAATATAGATTGCAAGGTATGGGTCCGGCAAGTTACATGAATCATATTGGGATACGTGGGTCGTAAAGACCTGGTAGCTTTACACATACACTGTGTAACAAGAGATGTAATGGACCACAATTTGTCGAATTTTGGAATGGCATCTGACGATTCGGTCCTGCTTAATTTAAAACTAAGATATATTAAAAATGAATGTTTATACAAGGTGTTTTATAAGTCAATCGTCACTAATAAACTACCTTTATTTTTCAAGATATGAAAAAAATACAACGAAAAAAGTTTAGAATACAATTTGTGCCTCCTTACTAAATTTTATAAATATAAATTTGCTTTGTTGGAACTGCCTCTTTTTTCAATAAATTAGTACCTACATTATTTTTATTTTGAATTTTTAAAAATCATTTTTGAGGGTGAGAGTGCTCTGAAATCACTAATATCTTTTCTAAAATAAATCAGTATTATTAACTTTCGTTCCTAACGTCTTATCTTATTTTCAATAGAAAACTGACTAATAGTAACGAAAGGGGCAATTCCAACAAGGTAAATTTATATTCCTAGAATTTAGTATGTAAGCACAATTGCTTTCTAAAGAACTTTTTTTTAATGACATTTTTCATGTACAGAAAAATAAGGGTCGTTTATTAGTGACGATTTTTATAAAACAATCTGTATAACACCGATTCAACTCATTTTTGATATATCATCATAGTTTTACACCAAGCAGGACTGATTCGCGAAGTGTCATTGCAAAATTTGAACACTTTTTTGTCCATTACACCTCTTGTTACATCTATCCTAGAACACAGTGTATATGCCGCTGCGTCTGACATATGCAATAAAACATTTTCACTGTTAACACTGACATTACACAAAGCATTTACCACTATTTCCTCAACTATTCGCACATTGGTTTGCAACACCCTTTTACTTCATATTAACAGTGCAGTTAAAATACGCATAATAATAACAACTATTTTATGTTCATTAGAATCCATGGCTTTTATGAACACAAATACACACGTACTGATTTTTGCGTCCTCCGTGATATTTTCGATATAGTTGTTATTATTTATATTTATTCTCGTGCCTCTACACACTGCGACGTTTTTTAGGTAAACTAAATAGGAATACGGTCTAGACCTCTCATCGTACGCACAGCTACTGTCCTTTCCTATAGGAAAGACAAACCGCTAGGGTAGTTGATCCCAGGATTCACGGAAAATGTCCAGTGTCTAGATAATATGTATGGTTGACTCCATATAAAATTTTCATAAATATTCTCTGGTACCTCGTAAAAGTTTTAAAATAATTCTTCTTTTTTATCATTTGAATTTGTAATATCTAAACTGAATACAATTTAAATCTTATTAGATACATTCCTTGATAAAGAATACGATTGAAAATTGTCGTGTATGGGCGTACACTTGTCTCTAAGATTCAATATATTTTTTAAAAACAATTTTTCAAAAATATGTTTTTTTAATTATTATCAGTCAGGTATCTCCTCTATCTTTCAGCATTTACGGGTTTCCTGTAATTTGACAGGCATGTCCTTCGCGAGATGCCGTTAAGTAAAAAATATATGCATATATGTATTTAAATTATACAACTTATTTTCTCTTTCTCTGCATATTATCATGTAATTTTTCTAATATATTTACTTCTTTTCTAATTCTAAATTTATGACATAGTCTCGCCCGTGCAACAGATTTATTAGGATAAGAAAATTCTTGTTCTTTCAGATTTTATACTGTAATGTTAAATTAACCTGTTGCCGACGTTTTGATAAAAACTTTTATCATCTTTAGGGCTTAGTTTAAACAAAATAAATTAAGTAAACGCTAGACATAATTCCCAAAAAAGAACACAAAATATATAGCGTGCGACTTTACAAGAAAAAAAAAACTTTCGTATCTGGTATTAGCCAATTTACGTATGTAATGTGTATACAGGGTGTTTAGATCTCGAATTTTTTTTTTAATGATAGGTAGGACTTGGTAATAGAAGTCGATTGTTAAAAATTTGTCAAGTTCTTTAGAAATGCCAGAAGAAAATATTTTAAATAATACACAAAATTGTTTGAGTGCCTCTGACGTATCAATTAAGTCCAGCCATGTGCGAAACATACAGGATTTGATGATAAAGAGTAAAGACATGCCAGCAGTTCTCAACATATCCGCAATTTTTTGGTAGGAGAGGTCAATTGTTATTTCCTAATTTTTTTAAGTTTTTATCCACTATACGATTTATTACACAGGCACACAATAGAAAAATAATTCTGTAGTTTAAATCAAAACCATGTTTCCTTATGTATTTTGATGTGCTGAAACCGAATCTGGCCATAAAAATTACGGTTTTTGTGTCAATTTTTAGCTACGGGACATTTTTAGCTACAGATAGCGCAAATATTACCTTTATTGAAACAAAAAAAATTACAATTTTGTTAGATATTTTTTTGCCTAAATCATCACAATCTACGTTTCCATGGGTACTAAACATAATTTTGACATCAAAATAGCCTTTTTAGCAGATGCCAACTGCCAAACCGCAAATTGTAAAATTCCAAAATTTGTACGAAAAGCTTCTTCTATATGTAAAACTATATCACTACCAACGTTTTCGAGGCTGGTAAATATGATTTTGACATCAAAATTGCCGTTTTGGCAGTTGTCCACTGTCAAACTGCTAATTCTCACATTCGAAATTCTAGACAAATAGTTTGAGTGGCATGCAAAAAACTTTCATTAATTTCTTTTTCGAAATCAGTAAATATGATTTGGTTATCGTAATTATATATCTGTAGATTTTAATAGTACTTCAACAATCACCGTCAAGCAATGTTGAGCACCCTCAAAAACGCAGGTAGTGATACAAGTTTTACAAATAATTTTTTTTTTTTTTGGAATTTAGCGATCGGCTGAAATTGGCCGCTTGACAGTTGGTAGCTGCCAAAAAGCCAATTTTGAAGTCAAAATCATATTTAGCACCCTTAAAAACGTAGGTAGTGTTATACTTTTACACATGGGATGAGCTTTTCTTACAAATTTCGGAATTTTACAATTTGCGGTTTGACAGTTGGCAGCTGTCAAAAAAGCTATTTTGATATCAAAATCATATTTAGCACCCTCGATTACGTTGGAACTTTATAATTTGAGGTTTGACAGTTGGCAACTGCCAAAAAGGTAATATAGATGTCAAAATCATATTTAGTACCCTCAAAAACGTTGGTAGTGATATAATTTTATACATAAAGGAAGCTTTTCTTATAAATTTTGAAATTTTACAATTTGCGGTTTTACAGTTGGTAGATGCCAAAAAGGCTATTTTGATATCAAAATTATATGTAGCACCCTCGAAAACGTTGGTAGTGATATAGTTTTGCACATAGAAGATTTTCATACAAATTTTGGAATTTTACAATTTGCGATTTGACAGTTGGCCGCTGCCAAAAAGGCTATTTTGATGTCAAAATTATATTTAGCACCCTAGAAAACGTTGGTAGTGATATAATTTTACACATAGAAGAAGCTTTTCTTACAAATTTTGGAATTTTACAATTTGCGGTTTGACATTTGGCAGCTGCCAAAAAGACTATTTTAATGTAAAAATCATGTTTAGTATCCATGGAAATGTAGATTACGATGAATTTAGGTAAAAAAATGTTTAACAGAATTGTAATTTTTTTTGTTAAAAAAGGTGATTTGTAAAAATTTACACAATAGCCGTAATTTTTATGGCCAGTTTCGGTTTCATCAAAATACATAGGGACACATGGTTTTGATTTAAAGGACGGAATTTTTTATTTTTTTTGTGTGCATGTGTTATATTACGATGTACTTATCCTCAAAAAATAATTCCAAGGATCGTAAACACTCTGTATACGTATTAATATTTTATATTGGATTTTAATTTGAATACATAGAATCTTTGAAATATAGGTGCCCGACACATTAATTGTGGAATAATGCTCAAAATATAATAAATGGTTATGTTTTAATGTATATAAAATAGGGGTGAAACAATCCGTAATCAAACTACCTACACCACAACGTACTGTTTTTAGTTATACTTAGATCTTCATTAGAATTTTTAATTTTGACGTTTATTCTAATAAATGATAGTCCTAAATTTTGACATAACACTGTGCTGGTATTTATAACAAAGAAACCTAAAAATAACGAAAATTCTGCAATCATTTCATGTAAAATTTAACAAGCAAAGTGTAGTCACATTAAAGTTTCAAAATATTAAGAGAAAAAAATTGTATGAAAATATGTATCACTATTAGACAATAAATTGCTCAAATTTTATTATTCAGCTTCTCTAGTTTTTATTTGGTAAAATGATATCGTCACTTCAATGCAAAATTATTCTGTCACAAAATGGTTATTCGTTCTATCACAAATTTTGTTTAAATATTTCTCATGTTAGGAAACATATATCAAAGTATTGGTTTTTTTATTTATCTTTACTTCTCAACGTTTTTTAGATAAGAAGAAAATTATTTAAATTCTCTTCTTGGACACAGTAATAATAATTTTAAAATATTTACTTTTTTGAATAATTTCTAAGACAGTAACTTATTACCCAAACAAAATGCTAATAAGGTGATAAAAATAAATAGTTATAGACAATATATGTAAAATTTTAAATTAAATATGTTAATAAAATAATTTCAAAAATATATACTATAAAGAGCTTTTGTAAAAAAATAAATGAACCATTACGTTGATCCTTTAAAATCACAATAAATTGTGAGGTTTTAAGATATTTTATACAATTTTCCGTGTCAGAAAAATATAATATTTATTTTTCTAGCTAGAGTATATTACGTAATTTAAATGCCTTACATTTTGTGCAGAACCACACCTGAAATTAATTTTAAAACATGCAGGAAATATATGACGACCTGAAACGGATACAGAATTCTACATACTTTTCAAGCAGTTGTACAATGGAACACCCAAATTGTATAATAAAGAGGGAGAGTTTGATGTATAACAGACACTGATGTCGACGATGTACTGTTAAAATTGACTTTTATACAGCACACCTAGCTATCAAGTTTTTCAGTTCAATTCCAATGACAGTCTTCTAAAGCTATTGTAGAATTTCAATATATCGACGGGACACATATCATGATTTGAAAATATCGTTTAAAAGGAATAAAAATTGTATGTTGTATAAAAGGCCTAAATAAAATTCTTATGCCAAATTTGTATAAATTATAAATATATCGTCATAACATAACATTGACAAACACAACTGAGCTGAAATAGGTTGGAATCTTTGATGTGAATATAACACTAACGTAGTTTTCCACAATACACCATATACTGTATTCAACGCGCGTTTCGCCAACCAAGTTGGCATCATATGTAGATGATTAAAACTAACCATATGCTAACAATGTATCCTATTTATACCTAAACTGTTGTTACAGTTCGGTGAACGATTCACTAATCAATAGAGCGAACTATATGGGGTTAATTAAAAATTTATACTTTTGCAAGGAAGACCTGATTTAAATAGTATTGAAAACGTATTAAAATCCACGAAAGGTTGACGAATTGAAACTTGGTTTTCTCCTTTCTGACAACCTTACTCCAACTAATTTAAAAATATATATGAATAAGGATCACTAGACTATATCAACAAATTATTTTTCTAACGTTTCGAGAGCGAAACTTGTCATTTCGTTTCAGAAGGTTTAATAATATATAATAATTATAATAATAATAATATTTATTATTTATTTACAAAAATCAAGTACACTTATAGTTTGTAGACCATATAAACAATATATAAATTGGAATGAAAAATAATATTAACTGAAAATTTTTTGCTAATTATTATTTACTAACTTTTACAAATCTTATCACAGATAAATATAACATATATCTATTTAAACAATTATTTTCCCGGCTATTTGCCAAAACGCTGAAACTTGGATTACAATAAAGATAATATGCACATTATGTTCAGTACAACTGACTCAATAATGTTATTTTTAATTTCAACTATCCTGTCTAGTAAAACCAAAAATAAATAAAACACAAGGTACTCACCAGTTGACACTCACTTTAAAAAACTTTAAAATATCTACCGATACGTGTTTCTGCTTGCATTGCGTCATCAGGGTAGCCAGCACATTTAAAGAATTCAAAGTAAGAAAACTTGTAAACCTTAATGTAATAAACATTAATGGCTTCAGAGAACAGAAAAATTGAAATTATATAGTAGAAATACCCTTATTATATACAATACAATAATAATTATCGTATTAATAAAATCACACTATTGTAAATGAACCCCACAATTTTTTTTGTGCGTGGGTATAATAATTAAGCATTTTCGATTAGTGTGTTTGCTTGTATTAGATATGACATAGCTAACTAAAAATATGCAAGGTATTTTTTAAGAAACTAATTGGAAAGGAATTTATCTAAGTAATCATTTATTTTTTACAATAATTAAGCAATTTATATGGTGTCTTTTAGTATTTAGAATAAATATTTTACATTTACGTTTAAACTGATATATTGTGTTGGATTGTCTTATATCTATGGGTAGAAATTTATAAAGGCGAGGTGAAAGGAAGTTATAGTTTCTTTGGTCTACAGTTTTTACAGAGGCAGGAATTTTTGCTTGCAAATTTAATTTAGTTCTTGTAGGATATGTATGACTGAGAAGCTGTAAGTGGTTCTTTTTCTGTATTGTTTTGTAACGATTTGCAGGAAATATATGTGCCTAACATCAAACAATAGATCGGTTGAATAAATTGCTGGTTTATTTAGCATTATTTTTAGGAACCTCTTTTGTACTATTTCTAAACTTTTTTAATTGAGTATTTAGGGCACCACCCCATCCGAGAATACCATATCAAAGTCTTGACTCCATTATTGTGTGGTATACGATTTTCATTAGCTTTTGATCTAATATTTTATTTAAAAATTTTAATTTATATAATACACTTCTAAGTGTCCGTGTAACGGTGTTTATATATACATCCCTATATAGCCTCGAAATAATTAGTGAAATCTGAGCCATTTATTTCAATAAAGCTATCACCGTGTACATTTATTTCTAGTTTAATATAGTTAGGTAAGTGCTATCACCATGTACATTTATTTCTAGTTTATTATAGTTAGGTAAGTAACTTCTATTACAAAAGAAAGTTGCGTATGTAGTTTTCTTGTAATTAATAGTCAGTAGCTTATGATTAAACAAATATTTTTAAAATCATTTTCTATTTTTCTGACCATGATGACGACTTATAAAAGATGGCCATATCATCAGCAAAACTGATTATTTCTCCAGTGCTATGAATGATAAGTAAATTATTTATATAAATAATAAATAGAATTGGTCCCAATACAGTCCCTTAAGGGACATCATATTGCACAATTCCATGGTTACTGACATTGTGATTAATTTTTACGAATTGTTTTCTTTCACAGAGATAACTGGTAATCAAATCATGTACCTTCCCTCTAATTCCAAAATC
The DNA here is from genome assembly GCA_029963845.1 of Rhamnusium bicolor. Lineage (NCBI taxonomy): Eukaryota > Metazoa > Arthropoda > Insecta > Coleoptera > Cerambycidae > Rhamnusium > Rhamnusium bicolor. Next base: position 486,781 of record JANEYF010003497.1, on the reverse strand, counting down.
TTCCAAGACGTTCAACAGCTGTACATGACTGACAGCGTCAAATACCTTGGCTCGGTCTAAGAGTACACAAAGTGAGGCTTTGCTTTTATCTAATGGCTGATAAATTTTTCCTGTAAGAAAAGAAACAGCATCCTCTGCGCATTTACCCTCCCTAAAACCAAACTGCTTATCTGAAATTAGATTATGTTTGTTTAAAAATTTTATTAGCCTTACTTTAATAATTTTTTCAAAGATTTTTTAATTAAAGATATTGGTCGATAATTAGACATTAATTTTCTGTCTCCGCTTTTAAACATTGGTTTTATAACAGCATTTTTAAATTCAGGTGGGCAAAAGTAAGTATGGGTGCTAATTCTTCCGAAACTTCCTTTAAGGTCTCTGATTTGATTAAGTCCAGTCCTGGTGCTTTATTTGCTTTTAGTGAGTTTATGGTACTAACAATTTCTTTTCTATCTACAGGTTCTAGGAAAAGAGAATAATTTGTTGAATGTATTCAAGCAGGAGGAGATTGCGGTTTACGAATTTTTTCTGCCAAGTTTTTACCAATATCCGCATAAAAATCATTAAATACATTTGCCATTTTAAGATCATCAGTCACAGGTTGATTTGTATTGTTTAAAACTTCTTTAATGTTATTTTATCTGCCTAATAAGTTTATATTCTTTACTGTATTCCATAGATTTTTTACACAATTTGCATTTTCATCTATCTGTTTCGTCGTCTTTATAATAATTGATTTTGTTGTTTTTAATTAAAATATTTAAACGATTCCTGTAATTAACACATTCATTTTTTATTTCAATATTATTTGGGTATGTTTTATGGCGTCTATATAGTTTATCTCTCGCATTTACTTAATTTATTAATACGTTTGTTATCCAGCATTTTCTTTTAATATTTTTTCTTTTAATTTTAATTGTATTTATGCATTTATTAATCTGTTCGGTTAAAATATTGATAAAAAGAGTTGGGTACATTATTTTTAGAGTAAAATTTTGATCAGTCATTAATTTTCAGATTTGATCTTAAATCGTTATAATTATTAAATTTTAAAAATTTGTCCTGATCATCTTTTTCAATATCAATATCTAAAGATAAATTAATAATCGCCATAAAATGATCAGTTATATTTGGTTTTATAATAAATGGAAAACATTTGTCTAATAATATATGCTTTTTTGTATTTAAAAAATGTGGTCTATACATGATCCACCACCATCTCCAAGTCTTGTGTTTACATTAATTACAGAAAGAAAATTATATTCACTCGGATTTGTTAAATAATCAGAAACAATATCTAAGTCTTTTTTAATGTTTATATTAATATCTCCTACTAGGACGTGAATATCTACATTGAAAGTGGCTGTCTCTGACAAATATTCTTTTAAACTTCTAACAAAAATTTATGTACCAGTAGATGGCGGTCTGTAGATGGCTGTTATATGACAATTTTATTTTTCATATTTAATTTTATTTCTAAAACTTTACATTCACTTGTTTCCACAATTTTTTATGAATAAATTAACGACTTTTTTAAATAAACCACTAAGCCATCGTTTTGATTTATACTTCTTCCATCATTGTAAATAAAATCATAATTTTCCAATTGCAAAAAATCATTGTCGCGAATTTTCCAACTTTCTAACAAAACAATACATTCAGATGACTCATCAAATTTGTCTAGATATATTTTGAATTCATCGAGATTTTCACAAATACTTCTAATATTTTGATGTAGAAGTTTAAATATGCTATTTAACATGTTATCTTTAACGAAGCTATTGTAATATGAAACATTTTCCAATTCATATGTAAATATAGATTTGTACTCGTAATCACGAATGTACTGATCCATTTTTTATAATACATACAATTAGAAACCACTTTACATTAATTAATCAATTTTTTAGCTTTTATTATCTAATATCATCAATTTAACAATATCAATATACCAAATTAGACATTTTAATTTTTTAGGTTTCTACCTCCGCTTCAAGTTTTAGAAATCTTCGGTATCGCTCCAGTGATTATGGTAGGACTACCTTCTAACTTCCTTTTTTCTCTTCTGTATTGTGATTTTTTCTTTTGTTTCCATTTTTTCTATTTTAGTATTTTCTATCTTTCTTTTTTCTGTATCTTCCTCTCGATCTTCTCCTATGTTTACAATATTAATATTACTTTTATCGGCTTCCTCAGTAGGTTTTCTAATAAACTCTATCTGTAGATTTTCAGATTCAGTATAATTCTCACAGTTGCCTTTCTCTGTATCTTTGAATTTTAATGGTTCTGATGGTGGAGCGGGTACACTTCTTACTTTACGTTGCGGTGGCGGTCTGTAGTATCCAGTATGTTCTGCGATATCTTTCTGTTTTATAAAATCTGTATAATAGTGTATTTCTCCTTCTATGATTAACTTATTTCCCTTTAGCTGTGCTAATTTATTTTTATTTTTTGCCAACTTTAGCTGTTCCACTAGGAACTTTTCTTCTCTGTACTCTGGAATAAGATCTTCACTAATGAAAATATTTGTTCCTTTTAAATTTTGTCTCTTATTAACAATTTCTCTTCAGAAAGTAACTCTACTAGTATAGGTCTAGGTTTTTGGTCATTTTTTCCTATTCGAAAAGCATTGGTTATATCATATTTTTCAAGTGATACGTCTAGCTTTTCCTCAAGTAATCTCTCCAAGACCAAAACAATATTTTCACCTTCTTCTTCACTGATACCATAAAAAATCAAATTTCTTCGGTTTAACTTCCTATCAATGTTAAGGAAGCGTGATTTTAACTGCCTATTATCGTTATCATAAATTTGCACCTTTTCTTTCAGTCGAAAAATAGTTCTGTCGTATTTTTGCTCTATACCTTTAAGCTTATTTTCTTACCCGTCAATTTTATTAGTTATTTCTTGACTTGACAATTTTAATAGTTTATAAACATCCCCAATATTAATTTCTTTATTTTTATTTCTGTTTCTATATTTTTCACCCGTACTAATATATAGTTCTTTGGAATTTTATCTGGACGAGTTTTTGTAAGCCTTCTAATACTAGGTAGTTAATTCTATCTATTTATTTTACCATTTAAATTTGATTTTGACCCACTTCCACTGCCCTTTTATACTATCACTGTTTAGCCCGTTATTATATTAAAGTTTCAATATTTTTCAAAAACTTGTATCCATTAAACTTTTACTCGAAACACAGAACCGATTTACGTGTATCACTCATGAAAACTAGATCTATGAAATGAATAGATTAAACTAGTAGATATACATTATTTATATACATGTTGAATATGTAGTAATAGGCTCATAATATTTAGGAATCACTCTAGAAAAATCATTTAATTGAAATGAAAATTTTTCAACCATACAAAATACGAATTTAAAATGTGTATCAATTTTATACAGTACTCAAAACTATATTATTCTAGTTATATCAATTTCAATTTTAAAATGTACATAAACGTAAAAAGAATGTGATATAGCAGAATCAGAACACAGTATATTGTTAATTAAATGTGAACTGAGATTGAGGTCTAACGTAAGCTGTAAATACATATACAAAGTACACTACACAAGAAAATGGGACAAGTTATAAGATCGCATTAACTTGCTTAATAAAGTGGAACTGCCGGTTTTATTACGTGTACTATAGAGGGATCTCCTGTTTATAAATGAAAATGACAAGCGTATTTATTTTTAAGAATTAACTGGAAATGTGTGGAAATACTACAAACATATAAATCAATTTAATAAAATGATTGTACCATTTGATTTGAGTTTCGATTAATACATCTCGACTCAATATATTTAGTTCAAATTGAAATAACATTAGTAACTAAATATACTGAATATTAAATATTAAAATTAGAAATATTTGTAAGAAACAATAACAAATAGGGAAGACTGAAAGTCTTCTATAATATTTTTCACAAATATTTAAACTACCTATCTACTTGTTAAAAATATGTTAGTTTCCTACATTATATTAACACTAATCTAATCAAAATCACTTTTTGGAAAAAAGTATAGGAAATTTGTGCGAACTAGTTGATACATAGAAAATGATTTGCAGAATTTATGATTCTCCATAACTGATATAATCAATTTAAGCTGAAACTTAAAACCTCGAAGTTCTACATTTATGTTTTATAACGAGGATCTAAAAATTTGTCCATAGAATTTACACTTTTGAAAACTTCCTCTATGGTATATGCTACTATGTTTTTTTATACTCAATCATAAGTTATTTACTTTATGGGTAACAGACTAAAATAAGTATTCGATTAATTTGTTGATGCAGAAATGCAAATGATGTAATGCAAATAATGTTTTATCTTTTAGATAAATTTATCTGTCAAATAAGTGTGATCTAAAACTGATGAAGTCATTAAAATTTTGATTTAAAATGTCTCCATTTTGTTTAATATAATTACTGAAGAATATTTCCTACAATAGAATAAGTAAAGTAGTCGATTAATCAATATGGCATGTTTTTACACGACTTCTTCTCGACCCTTTTATATTCAGTTATATTTACTAAATTTCATCAGAAAGTTTATCTACGCGTGAAGGAAAATAAGTTTTGGATTAATTTTCTCTTCTATTTTCACATAATTTTCGTCTTACTTCAATTTCTAACTGAGGACTTGCTAAAATAATATTTGATGATACTTTACTTTATTTCAGTACGTATTCTTCAATACGGATATAATTTCATTACGAAGTCTACTAATTTGATTTGTATTGTTTCGGATCATTCCATTTAATTTTTCAATAATAATTTTATAAATAAAATATATACGCAACTGGTACTATATATACCAATGCTATTTAACATCGTTATTAAAATATATCAATTTAGTGAAACGGTATACACATATGTACTTTAATAAATTACAGCATTTCATGCGATATGTGAGTATATAGGTTTCATGTTGCATCTGTAATATTTATAATTCGAAATCCGTTAATTCTCTATGTTTCAGTTTCAGTAAATGGTGTTAAAAATAACAATATATTTTTTTTCGTTCCATATGTTTCATTCTATATTTACCAGTTACCAATAATCAATTGTTAAAATTTTACTATTTGATGAGGTATATGAAGTAGACTTGATACTATTCAAATTTAAATTTATTTTGCTGCTTCGGTTTTCCAATATTCTTTGTAATTTTAACTCAAAGTTTTGTATATGCCTAACAACTGGAGTAACTTTCAGAAACTTTATTGAGAAAATACACGATTGTGAATCTTAGAGCATATTGTTTATCCCAAAAACCAAAGTAAAATTTAAAATGTTGCATGAGGGGTAACCAGTAAGACAACCCTCAGACGTAAAACGCAAAACTCATATCATATCCGCTCATTTGACCTGGCGGGAGTTGTAAATCGTGAGACTGCAATTGGTCACGGAGGAAAGAGCAAAATATTATATATAATTTTTGTATCTATGTATACTATATTACGAGTATAATTGAGCGTCGATTGAAACGTTAAGGGAGAAAATTTACCCCACTTTTAAAAACTCGTAACTTTAAAACCGCTTAACGAATTTTTAAAACAGAGAAAGGTTCGGTAAAAGTAATTTATGGACTATTGCATTTTGCATTTGCACCTTCCCGTGTACAGGAGCAAAAATACACGGTGATAAAGAAATACGTAATTTTACTTGCTCACCCCTCAGTGAGAAAGGTGAAAAAATTTAGAAAATTTTTATTACATTTTCGGTCGAATCTCGACGAATTATGTCGATACACAAAATTTCAAAAAAAAAATTCTGTCTGTGTGTCTGTCTGTCTCGTTCGCGATAGCAGCTATAGTTTTTGAGATAATGCTTTCAAATTTGGTACACACGTTCTAGAGGTCAAGGAAGAGATTCAGTTCGTTGATGAGCAAAATCGGTTCTTAAAATTTGAAATGTCAAAAAAAATATTAGTAACATTTTTGAAACGTCAAAATTTTTTTTTTGACATTTCAAATTTTAAAATATTAGTGATATTCCACCAATGTGACTTTTTGAAACGTCAATTTGAAATGTCAAAAAAAAAAATATTAGTGACATTCGACCAATGTGACTTTTTTGAAACGTCAAAAATTACTTTTTCAAAAAAAATATTAGTGACATTCCACATTTTTTGAAACGGCAAATATTACTTTTATTACAAACTCCACCACACATCGAGTTTCTTTGAAGTCTATGACTATTTTGAAACGTCAAAAAATGTGACATTTTGAAACGTCAAAAATTACTTTTATTATAAACTCTACCACACGTCGAGTTTTACTACGGTGAGGAAGTTCTGATCCCCAAATAATTGGCAGCGGTTTTTTTGTTAAATTACATTCAAATGCAATTTTCGAGAAAGCAACTGTTGACACTTTTGATGATTAGCGCTTTGAAAAAGGATCTCTTCGCAGCTTTTGGTACCTGCTTTCGTACAAAAAATCCAGCTTTTATTATATAACGAGTGGCCGTAATAAATGTGGTTATTATATTAACCACAGACCTATAAAGGATTTTAAAATATGAATAGTTTCGGCCTATAAAGGGTTAAATGGAAAACCCTGTATATTTTAAAATATTTCGATTCTCCTTATTTTTCTGATTTCAAAAATATCAACATGTGTCATGTTATCTCAAACAGTTTTTGAGATATTTCGATTTTGGCAATAAAATATCGTTAATAATTCTATTAAATGTAGTTGCCTTTGAAAAGACGATGAACAATTAACCATGACAGATACCGTTTTTTGAAGAACATTACTTTGAAGAGTAAATTGCATCTTTATTTCAGAGATGCAGCTATTTTGTTTTCAAAGCCAACTACGTTTAACAAAATTATTAACGATATTTTAATACCAAAATCCAGATATCTCAAAAAAGTTTTTGAGATAACATAACGTTTATGGTATTTTAGTAATTAGAAAAATTAAGAAAACTGAATTATTTTAAAATGTACAGGGTGTTCTATTTAAAAAGACAAAGTAAAATGTCGTACATATTAAACACGAGGCGCAATTGTTTTTTTGATTCAAAATTTGGATTCTAAGAACATAATTAATTAGTTAATGAAGGTCTTTACATCTTTTTGAAAACTTCAAAACTAACCAAGATATTCCAAAAAAAGAACATTTTCCGTGATGACTCTGTACATTAGAAAACGTCCGATCTTTGATTTTTCCCAGCATACCCATTTTTGACCGCTGGACACGAATATCGAGTAAAAAATTCCCGCTCGGCTATACTTTCGAGCTATTGGGGATCAAATTGCCAAATTGTCTCGTTTCCCATTGTCAATTGCAGTATTTATTCACAAAGTGTTTAGTTTATTAACATCAATAAGGATGTTTTCAATGGTTTTAAATATTCCAACACATTAGCTTTAATAATATTTATCTGATATATTCGTTGAAAGTTGCACCGAAATATAATACAATATCAAAGTTTATCAGCCGAATCTAGGGATTTTTTAAAGTCATGCTGGTAGCTTGAGCAAAGAAGGAGTATTCTCGTTGTGTATATGGACCGTAAAATCAGCGTTTCTCCTTTTACATAAGAAATAGACATACTGCTTTTACGGCCCTCATCCTCGTAGTGTATACATAAATTATTATTTCAAGAAAATTTGAATATCCAGTTAGCACTCCAATATTACCAACTGTCCAAAGTTATTACAATTCAAGCAAGAGTTTCATATTTTATAACTCGCTTGTTTGTTCAAATTAACAGATATTTATGTACAGTTAAGTATATTTGGTGCATTTTTCAACGAATGTAGTAGGCAAATATTATTAATGTAAATGTGTTGGAGTGTTTAAAAGTATTCAGAGAATTCCTATGGATCTTAATAAACTAAAAAAATTGTGAATAAATACTATAATAGGCAGTAAGAAAATGTGCCATGTTTGCACTTTAAGCCTCAATGTTGTCTATAGTTATTTATTTATTTATTTAAGCATTAATATCTCGAAAATTATAGCTAAGTGGAATTCTTGACTCGAAATTCGTGTTTAGCAGGCAAAAACGAGTATGTTGGGAACATTTTTTTTTAATTGGACGTTTTCCAATATACAGGGTGTCCACCTAGTGCGTCTTTGTTCCATAACTCTGTAACTCTTACAGATAAAAAAAATTAAAACAAAAGTTGGTCAGCATTCACCATTGCATACTCTAAACATATTTTTAGTCATACAGGTTATTTCATTTTGTCTTGGTGGTAGTCAACTTTGTAAAGTTAAATGAAACACTACATATTATTGCATATTTGGTTAGTGAACATCAGGAGCTTTTCAATTAACTACCATAATATGGATTTTTTTTGAGCAGTTCAGTAGTTATTTGAAATTATATGGAAATTTTGACGCCTGCACATTTTTACAAGAAACCTTGTATTCTTTTAATTTTAAATGTTTTCAAATATTTCGATGCGGTAGTAAATTGCCATAGAAAAGGGCTTTCAAATCATGTATGCGGTTTTAGATTATTTCTACAGGGTGTCTATAATTTGATGTCAAACTTAAAGGTTTAAAAACCTCAATAACTTTGTTATTTCAAACAGAACACTCTGTACGTTATTTCATATTCGATTAGAGAATTACAAGAGCTTTCTGACGATCTATTATACATGATATTTATTTTCAAAGATTTAGATATGATGATTTATGTCCAAATTTTGAGAAAAGAAATCAAAATTTCCCTATTTTTGATAAATTTTATGCAAATTCAATAAATAAAGATGTTAATAGTTTGACTATTTTAAACTTATTTATAATATAACTCGTTCATTAATAAATAATAAATTAGCGACTGTCTCTTATACAATACAATAAAAAAATAAATAAAAAATAAGTGTCAGTATTGATGTAGTAAGCTAGATGCCTACAGATACACGTACATGTTTTAAGACATATCCGCACGTTCATGTACGCGCTTTCATGTACGTGGTATTCATATTAGCTACACGTACACTTAATTGTACTCAAGCAGCAACAAAAGACATGTTCAAGTGACTTTTAACTCAAATTTTGTCTACACACTGGCGCACGTGAACACGCGTTAAAATATGCACGTATGTATGTAGACACCTTATGAGGAATTAACGAGAAACAGGAAACAAAACAAAATAAACTTAAAAAAAAACAATTATTTTCAAGATTTTTATTGAATTATTAAGGAATAAAACAGCAAATCTAAGATATTTTCTTATTTATTCGCTCTATATTTAAAAATTGTAAGTTCAATTTAAAATTAACTGTGGAAACAAAAGATAAGAAACTGCCAGAAGTCATAATTCATTGTGACAGTTGTGTTTTTTTTTGTTTTAGATACGTATGTCGATGCATTAAAAAACCTAGAATAATTATCAAAAAAAATTATTTTCAAGATAGTGAATTAGTTGATATGCTTTAAATTAATTGCAATAAAAATTCTTTATTAGCATCGAGAATGTACGCTGCTACATCCAGGTAAAAGACACCCATAAGTGAGTGCATCTGAAATGCTGAAAGTTATACGTTTGTTACTTAACGCTCTAGCCCATTGCGCTACCGAGCTACATGTATTAATTCATGTTTATTTAAAAAAAAATCTAATTAAGAAAATCAATAAATTCTTTCTATTCCTGAATTGGAGGAATTTAAAATTTGCATAAAATTCATTAAAAATACGGAACTTTGGTTTTTTGTTTCTCAAAATTTGGACGTAATTGATCACATCCTCAAAATAATTGAAAATATATATCAAGTATGTTAGGTCATTGGAAAGCTCTTATAATTCTCTAATCGAATATGAAATAACATATAGGGTGTTCTATTTGAAATAACAGAGTTATTGAGGTTTCTAAATCTTCAAGTTTGACATAAAATTATACATTCTGTAGAAAAAAATCTAAAACAGGATACATGGTTTGAAAGCCCTTTTCTATGGTAATACATTACCGTATAGAAACATTTGGGTTTCAAATTAAAAGAACACAACGTTTCTTGTAAAGGTGTACATGCGTCAAAATTTCTATATAATTTCAAATAACTCCTGAACTGCCCAGAGAAAGTACATGTTAAGTTCATTGAAAAGCTCTTGACGTTCACTAACCAAATATACAATAATATATAGGGTGTTTTATTTTACTTAACAAAATTAAGTACTACCCAGCTTAAACAAAATACCCTGTATGGCTATAAACATTTTTAGAGTATGCAATGCTGACCAACTTTTGTTTTAATATTTTTTTTCTATCTATAATAGTTACAGGGTTATGGAACAAATAAATACGCACTAGATGGACACCCTGTATATTAGGTACCACACTTTCAATACTGCTTCGATTCATAGAAATTACCATACCAAAGATAGATGTTTACAAAGTGTCTGTATTTTTCCAATACATACTATTTCTGGTATTTCATATTAGGTATTTTTCAATATTTGTGTTGTGCCACTCCCTTATGGAGCTACTGGATCCGCCCTTGTCCGAACGTTTTGGTTTTGGGATTTTTTTTCAGTAGCTTAACTGGTTTGAGAAAAAAATATTTTTTTCTTGAAAAATACAAACATGCATGCACTCAAGACTGACAATCAAAATTGAATATTGGTATCTTGTAAGTTTTAACTCCTTTGTTGTCTTCATTCTTCGTTGCGTTGGTAAGATTCATTGCAAATCAAGTTTGTTTATACAACTTTATTCGCCATTCTGATAATTATATTTTCCAAAGACCGTTAATTTGAATTGCAGCGCCAATTACGATTTTAATATTTTCGAAAAATTTCCATGTGGATAAATTTCGAGTCAGTTGTTATTAAACGAATTATTTCAGAAAAAATGCTAGTATAATTTTTAACATAATTTCGTTTATATTTTACGGTTTTGAAATTATTTTGAAAATGTTCAAATATTTTTAAAAAAAATGTCCACACTCAGTTTAAGTTTTTTTGTAAACTCAGTAGAGCTAGTGAGATTGCTATAATAAAAATAAAAATGAAGTAGAATTTTTCAACGAGAGTGACTTTTTTTGGTAATAAAACGAATAATTTTTTTCTTCCGAACTCAATCTGTGGACACACTATATAAAATATTGATAGATTTACCTTTCCTGTGTTTATTTCTTGATTTATAGTAGCCCTGGATACGATTCTTCTCCAATACCTTTGTCTATCGACCGAGACCTGTACAGCCTGACTAGTGCGATTACAACTTACGCAAGTTGAGATGTCACTGAATGACAACCAATTTTTCTAATGCCAATAAATCAGTCACCCAAAAAAGCGTACATCCCTCAGTTCTTACTTATTGTCTAGTCACATCTACGATTTCCATTTCACATAATTTCAAAAGAAATCCTTAGATCTACTATATTTGGTCGGTTCTGTGTGCAGATTTGGGATACGTTTATATTAAAACGTAAATATTTATTGAAATGAAAAAGGTTTTTTTTTCTACTACCACTAAGAAAAATTATAACATTTTTATATATCCATTAAACGGATAGGTGAAGATCGTTTTTAATTCAGATCTTAGACTATAATATTAAATTTTCATACGTGGTTAATCTACAACATTTATTTTATAAAGGACAACAAACACGTTAGTAAAATCCTGTTGCCAATGTGTCATTAATTTACATTTTAATTTTAACCTGACGTTAATAAATAATTGATATAAATGGTGTGTAGCCGGACAAAAATTGAAAATGTTATCAGCGATATTAATTATAGTGAATCGGATGCCATATCTAACAGTGACACGAAATAAATGATGAGTGACACAAAATGGGTAATTTCAATATTTTATAAAAATTACTCTTCGACTGACGTATCATACTGCTGCGTTCAAAATCTATTTAATAATTAATTGAATTAAAATAAAATTAAACAAATATATTCAATAAGGTGGTAGACATAGTGAGTGCAAAGCAGGTAACAAGAGCTGCGACCTTTAACCCTGGTGGACTAAACTATATACTGAATAAGATTTACATGAAACAACTACTCAGCGGACAGAAGCCCCGACCAGCGTTGAATTAAACCTGCTAGTCTTGTTTGGTAGCTAAGATCATTTGTCAATTCCTCACTAGACATAGACCGGTTTCGAACTTATTATGTTCTCATCAGTATACCATGAGTAATGAAAAAGACAAATAATAATAACAAACCAGGCTAACCTAAAGCAGACTAAGCAAGACAGACATAGTGAGTGATACAGGCCCACCAGGGTTAGAGGTCGCAGCACTGACCACCAGATCGATACACTTATCACTCACTATGTCTGTCTTACTAAGTCTGCTTTAGGCTAGCCTGGTTTGCTATTATTATTTGTCTCTTCCATTACTTCTGGCATACTGATGAGTAAAGCTGCAAATCTTTTCTGTGTATCATGGTCGTAGAGTACAGATGTACTTACAGTCGCCGACATTCACCTTGACCTCGAAACTCTTTCTCCAGTCCAGTCTATTATTAACTTTCGAGTTGTGTACACGTTAAGTCACTTGGGCGTATTGCATATTGTTTTCGTGTTTTTATTTTATTTATTGTACTGTATTGTTGATATTAATTTAATAATAAAGCATGGCAGACGTACGCAGGAGTAGAAAACGGCCATATGCTGACAAAGTGAATAAATTTATAAGTGAATTTCCGGATTTATTCTATGATAGTGCTAAAATAATTTGTAAAGTGTGCGAGAAAGATTTAATGTGCTGGGATAAACGTGATTGTGGACTTCACGTAAATAGTGTACACCATAAAAATAAAAAAAATGGCGTGCCTTCGACAACACAGTTTATGTCTGATTTACTATTAATGCTGATTGCCTGTGATGTTCCGCTGCACATACTCGATAAACAACCATTTCGAGAGTTCTGGAATAAATACAATGCTCAGGTAAAGTTACCAAGTCGCACAACATTATGTAACTATCTACCAGCTGTACATGTAGACATGGTAAATAAGATGAAATGTGAATTAAAAAATACACGGCTGCGGTTATCTGTTAATGAGACAACAGATTGTAAAAAAAAATCTATTTTAAGTGTTATAGTACGAGTACTGGACCCTCTTAAACCGACAGTTCCACTGTTACTAGCTAGCAAAAGACTAAGTCAGTGCACTAGCGAAACAATTACCAGGATGGTGCTGGAGACATTAGAAAAATTTGAACTGTCACAAAGTCAAGTGTTGAAGTTTATGACTGATGGCGCCGTGACAATGCGTTCGGTAGGACGTTCTTTGCAAGAACAGGGTTGTTTATACATGTTACGTGTAAAGTGCATGCTTTACATCTTGTGGCAGAAACTATTCGAAAAGGTTTTCCAGAGGTGGATGCATGAATAGTAAGTACAAAAAGTGTTCCTTAAATCTCCTAAACGTCTCCGTGCATTTCATAGCAAGTGTCCCGGTATTCCTGAACTACCACAGCCGATTCTTACACGTTGGGGAACATGGTTGCAGGCAGCTTTTTATTATGCTGAATATTTCCAACAAATAAAAACTGTGATACCACAATTCAATCCAGATGAGGCTACAGCTATTAAGGAAAGCCAGACAAAATTGGAAGGTATTTTCGTTGAAACTGTTTTAAAAAACATTGCGAAGAACTATAAAGCATTACATGAAAACATAAAAAAAATTAGAATACAGTGCGTTGTCGTTAGCGGAGTCACTGCAAATAGTGGACGAAGTAAATCTACTGCTACACGCTATACACCTACATCGTAACAACTGAGCGCGTTAAAGCAAAGTTCGCAAGTGTGTTAAATAAAGACACCGGTTTTACCAAATTAAGACAAATATGTGATGGTGCAGCCCCAGATCCGTTAAGTGCGTTTAAAGACTATTTTACGGATGCGTGTATTACATCAGTAGATGTCGAACGGTCGTTTTCAAAGTATAATAATATATTTTCACCAAAGCGAACATCACTCATGGAGACAACCATAGAAACATACCTGATGGTGCAAAGTGGCTACACATCTTCTCCAGTTTGTGATAAGCAAGCTGGTTCATCAAGTTAGTTAAGAGGGTAAGTTTTACATACATTGTTATAAATTGTAACAGTTTATTGTTTCTCGTATTAGTTAATTTCTTGTACGCCACTGTCCCACGGAACATTTTTGACAGCCCTACTGATGAGAACATAACAAGTTCGAAACCGGTCTATGTCTAGTGAGGAATGGACAAATGATCTTAGCTACCAAACGACTTGCATGTTTAATGTTTCCTGTAAATATTATACAGAATAAAGTGGTAACTCAGGAACATATAGCATAATATTTGGAATAGTGGATAAAAACGTATGAAGTTTTTTGCAATGCAAAAAAAGTATATTAAAATTTTTGTTAAAAACAAAGCCGTTACGGAGCTAAAATAAAAATGTTACAAAATGTATTCATAATACAAATGATTAAAAACATATAACGATAGGTTTCTTTCGCTAAACTATTGATGATAGATAAAATAATAAAACAATTTTGCTCCCCATTGAGAGAAGGGTTAAAATGTCAAAAGAAAATGTATACCATTTATAATACATAAAGTCGACCTTTATGCAGACAGTGTATTTTTTTCATTAAAATGTAATTTTCTTCTGAATACAGTTAAGTATAAAAAAACCGCTGCTAATTATTTGGGGATCAGAACTTCCTCACCGTAGTAAACTCGACGTGTGGTAGAGTTTATAGTAAAAGTAATTTTTGACGTTTCAAAATAGTCACATTTTTTGACGTTTCAAAAAGTCATATTTTGACATTTCAAAAAAACTCGATGTGTGATGGAGTTTGTAATAAAAGTAATTTTTGACGTTTTAAAAAAGTCGCATTGGTGGAATGTCACTAATACATTTTTTTTTTAAGTAATTTTTGACGTTTCACAAAGTCACATTGGTGGAATGTCACTAATATATTTTTTTGACATTTTAGATTGACGTTTCAAAAGAGTCACATTGGTGAAATATCACTAATATTTTAAAATTTGAAATGTCATAAAAAAAAATATTGACATTTCAAATTGAAGTTTCAAAAATGTAACTAATATTTTTTTTTGACATTTCAAATATTAAGAACCGATTTTGCTCTCAACGAACTCAATCTCTTCCTTGACCTCTAGAATGTGTGTACCAAATTTGAAAGCTTTATCTCAAAAACTGTAGCAGCTGCAGAAATTTTTTTTTGTCTGAAATTTTGTGTATCGTCATAATTCGTCGAGATTCGTTCAGAAATGCAATAAATATTTTCAAAATTTTTTTCACAAATACATACCTTCCTCACTTTGAGGGGTGAGGAAGTAAAATATATATTCTTACTGTCTATGAACTGGTCAAAACATTAAAAAATTTAAAAAGTTTTTGAACGGGATGGAACTGCAACTACTTAGTCTATTATTATTAAATGTCACAGATAATCGATACTTGTAGAAAGAATTGTCCTTCCATTTGACTAAAACTCCAAATATCGTTGTATATTTTTTATAGGACATTTTTTACATTTACAGCTTATTTTTCATACGGTTCAGTCATGAGTGCTCTGGCAGCACTTTTTTTCTTATTTAATATAAACGAAGATTTCAATATTGAACAATATATTGGGCCCATAATATGTAGGTTATGAAAGACCTTAGGCAAAGTCCCATCATATATCAGGTGGAAATACACTCTATAACAATCTGTGCCAGAAAACGTATTAAAAATAACACACAAGGAGCAAGAAATTATTCCTCTCAGACAGCCAGGAAGCACTTAAAGGTTCTTTACTTGCAAGTCTAACATAATCTGGGACTGTCTAGTAAAGCAACTGGCAAAGAACAATAAGGTTATCTTGATGTGGATGTTGTGGCATGAAGGAATAGAAGGAAATGAGATGAGTTGCATGATCATCATTCATCGGACTAGAACTGCTTTGTGGAATATCTAAAAGCCACACAACAGCTGATATCAGAAAATTGAAAAATAATATAAATCTCCCTACTGAAATTTAACTCCAGGTCAAAGACATGCGAAGAAATTTATAAACTAATCACAAAAAAGAGCTAAAAATCTAGTCGACCTCAGCAGACCACAGTTAAGGATACTAACAGGCCTTCTCACAGATCAATGTCCACCATATCAAAAATGGGTAAGACTGAAATCGACATGTCGCTTCTGTACAGATAAAGCTTAAACCACGGAACATATACTTTGTTCATGGAAAGTCCTTATCCACCAAAAACTACGACATTTAGAGCAGGTATCCACAACACTTACGAAGTGGGAATAACAGTCCCCCAGGAAAGTTTTAAGGTTCTTCAGAAGCGTAGAAATGATTGGTACACATAAATATACTTTTTTTTAGCTGTTACTGGAGTCCTAGTATAAAAGTGTTACAGTCTATAGTAGTATACAATGAGTAAAAAAACTAAAAAAGAAACAGGTAAAAGGTCTAGTCCATTGTAGAACGTCTTGTTCCGTTCAAAAACGTCACTGTCCGGAATACAATAATAAATAAATAATAACCTCCAAATATCTATCTGGTTCCCAATTGTTTATAATAGAGTATTTTTAGTAGGTGAAGAATTTCTGTTTAACCTTTGGTCGATCTCATATTTATTAAGGAATTATTATGTTTACCACTAAGTTAATACTTGTACAATTTACATTATCCAATATTGTTTATTATTTAAGTACTTTTGTTGTAATAACAGTCCCTAAGTTAACGCTTTCAAACTGAAAGAAAAATTATTAGAAATATAGTGTCACAAAATATGCAAATTTATTACCTTAATTAGATAAATATTCAAATTTAGGTCGATATTAATTAAATCGGACAGTGTTTATAGTTTTCCTTAGAAGGGTTGCGCGCCTTTGGTTGGTTTGACCTTCAGCTACTATTGTTAAAGTTTTCTGTCTCATAAACTTCCCAGTTGTCTAGCAGTAGGGAGACAACTTAACCGCTCATAGATGGCGTTACGAACTTTTGGGGAATAATTAATTTAAATATCATTGTGTAATACATGTGTTATGTAGTACCATAAGACTATTCTTATAGTGGATTTTAATCATTAAATATTATTTGTGATATATTATGAATTTATTTTAGTTACTTTCATATCTTATTTTATAAAGTTTGATTTTTTATATCAAACTAGTTTACCTCCTTGATAGAGACAGGAAGATAAGCCATTTTAATAATCAACTTTGCACCGGCAACACCTCTTAGCAGACAATCGATAACATCAATCAACTTTTGAAATGTTATCTTAATTTACTAGTGTTGTGAACAACCATCAGGTAATACTAATAGTTTTAAATGATTTATTTTTCTTGTAAATTCTCTTCAAGATGTATATTTTTAAGGAAAAGTTAATAATTAATTTTTCTAATTTTTTGTGAAGATGTGACACATGTTCTAATAATATGTTTCTATTTATTCCTTTCTTAAATACATAGTCTGAAGCCGGCTTATCTAATATTATCCATCCTTATATAATATTATCCATCGTTAGCTAAAATTTATTAAGTTAATATTATTAAATGCTAATATTATTGATCGCTAATATTAATCTGTTAAAGCTAATATAACTCATCGCTAAAATTTTGAATAAAATTCCTAAATTATTCATCGTTAATAAAATTCATCTGGAATTTCTTTTGTGAATTTATATTTCACACTCTTCCAATTTCATTTGGACATTAATATTTGCACATTGGCAAATTAAAAAGTCACGATTCTTGGATCCAGAGGATTAGTTCCGTGGATGTTTTATTTGGATGATCAGAATTCATCTGTAACAGTAACGTGATATGCGCTTCACAATTTTGAGTAACGTTTCATTTCATCGGTAGACTATGTATTAAGAAACTAGGTGTCCATACCAGACGAGAAAACGTTAACTTCAAGACTCACGCCACCTTTCCATCACAGGTCAGCCTTCGCTGGAGTGTGGCAAGTTATTTTATTTTCGATTGTGTTCGGTGAACGAGTTTCACCCACTCTTAATAAATTTTTGTACATATATTTGTCGGTAATTTTAAATTACCATTTTGTGGTATACTTTGCTGTTGGTTTAATAAATAATTAATTTTATTAATTCATTTTTTATTCTGTCTCTACCTTAGACAGAAATTCTGTAGATTCTGAGTTGGGGGGATGAAAAAGTAATCACTGATAAAACTGCAGATGGCGCCCTTAATATAAACATATATTTTTTTATATTACTTATTCATCCTCGCCTACTACTCGTTGGTAGAATTATTTGAAGTGAATAATAGTGAACCAAGGTCTCAAGGAAACAAGAAACGCACGGCCCTTGCCTCCCAAAAAAAATCAGCTAGCCGCAGGCACAGGAAATTTCTTCGCTTTCCTTGTCAATAAGAATAGTTCTTATTGATAGGTAAAGTGAAGGCTTTTCCATAAATACCTGATTTGGTTTCCTCTTGTATTAAGAGTAATCCTAATACAGGGCGAAACTAAAATCACGGTACCACGGGGGTTCCCCGGTTATATTTGACGGCGTGGTAACCAGGTGTAACATTTGGCTACCAGGTGGTTAGATGTAACATTTGGCGCCCAACGTGGGGGGGAACCCAGACCCTGAGATTAAGAGTCTATGCTTCCGAGGTCGTTCAAAAACGTCACTGTCCGGAATATAATAATAAATAAATTATAACCTCCAAATATCTATCTGGTTCCCAATTGTTTATAATAGAGTATTTTTAGTAGGTGAAGAATTTCTGTTTAACCTTTGGTCGATCTCATATTTATTAAGGAATTATTATGTTTACCATCTAAGTTAATATTATCTTGTACATATTTACATTATCCAATATTGTTTATTATTTAAGTACTTTTGTTGTAATAACAGTCCCCAAAGTTAACGCTTTCAAACTGAAAGAAAATATTATTAGAAATATGTGTCACAAAATATGCAATCATTTATTACCTTAATTAGATAAATATTCAATATTTAGGTCGATATTAATTAAATCAGAACAGCTGTTTATAGTTTTCCTTTCAGAAGGGTTACGACTGCCTTTGGTTGGTTTGACCTTCAGCTACTATTGTTAAAGTTTTCTGTCTCATAAACTTCCCAGTTGCCTAGCAGTAGGGAGACAACTTATACCGCTCATAGATGGCGTTACAAATCTACTTTTGGGGAATAATTAATTTAAATATCATTGTGTAATACATGTGTTATGTAGTACCATAAGACTATTCTTATAGTGGATTTTAATCATTAAATATTATTTGTGATATATTATGAAATTATTTTAGTTACTTTCATATCTTATTTTATAAAGTTTGATTTTTTATATCAAACTAGTTTACCTCCTTGATAGAGACAGGAAGATAAGCCATTTTAATAATCAACTTTGCACCGGCAACACCTCTTGGCAGACAATCGATAACATCAATCAACTTTTGAAATGTTATCTTAATTTACTAGTGTTGTGAACAACCATCAGGTAATACTAATAGTTTTAAATGATTTATTTTTCTTGTAAATTCTCTTCAAGATGTATATTTTTAAGGAAAAGTTAATAATTAATTTTTCTAATTTTTTGTGAAGATGTGACACATGTTCTAATAATATGTTTCTATTTATTCCTTTCTTAAATACATAGTCTGAAGCCGGCTTATCTAATATTATCCATCCTTATATAATATTATCCATCGTTAGCTAAAATTTATTAAGTTAATATTATTAAATGCTAATATTATTGATCGCTAATATTAATCTGTTAAAGCTAATATAACTCATCGCTAAAATTTTGAATAAAATTCCTAAATTATTCATCGTTAATAAAATTCATCTGGAATTTCTTTTGTGAATTTATATTTCACACTCTTCCAATTTCATTTGGACATTAATATTTGCACATTGGCAAATTAAAAAGTCACGATTCTTGGATCCAGAGGATTAGTTCCGTGGATGTTTTATTTGGATGATCAGAATTCATCTGTAACAGTAACGTGATATGCGCTTCACAATTTTGAGTAACGTTTCATTTCATCGGTAGACTATGTATTAAGAAACTAGGTGTCCATACCAGACGAGAAAACGTTAACTTCAAGACTCACGCCACCTTTCCATCACAGGTCAGCCTTCGCTGGAGTGTGGCAAGTTATTTTATTTTCGATTGTGTTCGGTGAACGAGTTTCACCCACTCTTAATAAATTTTTGTACATATATTTGTCGGTAATTTTAAATTACCATTTTGTGGTATACTTTGCTGTTGGTTTAATAAATAATTAATTTTATTAATTCATTTTTTATTCTGTCTCTACCTTAGACAGAAATTCTGTAGATTCTGAGTTGGGGGGATGAAAAAGTAATCACTGATAAAACTGCAGATGGCGCCCTTAATATAAACATATATTTTTTTATATTACTTATTCATCCTCGCCTACTACTCGTTGGTAGAATTATTTGAAGTGAATAATAGTGAACCAAGGTCTCAAGGAAACAAGAAACGCACGGCCCTTGCCTCCCAAAAAAATCAGCTAGCCGCAGGCACAGGAAATTTCTTCGCTTTCCTTGTCAATAAGAATAGTTCTTATTGATAGGTAAAGTGAAGGCTTTTCCATAAATACCTGATTTGGTTTCCTCTTGTATTAAGAGTAATCCTAATACAGGGCGAAACTAAAATCACGGTACCACGGGGGTTCCCCGGTTATATTTGACGGCGTGGTAACCAGGTGTAACATTTGGCTACCAGGTGGTTAGATGTAACAGTCTTTAGTTCCCATTCATCTACGGTGCACACGACTATGGCTTTAGAGGCCAATTCGGGAGAGTATATGACTACTGCAGTCAGGACAAACATAGACCTAGTTAGTTGTTGTAACAGCATTTCCTTGATAGCTGACTGCAACCCCTCGCCATTCGGTTCTGTCTGCTACAAGTTGTTCCCATTGCTGGTCTGCAGTACCGCAGGATTTTAGATTTTCATGGAGAACATCTTTGAATCTCTTTCGTTGACTGCCATGCCGTCTTCTACTGCTTAGCAGTTCACCATAAAGTGTACATATAGGATGGCGGTTATCATGCATACGATGAACGTGATTTGCCCATCTTAGGCGCGCTCTTAAAATAAGCACCTGAATTGGAAGACTGTTTGCACTCCTAAGTACTTCCATGTTTGATATGTGATGAAACCAGCGGATCTTCATCATACTTCTGAGGTGCCTTTGCTGGAAATGCGAAGGGAGGTCACTAGGGCCCCCAACGATCCACTGGCAATCTAATGTAAAATTTAGACAGTTTTATTAAAACTATTACTGGTTATACTTGTATATGGAGCACAGTGCTATAAAATTTGAAAAATACAAAACTGTGTACCTAACAAGTACAATTACAATTTCTTAAAACGCCAATTAATTTCTTTCATAAAATATGACAGTTGCTGTGACCATTATGTCTTCCGTGAAATGAATAAAACGTACCATATTCTCTAAATTTACATAGGTCAGTATTTTGCAACCCTTCTCTCAAAATGATTTCCACTTTTCATAAAACTTTAAAATCTAACACTATTTTGTATAAGTTAATGTAAACCTAGCTTTGCCAAAATATTTAGAGCTTACTTTTATCTTTTGGATGCAACTTGTGTTATGCAGCATTGCTATGTATTTACGTAGTTGCTGCATAAGCCTAAATTAAGTCTAACGTAATAAACATAATTTGAACAAGTGTATACACGTATGCCAAGATAACTATAAGTCTGGACTAGAATCGTCTTTTAACGTTTTAACAGAATCATGCTAGAAGAATTTGTATATTATTTTACATCGTATTTATTACATATGCATCCTATAAAAGATTTGCATAATATAATATATTATGTCAATTGGATTTACTTTCATATGAGTCTAGTACACAAAAAATCAACGCAAATCTTTCAATATATAATATATTATGTCAATTGGGTTTACTTTCGTATGAGTTTAGTACACAAAAAATCAAAGCAAATCTTTCATAGAATGCATATACAGGGTGTAACAAAAAGCATGTCATAAACTCAATGGCATATTCTAGGCAACAAATAGTGACGATATGACTTAACTTACCTCTATGCGAAAATGCTTCCAAAAATTTTTATGGGCCTTTAAAGTCGAAAATAAAAAATGAAAAATTTGCGCTAACTCTGGAGTCCTTGTAAGATATCTTCTTTAAATTTGGTACAATATAGCACTAGTAGTAGTTCAATATTTTAAGTAATTATGATCAGTTTATCTCGATTCAAAAGACGAGAAGTGGGGGTCATGTGACCCATTTACCCTCCCATTTCTTTATGGGCACACCAATGGCAAAAAAATAATTTTTTTTTGGAAGTAAAATTTAATTTTAAAAGTTTTTTTTACTCTTACCCTTTTTTCTACGTGCTTTAGTTTTCAAACATTTAGCTTATTGGAATTGTGAATTAAAAGACTCTAAAGCAGAATTGAACAAATTTTTTGCGATAAGACTTTTAAATCGAATAAAATAGTGTCCTCTGAATAAACAAGCAATTTAATTTTAACAAAATAACTTCAAAGATAAGAGTAAAAAAACTTTTGAAATTGATTTTATTTTCAAAAAAAAATAATTTGTTTGCCATAGGTGTGCCCATAAAAAAATGGAGGGGTAAATGGGTCACATGATCCCCACTTCTCATCTTTTCAATCGAGATAAACTGATCATAATAAAAAATTTTAAGGAAGACATCTTCAAAGACTCCGGCAAATTTTTTATTTTTTATTTTCGATTTTAAGGGCCCATAAAAATTTTTGGAAGCATTTTCGTATAGAGGTAAGTTAAGTCACATCGTCACTATTTATTGCCTAGAATCTGCCATTGAGTTTATGACATGCTTTTTTGTTACACTATGTATAATAAATACGACGTAAAATAATATACAAATTCTTCTAGCTCGATTATTTTGATATATTATATCAAAATAATCGGCAAAACTGAAAACTGGATTTAATCGGACTGAAAAAACTGACTCAATTAAAAATTAAAACAAAGTAACAAAATGTATAGTTTATTTCAAACCTATTAGCAACATAAAGACTGTCGGCCTCTTTGAGGATGGTAAAGGGATCAAAGAAGCCGACGGTTTTTATGTTGCAAATAAGTTTGAATTAAACTGAAAATCTGTAAATCTGCCAACTATAATTGTCATCTTTTATATTATTACTCCATGTATGTGAATTCACTGTGGAAATACATAAAATTGGTTATTAAATTAACTCCATCAGAGATGCTTATTTTTTCTAGTTGCAATTTACATGTATGTCGTATGTGTTAGTTTGTCAGGAAAACCGTCGAGAGTTGATTAGATTATTCAGACTTGCTCTTTAACTGTACCTTAGTGGTCTGCTTACCTACGCAAATGACTATAGAAACTTCTCAGTGTACAAATAACTTCTAACTTCTAGTAAAGTGCGACACAGAAAACAGTCGTGTTGCTTGAAGTTACTTTGTTTCATTATACCTGTTTCACTGCAAGTGTACATTACTCACGTAAAAGTGGTTATGTTGCAACTGGTCCAATTTATAATACATAACCAATTTATAATGTTTATTGTTATTTATCAAATTTGGTACAATAAAAGATTTACTGTAACTTTTAATTAAATTTCAAACGTTGTGTAGCGCCAATTATTCTTCAACATTATGATTTTGTGATTATATATAAAAATACATATACAGTGTGTCCCCGGATGGAGTTCGCAATATTTATTAATTTTTTTATTTACAATTTTTCGAAAAAAGTCATTCATTATAAAAATTTTTGCTTATTTTGAAAATTCAAAAAACGCGATCAAATATTCTAAAAATTATACTGGGTGATCAAAAATTTAAAAGATGTGGAATTAGTTCAAGAGTAAGTACCAATATTTTTATTAAAAAAAAAAAAATGTCATGAACAAATTGTTGTAAGTAATCATAAAACCGATTTAAATTAAAAATTTCGTTGAAAAAATCGGATGTCATGGAGGACTAATATTTTCAAGTTAATGCTGAAATGCCTTGTTACAGGAAGAAAAACTTTTCTTATTATTCATTTACATAAAAAAATGTATTCTTTATAAAAAAATTTTACATTCCTTTCTTTACAATTGTGAAATATTAGATTTTTCAAAATCTGTAGCAAACAAACCATTTTAATTATTGGATTTTAATAATTATTTCTATCTCAATAAAATTTTTCAACGAAATTCTTAAGGTCGTTTTTATGATTACGAAAAACAATTGTTCATGAAATTTTTTTCTAAAAAGAAAGATATTGGTAGTTTACTCTGGAACAAGTTTCACATTTTTTAAATTTTGGATCACCCTGTATAATTGTTCTAACATTTTATTACTTCTTTTGAATTTTCAAAATAAGCATAAGCAAATAAACTTTTATGAGGAATGACTTTTTTTCGAGAAATTGAAAATGAAAAAATTTACAAGTATTGTGAACTCCATTCGAAGACACACTGTATAAAAACTAATTGGAACCTACTACTATTGTAATTTGTTTTTTAAGCGTTTTTTTTACATTAGCTATCCTTAAAAATTACAGTTTTTCTAGCGAACATTTTATAAAATAAGCCTGTTAAATTGTTTCACATCCAGTGAAACAATTTAACATCTGCAAAAAATTTTAAAGATTTTGTTTGCTTTGTTTTAATAATATGTTATTTTGTTATGATTTTTTTTCCTGATCTGAATAATTATCATATTTTTATCTGACAACTGGATGTTTTGAAGTTTAATAGTTTCACCACAAAGTATTTCAATGATGATGACATGTTTTGTAAGAGATAAAATTAAGAACATTTTATCAAAACCTAGTACAAAGATTGATCTTAAATCTAGGAAAAAATTGTAGTTCACACAGTCGGAAGGGAAACGTTTTGATGATTATGGTCTTACGTTATATGGAACTAGATTTATTGTTGGTCATCCTACTGCTACTCCAGATATGAAGTATCGCTCAATATAGGGAGGCTATGCAAATTTCCTTCTTTAATTGATTTAAAGGGAACTGCGTAATTTTAAACTCGGGGTTGTCTAATTTCTGTGGTGTTTATTACTTAAACATTTGAAATATTTAGAATAAATTCATCTTCTCGACATTTTTTTTCCTTTTGAGTTAAAATGGCGAAGGAATATGTTTGTGCTGTAGAGTACTTTTAATAAACATATTCAAATGATAACAGACTAAAATGAAATACTATAATTATTTTCTCAATGTGGTTACATGATAATTTTGTTTCACATTGTGTATATAAATTTTATTTGTAAGTCGTCATATTTTAATTTATAGATAATTAGAGAAGTTATAAAATTATACTATTGAAACAATTAATAATTTTGATATATTTATTATCATATCTAAATTCAATTAGTTGATTATTATAACCGATAGGTTACTTTATCCATATTTATTACCCTCCCCGATTATTTATTGTAATATCAATAATCAAATACAAAAACAGCGTTGTTTGATTTAATGAGATAAGTAGAAAAATCAATAAAATAGTATCACGTATAATGTCTATAATTATTATAGCAGGCGGTATGACTAAACTAAAACATGTTTTTACTAACAGAATCATTTATACAGGACAATAAAATAAAAACAGAAAATAATACAGCATTCGTCAATATATTTATGGATGGAAATTTGGTATATAAGATATGATGATGTTAAGCTTTCGGCCCAGTATTGAACCCGGAACCCAGGTGTGAGAGGCAAATTCCCTTAACTCCCGACATGGCTAAGTCATCATAAGTTAATAATTATTCATATAATTTAGATCTTAATTTAATTTTTTGTTTTTTGAATTCTGTTAATTCTCATCCCTGATTGAGCGTTTTAGATGTGTAAAATCAAATATAATGATAATATTAATTATAAGAATAAATTAATATAAATTAATATAAAAAGAACATAGTACCCACAAGCTAGCACAATAAACTGGAGAAACCCACAAAAATCAAACTTTGCACATAGACTAAGAAAATAATAATAATAAACATTCTGATAGGCCGGCAAATTTACACATACACATCCACAAACATGTATCCACATATACACATAAACACGTATGTGCGTCAATTTTAAATGTACAAAATAGCATAGAGAAGGACTTCTATGTACCTCAAAAAAAAAAAACTGCCTTGAGTTTTAAGGTATAGTTTTGGTTAACTCTGTATTTTTAGACAATTATATAAAATATACAAATATACATTACAAAAATACATACATACATAAACTCACATGTACATACACATGTACACGCACATGCGCATACACATATACATACGTACATTTTTATCTATTTAAACATTTCCTAGTATTTAATTTTCATACCAATTCAATTTATTTATTATACAGGGTGTCCCAACCAAATGTAGGCACCCTGAATAACTTTGGATAAACAATTTTTGAAAAATTGATGAAACACGTCGACCTTGTTACCATCCCTCTACCCTACACGGCCACCCACTCAAAAAATTCAAATGGGAAGGGGGTCGAGTGACAGATCTTTTGAAAGGTATTTCAATTCCCTACATAACTGTGTATTTTTTTTAACTTTTATCGATTCGTCCTAAAGGAAGATATTTTTATTTTTGATGATTACACACAATCGAAATCGTTTAAACAATCTAAAATACACGGCACTGGGTATTGGAATTTATAAAAAAAAAACTACATTTTTTAATGCTCTCAAATCAACACGAGTTTTTTCGACAAAAAACACTTTCCTTGTCCGTTTAGTTTTATAATAATAAAAGACTCATAAGTATTTGATACTCCTTAAATATTAATTTGTTCACAACCAATTTTAAATTGAGATACATTTTACCTGACTGAGTTCTCAAAATTGTTTGTACCCTTCAGGAGAGAATAGAAATTGTCAGCATTTATTTTAAAAACGATAATTGTGCTAGAGACTCAGAGCGCATATTCAATAGAAATTACACAGATAGAAGGGTTGGTTCTCAATATGTTTTACAATTATTGACAAAATTTATGGAAACAGGTTCTGTAGGAAACAAAAAGCATGGACCTCAGTGACCGATTAGGAATGAACCAGTCGAAGTGGTAGTTCTGGGTCATTTGCAGATGGATAATACTCAATTGATCAGGAAAATAGCTCAGGCTTCCGGTGTATCACGAAGCAGTGTTCATCGAATTGTAAAGGCCTACAAATTTCATCCATATAAATTTAAATTGGTACACGAATTAAACGAAGATAATCCCGATCGTCGGCTTGAATTCTGTGAGATTTTTAGTGAACAATTAAACGGTAATGCCAATCTACTGTACAATATGTGTTTTTTCTGATGAATCGACATTTCAGTTAAATAGGCAGGTAAATAGGCACAATTGTAGGTATTGGAGTGAAACCAATCCACATTTGTTCATGGAAACTCATACCCAAAAGGCCTCAGAAGTTAAATGTTTGGGCTGGCATCTTAGGGGATCACATTGTCGGGCCGTTTTCTATTCCTGACAATTTAAATTGCGAAAGATACCTCGATCTGTTAGAAAGTAACATCGACCCAATGATTACCCAAATTCTCGAAGAAGACGATAATCTTTTAGAGGGCGAACTGTTTTCTCAACAGGATGGGGCACCCCACATTTTGCTATAGCAGTCTGTCAATTTTTGGACAATCGGTTTCCTGAGCGATGGATTGGAAGAAGAGGTCCTGTAGAGTGGCCCGCTTTAACTCCCTTGGATTTCTTTCTGTGGGGAAATTTTATATCGAAAGTATTTGCAACAAAACCCGCATCTTTGGAAGAGTTACGTGAAAGAGTTGTTCGAGAATGCCGTTTATTGACTCCAGATGTGTTCAGAAAAGTTCGTACAGAATTTCAAGACAGATTATACTACTGTATGGAAGTCGGTGGGGGTCATTTTGAACAATACATACGATAATTTAAACTGCTTCTTTTATTTTTATTTCCCGAACCTAAAATAATGAAACAATTATTTCTCAGGAACGAATCGATAAAAGTTTAAAAAGATACACAGTTATGTAGAGAATTAAAAGACCTTTCAATACCTGAATAACTTTGGAGATAATTTTTTTTTGACAAATTGGTGAAACACGTCGACCTTGTTTCCAGGGAGGACATATTTTAATGTAATACTTGTATATCTAACATCATTCCTCTACCCTACATGGCCACCCCCTGAAAAAATTCAAATGGCAAAGGGAGTCGAGTGATACATCTACTCGACTCCCTTTGCCATTTGAATTTTTTGAGGGGGTGGCCATGTAGGGTAGAGGAATGATGTTAGATATACAAGTATTACATTAAAATATGTCCTCCCTGGAAACAAGGTCGACGTGTTTCACCAATTTGTCAAAAAAAAAAATTATCTCCAAAGTTATTCAGGGTGCCTACTTTTGGTTGGGACACCCTGTATAGGTAATTTTATACATATTTTTTTTTATTAAATGGTCGTGTATAGTCAGCCTACTTTTATTTTTTATCCATTTTTTAACTTTATTTTTATATAGAGCAAGTGAATTTAAGTATTTTTTTCCCATTGATAAAGTCTTATTACAAATAGGTCCTAAATATGTAAAACACCTTTGTACAATAGTTTTATTAGTTTTAGGTAATTTAGTGAAATGAATTTTTTGTCTCGTATGGGCTACATTGATGAGGCTATTTTGTCGGGGCTTTTATGATGTCGACCATTTTGACATTTGGTACACTTGAATTGGAATAAGTGCTGCTTGGGGAAAGTTTAAATATATAGCTTCGGTTAGATTACCATCAAAGAATATCAGTTCAATTGTTTGGTTTCCCATTATGTCTGCCCAGATATTAACTTTTACCAGTTTGTATGTAAGTATCAAATCCAGTGAGGATTTTTCCGGAACCAGTATCTACAATTCTGATGATTTACATGTCCATGAAGTGTAAAGAGAATCATAAAATAATACCTTATCTAGTGATAATTCATCCCGATCCAATTTCCTGATCATTTCTTCACAAATGCAACCCTTCGATCAGGATCGTCTTCACATAACTTCTGTGTTGGACGAAGTTTTTAAGGGTGTAATTTATTTGCTCTAAACCATTACATGATGAATGTATGACTTATACCGAGGTCGGTAGCGCAGTGGACCAAAGTGTTAAGTGACTAACGTAGCTGTATAACTGCCTATTGACTCCCGGGTTCAAATCCCGGTTTCGGATCTGACAAAGTCCAAGGATTTGGCTTTGTGTCCGCGTTTTTTTCAACCGTGTAATCTCTGTCCGTGCAGCTTCGACTTTGGTTTGGGGGTTGTCTAATTTATATGGTGTGTTTTTATGTTACAATAGGTTTCATAAATGATCGAACACCATGTGATCAACTAGTTACCTTTAACAGCATCGTCGAGTTGTCCTGGAAGCAAAAAATGGTCGAAAACTATTCCTTAGACACATATTATATGTTTGTACAAAAATCATCATCTGGTACTGCCTTAATATGAAAGTCACAAAATTACAAGTTAAAAGGTACCAATTGATCACGTGGTTTACGACCATTTATGAAGGCTCTGTACCATTATTATATACAATTTGCGGGTCGTAGAATTTTCTTCTACGTCCAACAGTAAATTTGGTGTCTAACACTATACTCTCTTTTAGGTAAGCATCTCATATGTCCGAGCTCTCAGAACTATTTTTCTATCTCACCGACTGTTTTTGTGATATAAAAGGTAAATCAGAAAATGTCTCACGAAACAGAGTAAAAATTTCTGCTAGTGCTAGATATCCAATCATTATTACGATATTATACGAAGAGCTTCAGTTAAATAACGCATTTTCTGATATTTACCACTACCACTTCAAACTATCACAATTAACTATTTTTGTTAATTGAAATAAATTCTGTTTAGGCAATAGTTACCCATTTCTTGTTTTACTTCCTCATCCCTCAAAGTGAGGAAGTTATGTATTCGTGAAAAAAATTTTGAAAATTTTTATTTCATTTCTGGACGAATCTCGACGAATTATGAGGATACACAAAATTTCAGACAGAAAAAATTTTCTGTCTGTGTGTGTGTGTGTCTGTCTGTGTGGTTTGCGATAGCAGCTACAATTTTTGAGATAATGATTTCAAATTTGGTACACACATTTTAGAGGTCAAGGAAGAGATTGAGTTCGTTGGTGAGCAAAATCGGTTTCAATGTCTAAAAAAAAATTGACATTCTACCAACGCGACTTTTTTAAAACGTCAATATGTGACTTTTTTTGAAACGTCAATAAATGTGACTTTTTTTGAAACGTCAAAAATTACTTTTATTATAAACTCCACCACACGTCGAATTTTACTACGGTGAGGAAGTTCTGATCCCCAGGTAATAATTGGCAGCAGTTTTTTTTACATATGTTATTTTCTATACCCGTTTAAAAAGCAGAAACTTAACCTAAACGAGTCAATTTGAAATTTTTTCCTATTTCTACGATCCTCCGTTTTATAGGTAAATCAAAAAACTGCTATGAGAAATACATTTTTTTCTAAAAATTTATTTTTCTCATAACTGAAAGAATTTGCTGTTATACACAGAAACTAATTTTAAGACCACTATTCTTAAATTAAGATTTTATTGTACTCATATATCAGCAAGAATAGATATCTTTCCATCAAGGAAAACGTTATTCTTTAAAGTCATTATCTTGGTCTCCTTCTTTTAAAGATAACTAATTATTAACTTTAGAATAATGGTTTTACTTCAACTAAGAGGAAGTTTCGAACAATATTCAATACTAACTTATACTTAATCTACGATTTCATTTATTTAGTTCAAAAGTAGAGATTTTTGCGATCTGTTACATTTAACACTTAATGTAAGAAATGTGTCATTTCATTCAACAACTGTATTATTTAAACAAAACTGATAAATTACTTGAATCGATAAATATTTGATGTTGACTGAAATATTTTCTTTCTTGATTTAATATTGCGATCTATTAAATTTACCACTTAATGTAAGGATAAATTTCATTTAGTTCAACAATTGTATTATTTAAATAAAATTTGTTTCCTTTTCTTTTTTGGAACATACTACCACATGAATAATTCTTCATTATCTAAAAAATATAGTTAGTTACCCAGTATGTTATTGGAAAAAAAAACCTCCCGCTTGTGACTTTGCATTAAAAGATTAGTCAGAGGGTGTTCTTTGAAACGTTAAGGAATTATATTATTATTTTTGTGTCTCATATTAATTGTCAAAAAAACACCCTCTGACTAATGTTATAATGTAAAGTCAGAAGCGCAGAGATTTATTTTTCCAGTAACATACTGGGTAACTAACTATATTTTTTTAGATAATGAAGAATTATTCATATGGTAGTAAGTCCCAAAAAAGAAAAGGTAAAATTTAGGGAATGCCACAAGTAACGTTCAGACAATATTTAAATAAAACTGATAAATTATTTGAATCGAATTTGAATTTCTGGGATTGGCTAAAGACTTTTCAAGATTAGAAGAAGTTTTAATGAAGAATGACGTTTTATTAAGAAACCAAAAATAAAAAATTGTACAAGTATAAGTCCATTCGTGAACACACTATATATGAGACTTCAAATTTACCACAGGAGGGCACATTATTTCTTTAAGGCTTTTAAGTGTTTTATGAATTTTATTCTCTTTCCGATTTGAGGAATAAGTTCTATAATCTATTCTTTTGAAATTTCCAGTAAATTATCCAACGTTAGTTCATTTTCTTGACCTAGAAAACAATTATTTATGTTATTAAAATATAAATAATTTAAACAAATTATTGCAGCTAATTTCTATATAATAGAAAAGTATGCTTGAACTTTCAAACAGGTACGGCATAACAAGTTATGTACATATGAAACCGAAATTTTTAAGCCCATTTGATTATTCACAAAATTTCCATTCATATATACAAACTATAAACAGGAGTTAAAATACATAATAACTAATATATTAGCTTAGCATTTTTGACAAGAACAAACAACTTTAATCCTACACTGATAATAAATTTACATCAATGACTTCAGAAAGTCATTGATTAATAATGTTATATATATGTCGGTACACATCAGGGTGCATGACTGGTAAGTCGCCGTATTGATTTCAAGGGATGTTAGTAGAGCTCACTGATTTAACTATAATATGCATAATGCAAAAAGACTGTTTTTGAGATATTTTATTTATTTATTTTTTTTTAGAAATTTCCCTTACCCTTATGTGTTCCAAAAAACATGTGCCATCGCTTAAGCGGAGATTTCTCACTCAAAAATAAGACAAATAGTTACTATCTATATGGGTCCATTGCTGTTTCATATTTGAAATGCAGAATGTTGAAGTTATATTATTATTTCGGTCAATTTTGTAAAAAAAAATATATACACCACTGACTTCTTTAGTTTTAAATGACAGTTATGTAGACAGTTAATAACTGAAAAGAAGTCACCTCTTGATTTTTGTTACATTTAGGTTTCGTGTAGGAAATAAATGCAATTTTATATGTAGGGTACTTAATAACATTATTATTTTTTTTATAGACTTAAAAATTACATTTATTTTCTACACGATGCCGATTTCTAAAAAAACGTCAAGAGGTGACATTTTTTCGGCAATTAACTTTCTACATAATTAAGCCATTAACAACTAAAAAAATCACTGGCGTATATATATTTTACAAAGTTAACGCAAAGAAAAAATAAAACTTTAATATGTCAGAAGCGAAGCAAAAATGGACCTATGTTAATAAGAAATAGGTATATTTGTCTTATTTTTGAGTGTAGAATCTCCGTTTAAGCGATGGCACATGTTTTTTGAAACACATCTCTTTAATTTGAAAACAATGGACGCTCTACCTATACCTAGTATTTTTGTATTGTTTATGTAAGCAAAATATAGTTTTTAAAACTTCATATAAACCTCATTCGAAAAGTAATATACATATGAGGTAGAGGTTTTTAAATAATTTGCACGTTTAATGCATTATCAAGTTTTAAAAATAAATTCCTATGAATATACGATGGGTTGAAATTTTTTTCACAAATGTAGTTTTTTAGCTCATCTTTTTATCTTATTAAAATATTTAACCTAATTTTTGTTACATGACCATGTAAACTAACGCGGGAAACTGAAGTATTGAAGAAAGGTTTAATATTTTTTTATTTTAAAAATAAAATATCTCAAAAACTATTAGATCTCTAAATCAATTGTAAATAAGTTCTACTAACCCACCCTCAAAGGAATAAGCCGACTTATCAGTCACCCTGTATATGTATTGTATAATAAAACGCCACTACAATAAAAATGCAAATCTTGACTATAGATTGTATGTAATACACAAGCAAAAATTATCAAAAAGGAAAATAATTTGGGAAATCTATAGACAACCATTAAACTTCAGATGAATACCTTTTCACCTACAATATGGTGACGTTGTGTATACATTCCTTGTAAAGTATATAATTAAAATAGCTTGCATGCAGTAAAACCAGAATTAATAAACTTACTTTCAAATATTGAAATTAAGGACTCCAATTCCCAACTTGCTAATAGCTCTTCCATCGTAGACTTATTAACTTCTATTTCACAGCTCTTAATGTTCATATACTTCTATTTCAAGTGTAACTTTACAAACATAAATTATTTCATAATAATCAACATGTATGAATATGCTCGATAGGACAGCACACACACTTCGACGCGTAGTAAGTAAGGTATGTCGTCTTTGTTTGGCAAGGGCATAGCTTTCTACCTAACACCACTACGCGATTCACTTGTTTCAACATTAGAACACTTCACATTGAGATTAGCAAGTATTCAATCAAGGATAACAGTTATTGGATTAATACTATGTATAATTCTTCTAGCACAGTTATTTGTAGTTTTATTCCAAGAGTGGTATTCTTATGTCAAGAAAAATGTCGGTTAAAGTTGATTAATATAATACTTAAAGCATATTTTTGATAGACCTACATTTAAACAAGAATTTACGTCAAGATATCCTTATACTTACTCTCACGGTTAACAGTACTCGAAAGAAGTGTACTATTAAGAGTATCTTTAATAGATACTTTTACTTCGAAGGAATCAAACTTACATTGACTTAAAGACTTACGTTAATGAAACTCAAAAATATATCGGTTCTTAGTTTATAATTGGCATATTATTGAAAGAGTAATAATTTATTATGCCAAGTAATAGTACAAAAATTCAAGAATAATTGATTACTTTGATATAGAATAGTTTTTTTTCCGTGTACGTAAATAAAACCTCGTCAAATAGTATCTAATAATAATAATAGCCAAGTTCATAGTAAACTGCCTTTCAGTATGTTTAATACTTACGTACTTATATGTTATTAAAAAAGCTCAGTTTTGAAAATTGGGTATTTACGATATCATAACAATTAAATTTACGAGATCATAATATTTCATTTTACATCTTTAAAATGCTCTATCTGGACAAAAATTAACCGAATTAAAAAAAATTAAGTGTACTAGTATACGATTCTAGCTTGACAGATTAGTTTGGATGCGCAGTGGTCTAAACCCCGCCCTTTCAGTGTAAAGCGTCTCTGTCCTACATTGGCGATATGTCCTCTCTCTGTGCTGGCAACTGCAAAGCTAGAATTGTACAGTAGTATATAGAATTAAAATACCTTTCGAAACCTCAACCTCTTGTGCAATTTAAAATTTTCGAAGGGAAAGTGGGGTTGAATGAGGGTATGAAATTATTATGGTGAAAATTGGAATTTTAAAAATGAAAATTGGCTTTTTTCTAAAAAATGTCTGTTTTCGAGATACGGAATTTATTCTTTCACAAGTTTCCACACGGTATAATAATATACTTAAAATATTCTAGTAATATATATTAGTCAGCAAGATAGAAATAATAATTGCATTATTACAACTGATATTAAAATTATTTTAATTTAAATATGGTAATTTCAATACTGTCAGAAATATCAGAAAATGCTAAATGTGAAAGAACGAAACTTTTTTTAATATTCCGTTTCTCTTCATTTACATAATTCACAGCATTTAAAAGTGTTGAGTTAACTTTACAAGATTAATTAAAAGAATACAAATAATAATAATTCAGTTACGTGCTTCATTAAACTTATTAAAAGCAAGAAAAATAATGCCCATTACAGAGTTCTCCATAAAAATACCTACAGCTTTCCACCGCCTTTATGAGAATATAAACAAAGGATGAGATACAACTTTACTCCTAACTGATGACAAGGCAGACAGTATAAAAAAGTGTACATACATTTTTTTTGTTAAATTAAAATTGCTTCTATTTCAATATTTATTCACCTGGAAATTTTGCCATTAATTTTGTTGATTGCGAATATTTCTTTAAGAACAGATTCCCCATCGTTAAAAGTAATTTTTAAGAGTCCGTTCAAGATAGAAAAATAGTACGTCATTAGTATTGGCAAGTTTGTCTGAAGAGAATAATTTCATAGGTCATAGATGCTTAACAAGAAAGTGATTACTAGATGCTTAACAAGAAAGTGATTATTTTATTTATCACTTTATTTATTTTAATAACAGTATCTGTAAATACAATACATACAATATTTGCAAAATATTGATATCATATATCTCGCCACTTTCTTGACGACATCTCAAAAGGCAGTGATATGTATTCTCTCATGATAATTAATTGATATAGTCGCATACACTTTTTTTATGACTTAATTATGTGAAGGTCCTGACGGACATTTACCAGATGCGGCTGAGATTGGAACTCTGGATAGATAGTGACTAGCTGCGTATATTGGTCTTTTTATCAATGGCGGCTGGTGAAATGTAAGCTATGTCATATCTGAGTATTGGAGCATGGGACCCAAGTGATACTTTAAGGCGTGCGTCACTATCAAGACTAAATGAAGTTTTGCAGAGAAAAAACTGCGATTGAAATTTGCGAAAAAAAAATTGGAAAAATCATCAGCATCCAAGGTTATTTTTTAAACGATTTGTAAATTATTTGCGAAATTTTTTTTCCAGAATCAGATAGAAAATATAACGACAGATTTCAAATTTCATCGAAAAATATTGGTTACTATAAAGTTACACCGTTTTGAAATTTTATTTTAGATTCATATTTCACTGTGCTAATTTCAAAAAGGTGCAACTTTCTAAAAAAACCAATATCTCTTTATGGAATTTGAAATCTATCGTTATATTTTACACCTAATTCCGAAAAAAAATAGTTTCGTAAATATTTTACAAATCATTTAAAAAATAACCTTGGAGGCTCACAATTTTTTCAACTTTTTTTCGCAAATTTCAATCCCAATTTTTTTTTCAGCAAAACTTCTTCATTTAGTCTTGATCGTTACGCCTTAAAGTATCGCTTGGGTCCCATACTCCTATACTAAGATATGACATAAATTTCATCAGCCTCCACTAATATGTATTTTTGACAGCAACGTGTTTTACTCTATACTCCTCACTCATCTCTTCAATGTTGTCTTTATAGACATGATCGTTCGAGTCCTATCTAGACACTGCTGCTTGATGATAAGCATCACTGTCAGATTTAGAGTATTGTGTTGATGTCTTAGTCATCATTGACACTCCTGAAATGAAGGAAATAATTATTTTTCGTTAAGAATAGTAATTTTATTTTTATACTAATACTTTTTTATTGAATTTTTTTATTGGGCGCAAAATTAATTTTATCATCCTTATTCAGAAGGCTCAACATTTTTTGCGCCGATTTTCACTAATATTCAATGGAGTTCTATGTTGAACCTGTTAGATCTTATACATATAAAGCTTCAGATTTCCACGTTGAGTCTGTTCAAGAAAAACATATCAACGTATCACTCACACAACCACAGACATAAAGAGACACCTGCGGTATACCTAATCGGATAAATGTGCTTTTCTCGAGTTTTACAACATCCATTTTCTTCAAAATCTGAGATATTATTTTATTACGACGCCATTTCTTTCTCTATAATTAGATGAAAAAATAAATAGTTTTGTCCACGACTTTTAAATAATGTACCCATTATGTATGTGTTTCCTCAAGGATAATACTATCAATTATTGCCAGCAGTGAATAATGATTTCATTATTCACTGCGTTGAAAATGATTTCATTATTCACTGCATTGAATAATGATTTCATTATTCACTAGTGAATAATGAGGAGAGGCAGTTGTTTTTAAGAAATCATGTTAATGACTTTACTAAAAATTTAAAATGTCAAAATTGTAGCAACCAAAAGAAAGTGTTTTCTCTCTAAATTTTCCAGGAAGCACTCAAATGGTACACGCCGAAGAGGTACTTTAATGAACACTCAAAAACTACATTAGTAAGTTTTTTTCAAAGCATCATCTATTACCAAAACGCGTCAATCCTCAACATTGTTTTTGAAATCACATACCTACGTGGCCACAAACTGTATTATTTTATTAGTAAGCCATGACAATGTGTCAAAGCGTAATTTTGTTATTGATTTAAAACGAAAAAAATTGTGAGTCATATTTATCTCGTTTGTTAAGTTGTTTAAAATAAAAAAAGTGAAACTATGGATACCGATAGTGAAAATGAGATGTCTTCTACACCGCCAAACATTACCAAAGCTGCTGAAATCACCTCTTTGAATTTATTGACAGAAAAATCGAGAAAGCTGTTAAAAAATAAATTGTTGTTAATATTAAATACATTTTGTCAAATAAAGCTATAAAGCCTAAAATTTTGTTTTGTAAGATAGAGCTAAAAATTGACATTATAATCGATGAATAATATACTATTTTTAGAGTCCCATATTTTGGTATTTCCTTTCATGTGTAGTTAAGGAAAAATTATTTAGGAATTTAGCAAAAATTTGCCATGCTTTTAATATTTAATATAAGAAATAACCTAATTTTTCATGTATATTGATGTTTTCTTATCATGCTAATATATGAATATTAAGTAATGAAATGAAATGAAATGAAATGAAATGAAATGAAATGAAATGAAATGAAATTTATTAAGTAGGTCTGGCCTAATATACACAATATATAATAATGTCAAATTACATAATAGAATATAGTTGTTAGATATGCATATACATAAATATATGTAAATCCATAACAAGATTTGATTTGATTTACTAAATGTGTATACACACATACATATATACATATATACACAGTCCTTGTATCATAGTCATAATACAAATATAGGGTCTACATAGTACATAAATGTAAGTACACAAATTCTATCACACCCATACCATCATAAGAAGTAAAAAGTATGAAGTGGAAAAAAAAAATAATGTTATAGAAGTTGAAAATAGTTTCTATACAATAAATGTTATGCGCTTAATCTACCTTATTTAATAAAAAATGGGACAGTTTTCTTTTAAAGATTGTTAGTGTTTGAGCTGTTTTTATCTCTACCGGTAACTCATTAAATTGTTTAAGACCTTTGTGAAATAGGGAATTCATCGATTTCTTGAAATTTGTTCTCTGTACGTGAAAATTGTTATTGTTTCTTGTTTGGTAATTATGGATTTCTCTATTTATTGTTATAAATCCGTTTAGATAAGCTGGTAGTAAGTTGTGATTTATTTTGTAAATAAATATCATCGAAAAATAAACTAGTCTAGTGGAAACTGTCATCCATTGAAGAACATCTAGCATTAAACCAATTGGAGTGTATCTACTGCATTTCAGAATTATCCTCATGCCACGATTTTGTAATTTTTGTAAAGCGTTCATTGAATTGTTGTCTAAAAGGTATAAAATACTTGCACAATAATCGAAGTGCGGTTGAATAATAGTCTTATACACAGTAATATTTGTAGAAAAAGAGAGATGATTAGATATTCTGGAAAAGAAGTATAGTTTTTTTTGTTATTTTCTTTTGTATATATAAGAAATGATTTTTAAATGTTAGAGTATTATCGATAATTACTCCGAGATATTTAAATTCTTTAACTAGTTCTAACTTACTATTTTCTAGCAGTATATTTATGTTATTTACGTTAATGTTACTATATTTAAATTTTGTAGTCAATATCATTGCCTTTGTTTTGTTAACATTTAGTTTAAGTTTATTTATCGCTAAATACTCTTCAATTCTGGCCAGTTCATTATTCATCCTCATTACAGCATCATCTAAATTATTATCAACTACAGCAATTAAAGTATCGTCTGCAAATAAATTTAAAAAGTCACAAGACGTAAATTTAACAATATCGTTTAAATAAATTATAAATAATAGAGGCCCGAGGACACTACCTTGTGGCACACCAAATTTATTTAGACGGGGATTAGAAAACACATTGTTAATTTTTGTAATATGATATCGGTCACTTAGGTAGTCCTCAAACCAGTTTAATACTATGCCATCTATACCATAGTACTTTAATTTTTTTAAAAGAGTCGGCCTATCGATAGTTTCGAAAGCTCTTTTGAAGTCTAAAAATACTGCTATGATATATCGATCATTATCAATCTGGTTGATCCAATTAGATATAGTCAATTGTAGTGCTGACTCACACGAGTGATTCTCTCTAAAACCAGACTGATTACTGATTAATAAATTATTCTTATTAAAATGCTCAGAGAGTTGTATATGTACTGCTATTTCTATGATTTTTTCTATAGCTGGCAAAGTATTAATCGGTCTGAAGTTGCAAGCTTCGTTTGTATTTATTATTTTTGGTATAGGTGTTATCGTGCTAGTTTTCAAATTATCTGGGAATTTTCCTGTCCGTAGTGAAGTATTTACCAATTTTAAGATGGCATGTCCAATGACATCAAAAGCACTCTTAATGATTTTCGCACATAATACATCATGTACATTTGTTTTATTACATAAATCGGATACAATTTTCTGTAGTTCGTTCATTGTTAATATTTTAAAGTGAGAAAAGTTATTATCTATGTTTATAGGTTCTGCATCAGTCCATTCAGTGGTATGATTGATAGAATTAATTATTTCACCTATACTGCCAATAAAGTACTTATTAAAGTTTTCTGCCAAATCTGCATCTTCATTAAAAGAAACTATTCGATCGTCAATTTCAAAAAGTATGGTATTATTAATAAAATTATGATTTTCCTTTTTAATTAATGTTTTTAGAGTTTTCCACATTGCTTTGGGGTTATTTTTATTTGAGTCTATCTTATTTTCATAATACATTCTTTTTTTAATTTTTAGAGTATTTACAACATCATTTCTAAACACTTTAAACGGATTCCAATATTGTTGCTTTTCGTATATATTCTGACAATTTTTAAACATCATGTACAAATTATCTCGATGTCTAGCTTTTATTTTTATTTCCTCATCATACCATGGTAACTGATTATTATTATTATTAATAACATTACGTATGGGTGCTATAGAATTTATGACATTATTAGACTTGTATATTAATTCCTCAAGAATAATGTTAACATCATCACTGTTTAATAGCCAATTGGTATTAGTGAAACTTTCATTTATTAACTTTAAATTCTCAACATTAAAATTTCTAAACTGGTTAAACCGACAGACATTAAATTTTTCATTACAAATTGAAACTGATACAACTGAGTGATCACTTATTTTGGGTATATTATGTACATTCACAGCTATGTTATTTTGATTGCTAATAACAAAGTCTATTAAGGTACTACTCAAGTTTGTACATCTAGTAGGTTCTCTAACCAATTGTTCTAAACCTAACATATGCAAAATATTTTTAATTTTGTTGACGTAAAAGCTGTCGTCTAAGAAATTTAAATTGAAGTCTCCCATTAATAAAAAGTTTTTGTTACTCACAACAGAATTCTCACACCAGGTCTCTACTATATAATAGTACATTATTCAACGGGTTATGATGGCTATATTCACTCTAGTGAATAGTAGCCATTACATGCAAGTAGAATACTGTCTTTGTACAGAACTATTAAATAAAAAACATTTTTTTTGTAAAATATCGCAATAAAAATTCTGACAAAGTTTGATATTTCAAATAAAATAGTAATTCCGAGCTTGGACTGACATGTCACAGTTTATTCTATGAAATTTTAATAAAAAATTGCAGAACCAGTGAATAATGAAATACATTATTTAATAGTCGTGGACAAAAGGAATTAAAATTATTATAGAATATACTAAAACAACTACCTATTCACTATTATTAATTTTTTATTTAAAACACATATAGTTAATCAAAGGTCACAAAATGTCATCGAAAATTGATGACGTTGATCGTGCATCAACGTCATGAATTTTCGATGACATTTTGTAACCTTTTATTAACTATTTTTTTGTATTATTATACCTCTCACAAATAACATTTTCTGTTTCTCTTTATTTATTTGGTAAGTTAAAATATCTCCGTATATACAAGTAATTCATTTGTATATTTAAGTTCTTTACAAATCAGTTATATAATTAAACAAAGTTAGCACTATTGCATTTTCTTCTATTGCTGTGCTTTTTTGTATTAATATAGTAAGAAAACATACTTTTAGGTGTATACATAATACATTCTATTTATACTTCCTTAAATGGTTTTAAACCACAACTGAAATTTTATTTTGAAAAAGTAATTACAGATAATAATAACATTTGTTTCTACTTGTTTATTTTCAGTTGTGTAATTTTTGTTGTTCTAAAATTAAATTATGATTTTGATTGAAAAGTACTTATTGTGGAAACGTGGAACGAGGGTGTCTTTCATGTTGTTTACTTTAAAAGTGATTTAATTGTGCCGTTTACTTCATTATAAGTACATAACTTCCTCAATGAGCTCTTTTCTGTTAACCAGGGTTTTAACAAA
This sequence comes from Rhamnusium bicolor, assembly GCA_029963845.1. Lineage (NCBI taxonomy): Eukaryota > Metazoa > Arthropoda > Insecta > Coleoptera > Cerambycidae > Rhamnusium > Rhamnusium bicolor. The sequence goes on along the minus strand of JANEYF010003497.1, from coordinate 445,034 downwards.
CTTAAGTTAAATTTGTATAAAGTTTATGATATACCACAATAAAATAATGTTTAAACATATCTTCATATAAGTACACGACGAGTCAATCGTTTTGAAAAAATAAAATGCAAATAATTGTAGAAAATACGAAAATAGACGAATATATATATATATATATATATATATATATATATATATATATATATATATATATATATATATATATATATATATATATATATATATATATATATATATATATATATATATATATATATATATATATATATATATAAAAATAAAGCGATGGGGTTGTAACCCCATTCGTGATATGTGGAGAAGACGAAAACCCAATTCGTGACAATATGTTTAAAATTTTAATTAAGCGTATACAAAATTCCCTTGACCGATCATTAGAAATATCTTGAAAAAAAAAACATATTGATCTGAAAATTTTGCTGTAGGCATAAACGACCAGGATCTATTTAATGAAAATATTTTCAAAATGGTGGCATTTCTGGGTATACCGGAAGTTGACCTAAAGTTCGTTATTTTAAACGGAATGGCCCTATTTTTATTTTTTTTCTTTTTTGGATTCAACGTAAGATTATGAGGTTCTTTTATTAAAGGTTCCCTATGTTTAAAATTAATATTTTTCCAAATATAATTTTTTTTTCGAAAATTTTAGCAGAAAAGTACAGAACATAAAAATTAATATCTCATTAACGGTTAACAGTAAGACGTTGAAATGTGTATGCAGGTAAGACAAAGTATTGAGATAACCTATCGTGTAAAAAAATTCAAATTTTCTTACAACAAAGATTCTAGATGCCGTCATCTGTCAAGTACACAAAAATGGCAAAAAGAATTTTTTTTAAATAGCATGCTACCTATTTAAATACACCAGTCGACGGAGAAAAGAAATTTGCTTCTAACCATGTATGGTATCCCTATACCCAAAATGTATAGTTTTTTAGATATTAGAGTTTTTTTTTATATTATCAATGAAAACTGTGGAAAGCATGGGTCTTTTAGTAGGTAGGCTTCGACTTAATAACAAAATTGTTGACGAAACAAAATATTCAACAAAATTGTGATGGATAATATGCATAATTTGTGTTTGGTATTTCAAAGTGCATTCGTTGCTGTCTTATTAAGAAAATAGCAAATAATTATTCAAATTCCGATATTTTCAATTTATTTAATATTCACGAATAGTGCAAGAAAATATATAGCAGAACATACAGAATATTTAATGAAACATATCCTAAATTACTACCAATGACCCGACAAAAATTTAGAAGACTACAAAGCAATTTTGTCAGATTTGGTAACCGACATGCAGAGTAAGTTTTACCCAGACATGTCACATTAAATCAAAATAATGAAATTAATGTTTTGGGATATTTTCATGCTTATCATCGATTCGTTCAACAGCTGTCGTTTGGGCGTTTCCTACAGTTCCATACAGAAGATACTAAAGAAACATAAACTCCATAATTATTAATTCACTAGTGTCAAAGAGCTTTATCGTCATGACGCAGCTCGCAGGATAGAATTTTGCGAAACAATATCGAATCGACCGCAAGATCCTCAATTTTTGGAAAAATTAATTTGGATGGACGAGGCAAAATTGTCCCAGGAAGGTATTTTTAATCGAAGAAATTCGCATCATTGGAGCAACCAAAATCCACATGCTGTACAACAGTCAAATTTTCAATACACCTTCAACTTTAATGTGTTTTGTTTGCTAGTGAAAAACAGAATCTGTTACTACATTTATGATGAAAATTTACATGGTCGAAAATATTTGGAAATTTTAAGAACCATGGTCAGTAATTTTTTAGACAATTTACCGCTAAACCAATATTTTTCATGCTGGTAACAACTCGATGGAGCTCTAGCTTATTGTAGCGGACCAGTCAGTAACGAGCTTACTCAGATGTTTGAAGACAGATGGATAAGACGATTGGGTCCATGGTGTTGGCCTGCACGATCTCCCGACCTGACACTGTTGGATTTTTATCTCTGGGGTTGTATAAAAGATTAAGTTTATCGATCCCCGGTCAATAATAGACAAGAACTTTTGGATAGGGTCACTAGAGCATTTGAAGCTTTAGATCTGAACGAAATTTATAGTGCTACTACACAGAATTCTTTTTGTGTTTGGAATTTAACGGACAACATTTTGAATAACTAATTTAATATTTTAACTTATTGTTTTTCTAGCTATTTTTTAAAAATAGTTTAATAAATTGTTTAATGTTGAGTAAATATTTGTCATTTTCTTAATAATTTCGATCTATCATATTTTTTAGAGATAGTTTTGTCACTAATTTATTTATTTATTTATTTATTTATTTTCATATACATATCCTACAGGTAGAACCTAATTACAGGATACAAAACACTTAAATAAATTTAAGCAACAAACAGCAAAAAATTGAAAATCTACCAACAATTAGAGTAAAAAACATATAAATATTACAACGGAAATGAAATAATAAACATTAATATAATACATAGTAATAAATTAACACTAACTAACGATACATTATACTTTAATTAAAATATTGCTATTCGACAATAATAATGCAACAATACACAATAGCAATAAAAATAAATATAAATTGTACAAAACTACACAAATTAAAATATTGTCATTCACTCATTTAGTACAACTTTTTTAATATTGTTTTGAATGCCTCTTTCCGGATATTCACCATCACGTACGTATACTGCTGATTTTACAAATCGTCGTTGTATTTTTTCTAAAGACCAAATATATATATTATAAATGGGACTCCACACTATGGATGCACTCTAAGCGTATGCATGCTACCAAACCCCTTTGAATTGCGTATGACAAGTCCAAGCAGACGAAGTAGTCGTTTCGATATGCCATGTGAAAGATAATTTAGGGTCAAAAGCAACTCCGAGATCTTTTTATGTAATCTGGCCTTTGTAATATTAAATCATCTAGTTTATAATTATATTTGATTGAGGTTACTTTCCTCATGAATGTCAGAGCATTATATTTTGATCCATTTAATGGTAATATATTATTCGCACACTAGAGATTTATGTCATCTAATGCTGTTTGAAGATATTCGCAATCTGTCTCAGACTTAATTTCGCAAAATAGTTTTAAGTCGTCCGCATATAATAGATAATGTACTCGATGGAGATTAGATGTGATATCGTTGATAAACAAGACAAATAAAAGTGGTCCCAATATCGAACCTTGTGGTACGCCTGACTTCTGCAAAAATCTGCCAGACCTGTATCCACGGTATTGAACAAATTGATACCTATCTTGCAAATAGGATTTAAGAAATTTAACTATTGGCCTGGAAAGTCCAAAGTTCTCAAGTTTAGTTAATAAAATACCGTGGTCAAGTCTGTCAAATGCTTTGGAGAAGTCAGTATATATTACATCTACCTGACTTTGTTGATCTAATTTGGCGCTGATATACTGGGATTTATACACAAGGTTCGTGACTGTAGATCTGCCTTTCACGAATCCATGCTGCTCAAGCGATATCATACCAGATACGTGATTGTATATGATTGCATGTAGAATAATCTCCAACAATTTTGCAAAGTTACAAATGATGGCTATTGGCCTATTGTTTGTTATTTCATTTCTATCTCCTTTTTTGTAAATAGGGCATACACTCGAGAGTTTCCATAAATCAGGAAAACAAGAAGTTTGCAATATTAAATTAAAAATTATGGTAAGTGGGCCAGCCAAAACTGATGCGCAGTCGTTTATTATCAATGCTGGCATTAAATCAGGACCCATAGTCATAGTCAACTTCATCTTTTTGATAGCATTTATTACATCATTTTGCGTGACAGAACTAATATTTAAGGACAACATGTTTTCTGAATTAAGAGCATTTAAATTATCATTACCAGGTTGCGTAAAGAAGTTAGAGAAATGATCAGCGAAACTATCAGCTAATAATTGAGGATCCTCAATGGTTTCATTATTATATATTAATATAGAAGGATTAGATAAGTTATTGTTCCTTGTATTTATGTGTGACCAGAATTTCTTAGGATTATCTTTTATATCATTTTCGATATTTTGAAGATATGCCGCCTGCGAGATATTTACATCATTTTTTATTTGAGATCTCAATAATTTGAACCTATTTAGATCCTCATTACTGGAAGTTCTTTTATATTTCTGCCAAGCTTTATGTTTTTGTTTTATTTTGTTTATAATTTGACCACTAAACCAAGCAGGATACGATTTAGAAGTTGGTATTTTCTTTGGAATGTTATTTTCAAATATTTGTTCAAATTTATTATTTAGGACTTTAACAGCAGTATTGGCTTCTGTATAATTTTCCAGAAAATACCAATCGGTATTTGCCAAATCTTCATATAGTGTAATAAAATTTGTCGGTACTGGATTTAAGTGGACGTTTAGACGGACTGGATTTACTAATATCTATATTAATGAATAGTGCTGGGTGATAGGCATCCTCCGGTAGAATTATATCTGTACAATTTTTGTTATAAAATATTAAATCTAATAATCTGTTTTGATTATTGCTAATGCTGATGTCAAAGCATCGTCAGAGATTACTAGATGCCAACGCTTTTCAATTTTCATGGATAATTTAAAAATAACCTCAAATATCTAAAAAACTATACATTTTGGGTATAGGTACACCTTACATGGTTAGAAGCGCATTTTTTCTCCGTCAACTGGTGTACTTGTGTACTTGAGAGATGACGTCATCTAGAATCTTTATTGTAAAAAAATTTTAAATTTTTTTACATGATAGGTAACCACAATACTCTCTCTGACCTGCATACAAATTTCAGCGTCTTACTGTTAATCGTTAATGAGATATTAATTTTTATGTTATGTACCTTTTCTGCTAAAATTAGGGTATTTTTTTTCTTTTCTTGACCGTTAATATCAATTAATATTGATAGTTTTTTTTTTGTGGGGATTTCGGTCAGGTATAATTAATTTAATTTTTTTCTAACGTTTCGGTTTATTACACCGTCATCAGAGAACTGCAATTGATATAATATTTTAAAAACATAGTTATGGTTATTGTACATTAAAATTTATATTTAAAATTTATTTTTCTATCACAAAATAATGCCTCAAAATCTACGGCTCTTATTATTTTACATTATCTAATAGTCAAGTGGAAATAGGACACTTATTATTTTTTTCAGGAAATAAATATTTTTTTTCAAGTCATTATTCAGGTAAAGTTCAGAAGTATGATAAAATTGGTTTTCCTTACGATATTTTGTAAAAATATTATTGTTTTACCAAAAACATTCGATTAGTTTTACGAAAAATAAGATATTTTATGATTTTGAGGCATTATTTTGTGAATAGAATATAAAAAATTGTAAAAATCATCTGTTACGATTTAGAGTTGAACTTTAACCTCGAATAACTTTTGAAAGAGTCGACTTAGCAAAAAATCATGTCAAACCTTTTTCGTAGATTATTAAATTCCCTACAAGAATAAGTTTTCGTTTTCACTAGACAATTATTCGTTCAAACGCATTAAAAATCCAAACAAAATAAAAAAAATTCCTGTGTTATTTAAATGGGAAATCAAAAATCACAAATCGACACCTCTTAATATTAATATTGAGAGCTTAAGCTTCACCAGAATTTTTTTTTTCGTCATTTCTGACAATATTTTCATGGTATCTAAGGAAAAAAAATTAAAAGTTTTTTTTGGCCCACCCTAATATACATATATATAAAAAACTCACTTGGTTTATGAGAGGTCTTCTATTTGTTGTAATACTTCAGAGGGTTAAATAGTGAACAAGCAATAAAACAGGAATAGATTAGAAATTTCAATACACAAATTTATTAACAAATCCAAAAGTCATACTTACAAAAAATTCTAACACCTTCAAAACATAATAGAAATGAAACCTATTAGGTCAACTTGCCTGCGAGGGAGATGTGCTTCTTGCTCTACATTGGAGCAGCCCCAAAAATCAACTAACTGTCACATATCTCTTTCTTAACATTTCCATTTTACCATTTCTATAGTTTTTCATTGGTCAGCATTTGACAGTATCTATTCAGTTCACTGCATGGGTGCTGAATTTTAAAATCATAATTATGAATTACATATTTTACATTATTCTCTCTACAAATATATCATGTTTAAAGAAAATTCATATACAGGATGTTTCACCAAGTTTCTAAAATTGGTATTAAATTAATTAATATCTTGCTACTTGACAATATTATGCACATGACAATGTTAATTGCTCAATTCGCTTTCAAGAATGTTAAAATACTTATATATTGCCTTGCTTTGCATTTTGTTGAAATTGTGAATGAGTGGCTTATTGCAATTTAGAATTTCATTTGGATATAAATAATTTTTAGCATTACAGAAATCCAACTTTTAACTTTAACATATTGTTTAAAATATTCTGATTATCTTATAAGCAACTAAGTATGGAATATTGTTTTTTGTACCTAGCTGTTTGTAGAAGAGTTGACAAGTTACAGAATAAATAAGATGATTTGATTTTTACCATTTTACTTTCTAAAGGCATAGATAAACAAACCCCTTATATTGAATTTTCTACAAAACAGAAAAATACCAAACAAGCGTAAATAAAAATTCAGCCCTGCTTAAACAAAAATGTTATTTATTTTTTTCTCAACACTATTTTCCTTATTTCACAAGACGGTAAATATTGATAAAGAAAAAGGGACTACATAATTTATTTTTTTAACCTTTAAACAGTTCGTGAAGATTTAAAAGATTTCCAACAGTGTATTATCAAAGAATTTACATATTCCTCTCAACAGCTTTTAAGAAGTACTTTGAGATTTCTTGTAGACATTGGCATTCCAGACCTTTACCGATTTAAAACAAACATTAGGCATAAAGTTTGAACCTGTTTTTGCAACTGACACATTCAAATGAAATATTGATTGAAGCATAAAATATTTATTACAAAAGATCGTTTTAAGTTCAAAGTCCCTAAATAACTTTATTTGCACGTTTTACATACACACATTTATTTAAATAATAATTATTTGCCCTTATCAGAGTATTTTGCATATAAATTAGCCTCTAAATCAAATATTATTTATATTTAATGTTGCTCCCAGGCAACAACGCTGTTATTAAACTCTAATGTAAACCACAACTGTTTTAATATAAATTTTAATTCTAAAATATTTTCACACTAAAAACGTTTTTATAGATTTAGTTCAGTGAGATATGTAGTGAAATAATCAGATTTCCGACTATACACAGATATGTAACGCATGTATATCGGGTATTCGCTAGAAAACTTCAACATGAAATATTTCAGACGATTTTGATTAAAATTATTTAAAATTTTTCAGTAAGCTTTACAAAGATGTATCATTCACTACAGGGTATCATTTAAAATTTCAAAATTTGGGTAGCTGGGGATAGCGGGGTGCACGCAACCAGATTAAAATACATACGTTTAATGTGCCATTATCAGTTATACATACATATAACTATACAGAGAGCGCTAATTCAACTCAAACAAACGTTACAAAGAAAGCAACTAATGACATGTATGGATTATGACCTCCACACCTGTAATGAGCAATTTTACGACGCGTCATAACAAATCTACACGTACATCATTTGCTTTTCTTTACATTAGTTGAAGCAGCGCTCGCTACATTTTCAAGTGGTTGTCATCAGAATAGGCCCCATGCAAATATTATAATTTTGACATTTTTGAAATTTCTACTTAATACAAAAAACAGTGTATAAAGGATTTTTTTTTATTTTGTCTTTTACAAAAGTTATTCAACATTAAATTCTGAATTAATCCATTATGCGCTCAAAAACCGCCTGCCGTGCTTATCAATCCGGTGACGTCACAGTACAGGAAGTATCATTGTGCAAGTGAACACAAAGCAGGCAAAACACGTTGTTAAATGTAAACAGGTGGTTATATTTTGTGTTGTGAATGTTGTGAAATTTTAAGTGAAGTACTTACATACCTATATTGATCAATTCCTCAAAATCATCATATTACTAGTGTATCATGCCGATGTATAAAAATACTTCAATAAAAACACCAGACAAAGTTTTATCAAAGTTCCAAAAAAACGAATAAAGTAGGAAATTGTGATTAAAGATGATTAGACAGGATCCAAAGAAGTTTTCGAAAAGAACTTGCGTTTTTTGTATGCGAAGATCATTTTGATGTAAATAATTAAAAAAATAATATAAAAAATAAATATGCAAAGGCAATAAAAAATAATATATTATGTAAAAAGGCATAGTAAGGGTAACAAGGGGATTCTTCGTTGCAAATGATTTTTTAAATTTTTTATATATTATTTTGGGACCCTAAAGAAGATATTTTCCATCGTGGAATTGTGTGTGAACCTACTAGGTGTTGCTGAAAAACATCGGACACAAATTTGTCAATTATCCCTTTTGAGTGAGACTCATTTGTAGCTAATATTACTTTTTAAATGGATTTCAATCGCAAATTCAAAGAGTTTTTACTGAAAAGCGATAAAGAGACGACCAAAAAATACTTTTTCTAAAAGTTTGTTTATACAGAGTATATTTAAAATTCTCACACATATCTAACAAAGATACCTACATCTAATTTAAAAAAAAAACATTTATATGGATTTATAGATATTAATTCATAGACAACTGGATGAGTTCGGACTGTAAGACAAATAATTTTGTACAGGGTCAAACAGAAAACCACATAAAAAATAGCATTATGAATTGAGCTGAAATAATTCGTATTAGCAACAGTTTTGCCCACAGTCAAAAATTATTTTATTTTTTATATAGAGTGATTGAAATAAATACTTGGGCATATTTTTATTTTAATAAACTAATACATTCTCCATTTTTATTTGAAGCCATTATTTTTTGTGCTTATTGTGATTTTACTTCTTAGTTAAGTAATTCAAGTCGGGGAAGCTTCTGGTTTGTTAAATATATAACGTTGTCGCATTATGCATATAAATAGAATTTTATTTTTACTTTTTACTTTACTTTTAGTCAATTTATATAAATAAACCAAAACACCCGCAAGGCCAAGGCCGTCCATGGTTTATATGTAAAAAATAAAAATAAAGTTGATTTCATAAATATTGTTCATCATTGTAACATTTATTATGAGTAAAAATAAACGTTATTATTATTATTATTATTACTTTAGTTTGTTTGTATAGCTAACAAACATATTTATCAACGTAACTTCTTCTAACCTAATTTATTTAAACTATAGATATTAAACTTACGTACCTGTTTGCTTTTATTCCTCTAATTTCTTCAGAAGAAAACAAAACACTTTTTGAAAAAACTCTGCGATCATCATTGAATCATCTTTCCGTAAATTGTCCCACTGAGCTTTGGTATAACCTTGTTCACTTATGTTTAAAACATATTAAAGTCACATTTAAATAAACAATGCAATATCAATTGCTTGTGCTTATTCTATTATCATATGACACCCTGTTGGGTCTTGGTTTCATCCTCCCTAAGCCAATATGATGTAAAGTTTATACTTGCTTATGGTTTCCTCCTTCTGGTCTGCTATATATTTCTTCAGACTTCCATGAGCATAGAGGCTATTGGTTGTATTTTATTTTATGTATCTATATTTGATTTTTTGACTAAGTATACTGTTACCATCCCGCAAGAACTAGACACAGTTCAGATTTTACTTTATTGTTTTCAGTTCGTCCATTGTAGTATTTTTTCCACGTTCACTTCTTTTGGTATTTTTAGTTCTTTATCTTTTTATTCACAATGTTACATATTGCTGTTGCCACATTATTTATTATCCAGAAATAGTTGTGGATATAAGAATTATAAGAACGCATGTACTAACGAATTTTATGTGCAAATGGCTGCTTCCATTTTCCTGTCATACCCATGATCATGAAAATTAAATGTCATCCAAATGCATATTATATGTGCACAATTAACGGTTAAAATATACATTGTACTGATTCTGCGGTTGGCTCCTTGTGAAACATTATTAAATATTTTAAATAAACAAAGAAAATTTGCTTTTAAAAGCAAGTTTTCTTTGTTTATTTAAAATGTTAAAATATAAATACGAAAAATAAATACCGATGGAATCATGTCAATAAATGAATGTGTAGCCAATTATGTAACAAATCGTTTGTTTTGTAAGATTTTAAGTATGTTCTATATACGGATCTTGATTTATAGACCATAAGCGATCCGACACAAGTTTCACCTGGCACTCTATGCTATTCGAATCCTTTAAATTCTGAGTAAATCGCAATACAATTTAAACCTCCTTATTTTATCGGCAATTCTGCTTTAATTACTACTCTGATTTACTTTCATTAATTTAAATACACATGCATAGCTCACTTTAGTATGTTCTGAATATTTACTTGCAGCTGCTTTATTTTTTGTGAGGCCTGTCCTTGTTTTCGTACTGGTGCGTGGAGGGTTAAAATTACTAGAACACCCACCATTTTGACATACTATACACTAAGAATATTTATTTTAATAATTTTAACACTGTGACGTAACGAAATGGTATTTTGTTATTTTGGCACCCTTTAGTACAGCAGCGCACTATTACTATAGACACATGAAATTCGGCATACAGATATAAACAAAGGTCTGACGTTCAGTAGGGACGGTAAATAATTTTTATTTTGTTTTTATACATTTCATTTTATAATTGTTTCCGAAACTGCTCCTGTACATAAACTTTTTTTAGATTGCTTTTGCTTTTTCATGTCCTCTGAGGTTACTGACCATTTTTAAATGATAAGTTATATGAAACATGAAGTACTAACTCCATAAATCGAATCCATGCATGTAAAGATGAGAGTCCAAATCTATAATGCTCTTCATTCTCAGGTCTCTGTTTAACACATTCCAAATCGTTCATTTCTGTTGGTGTTGTAAGACATATATGGCATGTGGTACTTGATGGAGTATTTGTTACTACTTGTGTAACCTTACGATCTATCATTGTAAAGAACAGCTCATGTTTAATAGACATCTGCTGTTCATTCTTCACTACAAAAGAAGGCAAAAGAGTGCTTATTTGAGTTTCCACTTCATTGACAACAGATCTTGTTTTCTCTGGAGTCTCTTCTGAGAATTCTATTAAAATGGGCCTACAGTATTGAACAGAGGACGGGGTTGGCTTTTTCCAAACGACGTTTTTTGTGACTTCACCTACATTTTGTAGTAGAACCAAGGATGTTACAAACAAATTAGTATCGGATATTACGTCCCTTTCACCAGACAGTATTTGCTTGTACTCACTTTGTCCCGAAGATCCATCACAGCCCCATTTACTGTATAATATTAATTGTGAAAAGTTGGCCACATTCACAGAATCAATTTTGATTATCCTCTTACATGTGTGATCTAGAAGAGACTGCAAACTTACTTTAGCACCAATTTCAGTTACTTGCATGTGCTCTGGATAACATTGTCGCTTTGCTTCTGTAAGTTTGGTATATGATGGGAGTACAGTACAGTCTTTGTCTTGTAAACAGGTTCTAAGATATGTATATTGGTTTTTTGTTAAATCTAAATCAAAGAAAAGAGCCAAGGCCTCTTGATTTGTGAAAGGCTCAACAGAAGTATTACGTCTTAATAATGTGTGGATAAAAGCCCTCCTTTCTTGTGATGCAGAACGTAGTTCCTGTATAATTTCTGATTCCCATGTCTCACCAATTGAACGTAATCCCTGAGTATATGAATGATAAATCTGATCAAGTCCAGAGACTCGAAATAATTTTATTGATTTTCGTTTCTGTGTCTTCTCTGCAGATTCGTTAAATGACTTACATGGTCTCCCTCGTAAGTTTTCAGATAAGGACGTCGATGGTTCTTCGTCTTCTTAGAATGGTACAAAAATTCGCCATCTAACCATTTCTCGTTGCTGCGTAAGAACACATCCCTTTTTCTTTCGGCTTTATTCCAGCGTATCTTAAATTCGGGCAATAAATGTTTCTGAATTTTGATGATAATAATTAAGTATAATTTACAGTGGAGATACACTTAGCAGGTAGTCGGGTGCAATTATTGGTAATTTACGGAAATAATGGTTAGCAGATAATCGAATCAAATACAGTCAATTGGTTATTAGCGGACATAATTTTTACTACTAGTTTTCGGCGGACCTGGAGCTGTTGCATCTTGCTGGCGGATCGGAGAACTAAAGACAGAGAACTATCTGTTTTCATTGGTGCGTTTAGATTTATACCCAAATTATGACAAAAATAGTGACGTTAAATCTGGACGATGCGCGAAGTTGTCAGCTACTCTCCGTAGCAAATGTTATTTAGGTTAGCTTGGCTCATAACACTTAAACAAATTCTCTGTGTTAATTCGCATAAACAAATGTTTATAAAATATTCCAAGACTGGGAATCGTCTTGTCATAATTTTAAAACTATGCTTCCAAAAAGAAATTATTTAAAACGGTCACCAATTAATATCTAAAATAAATCAACTAATATTTCATTATGTACATTGTTTTAAAAATAGAAATAGATTTCTCATTAATAAATGGTTTCTTTCCTAACGATATCCCCAGTATGAACTATGATTCTACCAACTTGTATATTTTCAGATGTACCTAGTGAAACTTAAAATGCAAGACAACGGTTGTCCATAATCCAGATAAATTATATTAACCAAATTTCTAATATTAAACTTGGGTTTTAACTGAACTAAATTAACTTAAATTTTTTTCTCTTACTTGGCATACACACACCATAATAAAATAACTAATGTTACTCTGCAAAAGAAACCGGTTTGAAACAATTTGAGAATCAATCGTTATTGCAAGTATTTGTCATAAAATAAGTTAATTCTTTGTTCAAAGCGGTTTTTAAAATAAACATTAATACAACCTATATTATACGTGGTGTACCTAAGTGAAAGAAGAACCCAATTATTTCTTATTGCAATAAAAAATTATATACGGAAAAATCACATTACGATTCATGAATCTTCGCCATATGGGTGCCAGTATGCTAAACTAAAAACAGACACTACAATAATTATAAAGGTAGGAATCACCACTACAGTTACACATTTCAGTGCACCTCATTTAATTTGCTAGATAAGAACATGGCGGCAAACATCTCCTCTGCACTCATATATATCGACACAGCCCCACAATCGCAGCAGTTGCTCAGGGTGATGTGTAAAATATCCGTCAAAATTGTCACCAACTTTACACTGACATAGTTTTGTACGAAACACCGAAACACCAAACGATTCACTCGACGCGCGCTTCGTCAACCAAGTTGCCATCGTCTGGAGATGATGAGTTAGTTTTAAGCACCTCTGATTGAAACTGAGTTAGTTTTAATCATCTTCAAATGATACCAACTTGGTTGGCGAAACGCGCGTCGGGTGTTATAATCACATCAAAGGTTCCAACTCACTTCAGGATGGTACCAACTTTTTTCCAATCAAGATCTCTAGGTGATGATATTTCATTAATCGATCATTTGAGGCAGTCACAGAAAGTGGTGCAATAATATCTACATTCTGGGATGACTTGATATATTGACATCATAACAGTGTATTAAAAAAATTCTTCCCATCTATCATGACCTCTGAAAAATCTAGGTTATAAGCAGTACATAAATGAATGAATGAATGAATCTATTTGAAAGGTCAGGAGGAGAATACACTCCTAAATTTTCATGCATTCTTCAGAGAGCACTTGAGCAATTTGAGTTTCTAACTTTAATACTCGGTTGTTATCTATAGAGTAGCCCAAACTATCAGATAATTGTACAAGTCAAGTATTTTGCATATTACGAAATGGTAATTCCCGTTTATGATGAAAATCAGAAGACGCTTCATTTTGAACTTGTTTAAGAGTAAGAATTACTGAAATCAAGCCTTGGGATAAAATTGTCGCCCTTTTTTCTATATCTTTATCTTTAGGCCTATCTTATCTGATATTTCACCCTTTCCATTGATGCACTATTTAAAGAGCACCTGAATCTCTGTTGGTTTAACCTCATTTACATTTTCAGGAATAGAACCATTAAACATCTAACGCTTAGATTTCAAAGTTGTACCTACTTCTCACGATAATCGCCGCTTGGTATAATATTGTTAGCTCTCTTGATATTTGCTCATCATCAGATTGAACCCTTCGGTGAAACCTTTTGTGGCTCGTTCAAACATATTGGCCCGGAAAATTCAATGTCCATCTTAGATAGTTCGAAATCAATAAATTTTTTTAACAAAAGATGGGATACACCAAAAATATACACCAGATAGACTAAAATACACTATTCTTAAGTTTACATGGGTAAATTAAAAATTTGCGGATCTAACCTCCTTGACTTCCTGCAGTCCTTCGTAAAGAGTCTAAAAAAGTATAATAAGTGTCTATCAAAAATGTTGCCTTAAAAAACAAATCCAATATTCTGTGCTGGAGATGGAGTACTGAAATGCAAAATATATACTAAAGACAATATATACTGCAAATTTCAACTTTTCGGGGGGGCCCTGTCAACCCTCCTCTCTACGTACGCCACTGGTGAACTCTTCGGAGTTCTAGAAGTGTAGTCAGTTACATTGATATCTAACCCTGCTACCTTAAAAACAAATCCAGTACCTGATGCTCTAATTCCTTGACGCCATTTTGTTCAGAAGCAACAACTTTTTCCCCCACACGATTTTCAGCTTATTGCCATATCAATTCATAATCTACATTTCTTTGCAAATAGATTAGTACCATACTAGTATCATTAATGATGTCACGGGACGTTTTTAGAAAATTTTCTTACATGTTAGATGATTCTTTCTCTGATAGGATTTCTACATATCATAAAAACAGTCTTTCAATGACACTAAACTATTCGCCAATTTGTAAATAAACTTATAATGCAGTATTTTTCATATATACGTGGATATATTTTGCTACCTACAAAATTTTTTCAAAAGGTAAAATGACAACCAATCGTGACAGTACTGACTGACACCGAATCCTTCGCCATTTTCTTGAATGCAATGCTGTTGTATTCATCTTAGGTAATTTTGTTATTGATGGTTCTATTTTTGAAGTCAGGGCCATCAATGCTCGTTGGGGGAGGTGAAGCGGAACATCTAGGAGACTATTACAAATAAGAGACTCCTTCTTTGTAATAGCGAATAAAATAAAGTTAAGTAAATTCTTAAGTTCCGTTAAACTGCACTACGGAACTCTTATTTAATCTCACAAAAATATATATTCACGATGTTTATTTATGTTCGGAACTACTAGGTCAATAACTTTTTGGCTTCCAAAAAAAACCTTTTTGTATGAAGAGGTTATTCCTTAATTAACCTTCAGGACGCGTAATTAAAAATATAAATATCTGATGTGGCCAGCACACAACTGTCTTATACCAGTATACATATTTCATCCTGATGAAAAAAAATCATTATATTTAATTCTTCACTTACCTCAATTAAATTTTACTAGCGTACCTTGAAATGTTTTATTAAAATATTTAAATAATTAATTATCAGCGTCATTCTATACTCTCAATAATAATTCATGTCATATATTTTAATAACTTCTTATTGACATTGACATTTTTGTAACTAAATTAGACATTTCAAATATCAAATTGTTAAATTTATTCTAACCCTATTTTATGGGGTTAAATGTGTAAAAAATTTCAGTTTACGTCAGCTTTATTTAAGTACTTGGAAAATATAGTTTATTGGCTTAATATAGTAGACATGATTTATAATCTTTTGGACTTGGACTTTTCTGTTTTATCTATTATGAAAGAAACGAAGTTAAAATCATTATACTATTATTGTAAAAAAATATTAATTCCTTTAACTACTGTAAGGATGAAAATGATTTTTTGAGGAATGGCAATATTTATCATCTTAGTTTCTGTAAATATATATGTCAATATATATTGTCAATCAAACCGTAAATATGACATGCTGTCCAAGAAAACGTGGAAGAGTTAAATACTGCGAATAACTTAATAATACATTTGTGATTACCATTCCATATCATGTGTTACAAACTACAAATGATTATTATGTCTTAGATTCTGAAGACAAAAACAATATTTTATACTGTTAATGTGTTTAATAATTAGTATATTTAAAAAAGTGTATGTTCATTATTGTTCATTATCTAATCCTGTTTAGTTCAATAGTGTGTGAAGTGAAATTAACTCTTAAAATAACAACTATTCAATATTCATGTTCAGAATACTTTCAAAACGAGTTGAAAATTATGAACATTTCGCAAATGCTTTAACATTAAACAAAGCATTAAAATATGCTATTAGAGTGCAATTTTATTACAAATTTTAATTAACGTATACACATTTTTAGTAGGAAAGCTATGTATTTAATTATTCATGCGCTAAATTCAATTTTAAGTTAAGTTTTATATTATTAATTATTCCCACTGATGTCACTGTTTTTAGTTTTTTTATAAACCAAATTAATTTAACTACAAATAGTCCAGTCACATTAGAGGTTTCACCTCGGAATGAGAGATAATAAGCTGTAAACTTGTATAAACCTTTATTTTGGCGTTCTAAAAGTTGTCTCGAAAGTCTCATAGAATCTCGTGTCCGCGTCTTAAGATATTCAAGGTCAAAGGTCACAAAAATCGGTTTTTTGCAAATATCTCGCTTCCTATGAGTTTATTGCCATTTGCATTTATTATAAAAATTGTAGAGAATTTTATTCTCTACAATTTTTTATAATAGATGCAAATGGCATTAAAACCATAGGAAGCGAGATATTTTCAAAAAACCGATTTTTGTGACCTTTGACCTTGAATATCTTAAGACGCGGACACGACATTTTATGAGACTTTTTGAGACAACTTTTAGAACGCCAAAATAAAGGTTTATACAAGTTTACAACTTATTATCTCTCATTCCGAGGTTGACCCTCTTTTTTTGGCTTAAGTGACTGGATTAAAATGATTCTTTTACTATCAATAGAGAAATTATGCGAGTCTCAATTTGAGCAGTCGCCATAAATCTCTATGTGCATGCACATTTCCAACCGGACAGGCGAATAAAATAGAGTGAAATTCTGTGGGGTCAAAAACACATCAAAAGAAAAATTATGCCGTACCCATACCTCAAAATAACAAATAGTAATTTACATATTTTCATTTTGAGTCTTTATTTCCATTGTATCATATACTGAATAATCCGTATCTTAATATATTTTTTAACTCCCAATATTTCACATACCATTGGAATTTCATAAATAAATAAGACAATCCAGACATTGTAACGTGACAAATAAGCACACAATTTTATATAACGTGTCCTAATATGTACTGTTTTCGAGATAGAAAGAATTCAAGTTTCATTGAATTTATCTTATCATCTTGAAAACGGTAAGGAATATTGAACAGAAAGTTGCAGAGTTGTATTTACCATTTACCTGAAGTGTTCTTTACTGAAATAATTTATGCCTTTTTAAATCAGCCAGGGACTCAGCCAGAGATATATTTAATGAATATTTTTCAGCTGGAATATAAAACCATTAATTACTAGTAATAATTGCACCTATACGTTACTGTTTGTGTTTTTTATCATATATTACCAGTGTATCAAAATCTATTGCATTGTTAATATTTAAATGCCATGCACAGTCTGTCCTTAAGTGTATATAAGTAATAAAAGTACTGTTAATTATTAAGTAAAATTGTTGATAAATCATGACATAAATATTATTGTCTCATTTAAAAAAGAAAATGCATGTATTCCATTGGATAGTTTTATGATATTTCAGCTGAAGAACTTGTATATTTAAGGCTGCGTCTTGACAAGACATCCAAGTTAAAATTATAAACTGCTGCTTTCTATCATTTTTTTAAAAATAAAATAATAGTAAAACTTATGTAACATCTTTCTATAACCAAATAGAAATCTTCAACAAACGCATTCAATTCGTATTTTCTGTTAATAAGAAATAATGGACAATTTGCACTTCACCTCAAATCATTTGTTTTCTTTTTTGTTATCCTCAATAGAGAAACTTTAAGAATGATTTATAATTTATATATGTGGGATATTTGTTTCAAATGCAGCCTTAAAAATGCCTACATGTTGTTGAAATTGCAGTAAACAAAAGTCTTAGATGATGTAAAAATAAATGATGATAATAAAGAAATAATATTTCATAAATTGAAATGACCAAATTTTAAATAACCATATTGCTTCCAATTAAAATAAACTAAATAATATTTTCTTTTTCTTACAGGTGAGAATTAGTGATTATTCCTTCCACTGAATTCTTTGTTTATTATTAATCTAGAATAATTGGTAAGTACTGTTTTAAAATCATGTTCCGTTCTCATAGCCTAATTATGATTAGTAATATTTAATACATTAGAGGCCTCGCATATCTATATTATACTTTGTTGTTTGGATCTTTGTGCGTACGTCACAATCATAAGCTGTATGAAGTAAATACATTGAAGGTCAACTTTACTTTTGAATAGTGGTGTGTACTGGAGAACAATATTTTTTATATATTCCAACACATTGAGACAGAGTATACCCTAAATTTCATCGGCCACCACTGAGTACTTGGCAATGGACAAAGGTAATTTTTCAATTATGTGATTCATACAGCTACTAATAATTATACTGCCAAAAATAATTGAAAAAATATTACGCCGCCGCTGAATCAAGTTACAAACAAACTGTTCAATGAAGCTGAGACGTAGGTTCATAATCGTGTCTTTGTTCAACCAATTATTAACTTATCAATAAAAAACAACAAATCATAGAATGCTGGTTAATTTCAAGAGAAAGGAATACCAAATTTTACCAAAATAATATACACATAAAAAAATAATAAATGACTTAAAGAAATAAATATCACAAAGTAGCGGACATAAAATTAAGTTCAATTATATGCATAGGTTTTATATTTTCGTCACGGTTTCCTTTTTCGTTCGTCTACCGAACTTTTGTGCAGGGTTATGTACGTAATATTCTAACACCTCTAACTTTTTTATCTTCTTGCCTAGAGAAAGATAGTAATGAACTAAATTGTAGGAAATTTTCTTGCGATTTCAAGGCACTATTCAAAAAAATCAATTGAACTTCTTGTTTTGGAGATATAAATCAAACTTGTATATTTTTAAATAGAACACCCTGTATATCATTCTCATTTTTTGAAATCTTCGCTGATTACAATGATGTACATGATATACATATATGTATATATACATATATGTATATATATATATATATATATATATATATATATATATATATATATATATACATATTATATATATATATATATATATATATATATATATATATATATATATATATATATATATATATATATATATATATATATATATATTGGTACATTGGTCTGTTGTACATAATCTCTGGCTGTGACACAACCTCCAGTTTATTTAAGCAGGGAAAAAATAAAATCTGTAAAATATTTGACAAACCAAAATTACAGTTGCCAAATTTCGATGCCTTTTACAACGAACATTCCACATCAAGTTATTGCAAGCGTTGGATGCGAGATAATAGCGTGCTTATACTCTACCAAAAAAACGAAAGGTACGTTAAATGATTTGCGATACATACAATTTAAAAAATCGACATCAAGATCGTCTTTTAATTTGGCCACCCTCCCATCTACGGAGGCAGCAGCGGCTCAACATACCTACCGCTCCTATTTGCAGTTGCAAACGTGGCTCGGAACTTTGCTAGAGCCAGAACAATGGGGTTGGACTTCCGACGGCACTAATCTGCTTCCCACGTACAGCTCGGATCAGCTGGTTCCAGACGAAATCGTTAAAACGATAGTCTGCAGATGCGGAAGCGGATGTAAAACGAAGATCTGTAGCTGCAGGAGGCATGGTTTGAAGTGTTCAAGCATGTGTTTGACATGCGATCAAGAAAATTGCACTAATATAGAAATAACTATGATGGAGGCAGATGCTCTTGATGACGACTTGGACGAAGATATATTTAATGAGTCTTGCGTGGTGATGGATGAATCACAGACCAATGTCCATGATGATGATGAGATCGAAAGCGAAGCCGACTCTTCCGTACTCGCTGCATACAGCGAAGAACGTACCAGTGACAACGAGGAGGGGCGGGACGGGAGGGAGGGGTCTCCGATAAAAAAACTACGGATCAATTAAGTACTGTACACGTTTATATTCACTATCAATATTTTGAACTTTCATGTAAAATAAATATTTTATTTTTATACTAAAAATGTTGCTTAACAATTATTATTTACCTGTCAACTCATATGTCTTTAAGAATCAACATAACGTTCAAGAGATATAATCGTATGAACGCTCGTGTGCAGTTGAAACTACGATACGGTACGTATGATAAGAGCATACAGTTTTACAGATGTATCCACGTTAACACCGTCCCGCACCCCCACGACACCGCTCGAGCGAACGAACGTATGAGCCGGGGTGTGCTCCGCTTGCCATTAAATTTCCAAAGAATAGAGAGCGAATATGTCATTGTAGTATTTTTTTATGTAAAATACACGTTTTGAGCTACAAACTCTGTAAATTTCAGCCCTTAATATTAAAAGATAGCGTCACTAGATTTTTTCCAAAAAAAAAAATTATCTCGGCTCCAAAGGGTCGTAGATAAAAATTTTTTTTTGTAAATTTATAAAAAAAATACCAGCTATTCAATGCTGCTAACAAAAAAGAAAAAAAAAATTTTTTTCTTGAAAAGAAATCGATTTTTTTTGTTGTTAAGAAAAAGACCGATTTTTCAACCGATTTTTCGCATATTACCGATCAATTTAAAAAGCGCGCAATAAATAACCATGTTAGTACAACATTTTAAGCAAATTTCAAGCTCAAAATTGACTAGAAATATGAACGCGTGTATGATCTATTTTATAAAAACGTGATTTTTTTGAAAAAATCAATTTTTTGCAAAATGTTTATAATATTTTTAAATTTTTTGAAAAAGATCTTTTTTTAGTTAGTAGGGAGCTACATTTTTACCAAGTTTCGTGAAAAAATGATTTATTTTCACGAAGATATGAGCGTTTCAAAAAAACGCGATTTTTAACGGTTTTTTTTCAAATAAATAATTTATTTATGAATTTTTTGACATCGGATTTCCACAGATCGATCCGTATTTAATAGTTCTACAACTTTTTTTTCATTTTATGGCACCATGACAGAGTAAAATGGAAAAAACCGTTTTTGGCCAACTTTGGGCCCAATTTACTATGGGCCCCCGAGGTGCCAGTTGTTTGTATTTGGGTTTATTGAATTCTACGGAAAATTTCCGATTTTTTTGCATATTTTTGTTTACTGTATCTTCACTTAAGGGTCCAAATCCGTAGGCAGACCGCGCTACAAGGCGTTCTACGTCGTACATTTAGATTTAAACCACTTTACACATATTTAACTTGTTAATTCATATATTGGGTGCTTTTATCGTTACTGCATATGGGAAATCATTTCTAGGTATCATTTAGCATATTTGTTCCAATTTGTAGATTTGTTCAATTTTAATTAAAATTTATAAACAATTTTGATTATTTATACTTGACTATTTTGACCATTTTTTGAGCTGAAAAAATATTTTTCTTGATTAAACTTATTTAGTTTAATATTTCTGTTTGCCAAATTGAATTGAATTATAGTTCTATTTTATTATTATTATTTCACTAAAGTTCATAGTCAAAATGGGTTCAAATAAGAATAAACAAAAAAAAAATAGCTTACGAGATCTCTGGTTTAATCGTTTACGAGAGTTACAAAATGTTGCGGAAATGGCTCTAAACGAAGTAATATATAGAAACCAATTTAAAATTCGGTTTTTGGACATTGATAGCATTTTAACTGAGTTTCAAAATAAATATTTTACATTAGTCGAATACTTAGCCACAATTGAGGGCGCAGATATGGCTCCGGAAGAGGCAGTGCGTTCAGAATTTGATCGTATTTTTTTATTTGATTAAAAAATTTACAAAAATCTGTTTGAAAAAAGTTACTCTATTTGAAAGCAGAATGGTGTTAGGTTACCAAAAATTAACTTGAATGTTTTGACTCCAGGACATTTTTTAACTTTGGAACCGCTGACTGCTTTACCTGATCTAGATTTGTCGCATTTAAAATTAAATAATTTGATTCGGTGGCAGCTTTTATAAAGACTTCAACAGGATTTTTTGGAAACGATGGCACTCTGAATATTTAAATACTTTGATTCTGCGAAACAAATGGTCGAAAGGTCAACCTCAAATTACTGTTGGAAAGTTGGTTTTAATTAAAGTTGACCTACTGCCCCCACTTCGGTGGCGATTGGGTCGCGTTACCAAAATCCATCTGGGATCAGATGGAAATTGTCGAGTTGTAAAGCTTCGAACGGCCCATGGAATCTTCCAGCGGCCCATAGTTTGTTCATTGCCGTGTCAATAAAATATACCTTCTTTGGTTGTATTTAGATGGGCGGAATGTTTCGTCCTTAATTTAATTTAATTATGGAATATTATTTTTTTCCTTTGTTGTGTGGAATAATTGACAATAATAAAATCTTGTTTCGGTTACATTACATTTTCTTGTGATAAATATGCATTGAGCAGTAGCTAGTCCCTTTTTCTGGAGAGAGAGACAAAGGACGATATTTTGAAATTCGTCGTTGAAAGACATACTTGCTATATCACTGCAGTCGTCAATTATTAATCATATTTTTTCGTGTATATTTATTTGGTGTATGTGCATATCCGGAAGGGGCAGTCAAACCGAGTTTCTGGCCAGAACAGCTCCAAAGTAGTCCCAGATTGCCAGCATCCGATCAGGAAAAAAGATAAGACTGCTATCTCTGTATATCGCATAATCATCTATTTCGCTCAAAGTCGAGTGTTGAGTAGGAAACTATTCAACAATATATATATATATATATATATATATATATATATATATATATATATATATATATATATATATATATATATATATATATATATATATATATATATATATATATATATATATATATATATATATATATATATATATATATATATATATATATATATATATATATATATATATATATATATATATATATATATATATATATATATATTGTTGAATAGTTTCCTACTCAACACTCGACTTTGAGCGAAATAGATGATTATGCGATATACAGAGATAGCAGTCTTATCTTTTTTCCTGATCGGATGCTGGCAATCTGGGACTACTTTGGAGCTGTTCTGGCCAGAAACTCGGTTTGACTGCCCTTCCGGATATGCACATACACCAAATAAATATACACGAAAAAATATGATTAATAATTGACGACTGCAGTGATATAGCAAGTATGTCTTTCAACGACGAATTTCAAAATATCGTCCTTTGTCTCTCTCTCCAGAAAAAGGGACTAGCTACTGCTCAATGCATATTTATCACAAGAAAATGTAATGTAACCGAAACAAGATTTTATTATTGTCAATTATTCCACACAACAAAGAAAAAATAATATTCCATAATTAAATTAAATTAAGGACGAAACATTCCGCCCATCTAAATACAACCAAAGAAGGTATATTTTATTGACACGGCAATGAACAAACTATGGGCCGCTGGAAGATTCCATGGGCCGTTCGAAGCTTTACAACTCGACAATTTCCATCTGATCCCAGATGGATTTTGGTAACGCGACCCAATCGCCACCGAAGTGGGGGCAGTAGGTCAACTTTAATTAAAACCAACTTTCCAACAGTAATTTGAGGTTGACCTTTCGACCATTTGTTTCGCAGAATCAAAGTATTTAAATATTCAGAGTGCCATCGTTTCCAAAAATCCTGTTGAAGTCTTTATAAAAGCTGCCACCGAATCAAATTATTTAATTTTAAATGCGACAAATCTAGATCAGGTAAAGCAGTCAGCGGTTCCAAAGTTAAAAAAATGTCCTGGAGTCAAAACATTCAAGTTAATTTTTGGTAACCTAACACCATTCTGCTTTCAAATAGAGTAACTTTTTCAAACAGATTTTTTGTAAATTTTTTAATCAAATAAAAAATACGATCAAATTCTGAACGCACTGCCTCTTCCGGAGCCATATCTGCGCCCTCAATTGTGGCTAAGTATTCGACTAATGTAAAATATTTATTTTGAAACTCAGTTAAAATGCTATCAATGTCCAAAAAACCGAATTTTAAATTGGTTTCTATATATTACTTCGTTTAGAGCCATTTCCGCAACATTTTGTAACTCTCGTAAACGATTAAACCAGAGATCTCGTAAGCTATTTTTTTTTGTTTATTCTTATTTGAACCCATTTTGACTATGAACTTTAGTGAAATAATAATAATAAAATAGAACTATAATTCAATTCAATTTGGCAAACAGAAATATTAAACTAAATAAGTTTAATCAAGAAAAATATTTTTTCAGCTCAAAAAATGGTCAAAATAGTCAAGTATAAATAATCAAAATTGTTTATAAATTTTAATTAAAATTGAACAAATCTACAAATTGGAACAAATATGCTAAATGATACCTAGAAATGATTTCCCATATGCAGTAACGATAAAAGCACCCAATATATGAATTAACAAGTTAAATATGTGTAAAGTGGTTTAAATCTAAATGTACGACGTAGAACGCCTTGTAGCGCGGTCTGCCTACGGATTTGGACCCTTAAGTGAAGATACAGTAAACAAAAATATGCAAAAAAATCGGAAATTTTCCGTAGAATTCAATAAACCCAAATACAAACAACTGGCACCTCGGGGGCCCATAGTAAATTGGGCCCAAAGTTGGCCAAAAACGGTTTTTTCCATTTTACTCTGTCATGGTGCCATAAAATGAAAAAAAGTTGTAGAACTATTAAATACGGATCGATCTGTGGAAATCCGATGTCAAAAAATTCATAAATAAATTATTTATTTGAAAAAAACCGTTAAAAATCGCGTTTTTTTGAAACGCTCATATCTTCGTGAAAATAAATCATTTTTTTCACGAAACTTGGTAAAAATGTAGCTCCCTACTAACTAAAAAAGATCTTTTAAAAAAATTTAAAAATATTATAAACATTTTGCAAAAATTGATTTTTTCAAAAAAATCACGTTTTTATAAAATAGATCATACACGCGTTCATATTTCTAGTCAATTTTGAGCTTGAAATTTGCTTAAAATGTTGTACTAACATGGTTATTTATTGCGCGCTTTTTAAATTGATCGGTAATATGCGAAAAATCGGTTGAAAAATCGGTCTTTTTCTTTAACAACAAAAAAAATCGATTTCTTTTCAAGAAAAAATTTTTTTTTTCTTTTTTGTTAGCAGCATTGAATAGCTGGTATTTTTTTATAAATTTACAAAAAAAATTTTTATCTACGACCCTTTGGAGCCGAGATAATTTTTTTTTTTTTGGAAAAAAATCTAGTGACGCTATCTTTTAATATTAAGGGCTGAAATTTACAGAGTTTGTAGCTCAAAACGTGTATTTTACATAAAAAAATACTACAATGACATATTCGCTCTCTATTCTTTGGAAATTTAATGGCAAGCGGAGCACACCCCGGCTCATACGTTCGTTCGCTCGAGCGGTGTCGTGGGGGTGCGGGACGGTGTTAACGTGGATACATCTGTAAAACTGTATGCTCTTATCATACGTACCGTATCGTAGTTTCAACTGCACACGAGCGTTCATACGATTATATCTCTTGAACGTTATGTTGATTCTTAAAGACATATGAGTTGACAGGTAAATAATAATTGTTAAGCAACATTTTCAGTATAAAAATAAAATATTTATTTTACATGAAAGTTCAAAATATTGATAGTGAATATAAACGTGTACAGTACTTAATTGATCCGTAGTTTTTTTATCGGAGACCCCTCCCTCCCGTCCCGCCCCTCCTCGTTGTCACTGGTACGTTCTTCGCTGTATGCAGCGAGTACGGAAGAGTCGGCTTCGCTTTCGATCTCATCATCATCATGGACATTGGTCTGTGATTCATCCATCACCACGCAAGACTCATTAAATATATCTTCGTCCAAGTCGTCATCAAGAGCATCTGCCTCCATCATAGTTATTTCTATATTAGTGCAATTTTCTTGATCGCATGTCAAACACATGCTTGAACACTTCAAACCATGCCTCCTGCAGCTACAGATCTTCGTTTTACATCCGCTTCCGCATCTGCAGACTATCGTTTTAGCGATTTCGTCTGGAACCAGCTGATCCGAGCTGTACGTGGGAAGCAGATTAGTGCCGTCGGAAGTCCAACCCCATTGTTCTGGCTCTAGCAAAGTTCCGAGCCACGTTTGCAACTGCAAATAGGAGCGGTAGGCATGTTGAGCCGCTGCTGCCTCCGTAGATGGGAGGGTGGCCAAATTAAAAGACGATCTTGATGTCGATTTTTTTAAATTGTATGTATCGCAAATCATTTAACGTACCTTTCGTTTTTTTGGTAGAGTATAAGCACGCTATTATCTCGCATCCAACGCTTGCAATAACTTGATGTGGAATGTTCGTTGTAAAAGGCATCGAAATTTGGCAACTGTAATTTTGGTTTGTCAAATATTTTACAGATTTTATTTTTTCCCTGCTTAAATAAACTGGAGGTTGTGTCACAGCCAGAGATTATGTACAACAGACCAATGTACCAAAAATTTTTTTCTTGAAAAAAATCGATTTTTTTGTTGTTAAAAAAAAACCGATTTTTCAACCGATTTTTCGCATATTACCGATCAATTTAAAAAGCGCGCAATAAATAACCATGTTAGTACAACATTTCAAGCAAGTTTTAAGCTCAAAATTGACTAGAAATATGAAAGCGTGTATGAGCTATCGCGATTTTAAAAAAACGTGATTTTTTTCGAGAAAATCAATTTTTGCAAAATGTTTATAATATTTTTAAATTTTTTGAAAACAATCTTTTTTAGTTAGTAGGGAGCTACACTTTTTACCAAGTTTCGTGAAGAAATGATTTGTTTTCACGAAGATATGAGCGTTTCAAAAAAACGCGATTTTTAACGGTTTCTTTCAAATAAATAATTTATTTTTGAATTTATTGACATCTGATTTCCACAGATCGATCCGTATTTAATAGTTCTACAACTTTTGTATAAAACTTTTTTTCATTTTATGGCACCATGACAGAGTAAAATGGAAAAAACCGTTTTTGGCCAACTTTGGGCCCAATTTACTATGGGCCCTCGAGGTGCCAGTTGTTTGTATTTTGGTTTATTGAATTCTACAGAAAATTTCCGATTTTTTACATATTTTTGTTGACTGTATCTCCGAAGTGAAAAATTAACATGGGGCCAAAAATAGGCAGACTGCACTATTGCCACAAACCAAATGGGATAGCGATGTAGCGCGAAAAAACTAACCAGTTTATCTATGTATATGATACACAGTTTCTTATCTATAGAGTTTTTAAATGATTTTAAACGATTTATTAACGAATATCAATAGTTACTATTAAAATTCATAATTAGCAACAATAAATAAAATAAATAATCTTATGGCTTTGAGGGACCAATAAATGTTGAACAGTTTCCTACACAACGCTCGACTTTGAGTGAAATAGACAATTATGCGATATACCTTTCTCCCTCTCTCCAGAAAAAGGATAGACTAGCTACCGATCTCTGCATATTTATCACACGAAATTGTAATGTAACCCAAACAAGATTTTATTATTGCCAATTATTTCGCACAACAAAAAAAATTAACATTCTATAATTAAATTAAATTAAATTAAATTAAGGACGAAACATACTTCATTAAGAAATAAACATAAATTATATAAGGTGTTTTATAATGCGCTATCTTGTGCAAGACAGAGAGCATATCTAGAATGTTACGTGCATAACCCTGTACTATGACGTATTCATTTTTAAACAAGTTTAATGATTTATCGAAGGGAGATTTGTTATTATGGATAAAATGTTTAAACTATAAAAGAGTTCTTTTTATATTATAATATGCTTGGTTGTTAAAATCACAATTATTTAGAATAAAATATAGTTAGTAGGAAATAATAGTACACAAAAGGAAATAACGTTTTTAATTAAAAGTAATTAAATATATTTCTAATTACATTCTATAATTAGAGTGTAATTTTGTAGTCTAATTGCTACGGAAGAATATATTTTAAACTACATTAACGGTTTCTAATTTTTTTCAACACGTCCGTCGGTATACAGATATACAAACCATTTTGATACCATTTAGATTTAATAATTCAAATAATACTACGTATTTTATACTTTGTAATGCCATAAGTTTTACAACACCGTTGTTGTATAAATAGTTTGTATTACTTGTGAACTAATACGAATATGGGAAAGATCTAATACGAGTAGTTGAACATACTTTCTCCTTCAAAATACTGAAGGGAACTACTAACACAATAAAGTTGTGTTCTAAGGTTTCAGTGAATTTCATTTCACCGATGTCATTTCTTGTGCCAGCTAATACATTTATTTATTTTTATCCGGTTTTTTATTTGTTATACTATTCGACAATTACAGAATAAGAAATTATAAACAGTGGAAGATTTTTACAGTGACAGCCAAAAATCAAGCTACAGCAGCAAAAAACTCTTTCTGAATAGGCGTCAGCCAAGAATTTTGCTGCGGCAGTAGAACTCGTTTTGCTAAAATTACTTTACTGCGATAGTAAACTTTGTAAAATATTTTTTATTTAGCCACCGAAAATAAGCTTTACTGTTTTAGTAAAGTAATATTAATGTAATAAACTGACAGATCTCACTAATATGTATACAACATTGCTACGGTAATACCAGTTCTTTTTTATCTTGGCAAAGGCTTTTACTGCCGCTTAATATCTTTATTACCATTGTAGTTGATCTCATTTTTGTTGCAATATGGATATTTATTATTTAAAGTAAGGTATCTGACTATGATAGAGTTAATTTCTGCTATATTTGATTAGAGGTAATGATGCTTCTTAGCCATGTGCCACAAGAGTAACTTTTTATTAATTTTCGTTCAAGGTTTTCCGAAAATAAGACACATTATTTTCAAACCCCCCTAGGTACACTTATTTCTCCGCCCTCATAGAAGATGTGAAATAAATGGCATGATAAATCAATAACCCATATTCAATTGTGTAATCGAGCAAATTAAAAAAAAACGGTTTTTGTTAAAATATGTATTTCATTTTCAAACCCCCTAGGTACCCTTATTTCTCCGCCCTCATAGAAGATGTGAAATAAATGGCATGATAAATCAATAACCCATATTCAATTGTGTAATCGAGCAAATTAAAAAAAAACGGTTTTTGTTAAAATATGTATTTCATTTTCTGGTAGCCCTTCATCACTCTGTATCTTGGAAACAAAGCGTTATTGGACCCATATTCACAGAAACTTTTTGTCTTATTTTGGTGTAAGGAATATGAACCTCAATTTGTGCTTTGCATTTTTGTAACACCGTATATACAAGTGTTAATATATATCTACACATTCTGATAATAACATGATTAGTTCAGTAAAAAGTGAAAATTACGAGTTAATAACATATACAAAAGATGCAGCTAAACAATTTATCACCACATTTATCCAAATGGGAGAAAATCTAGTGAATAAAATAAATAAAGATCCAAATTCAAAACTGTCAAAAATACAAATGACTATTTCCTTCACATTCTAAGAACCAATGAAATAGCAAGATTTTGAAAATTTGGAAATAAGAACAAACTTTCAGCAAAAATTACCTTCCAAGTGAAAATTTTTCATAAATTTACAGCGAAAATTGCACTGAGAATGAGAGCTTAAAAAAGTCAGTTGAATCAATAAAAAATCGAAGATTTTTTTCTTTCTTTTTTATCTTCCTGTGAAGATACATACTTAATTACCTACTTTTTAAATATTTTGAGTTTTTCTATAAAAAACAGTAATTTTAAAATTCGAATTTTAAATAAATCCGCTTAAAAATTGTAACACGGGAATAAAAGTATATCCAGCCGTAATTGTAATAATTTGAATTGTTAATTCCGTTGATAATAAAAAATATTTCTTGTTCTATGTTTTGCTCTGGAAATAGTCTAATAAATATATTTCATGCATTAAAAATAATCTGAAAATTCAGCATTCAAAGCGTGTTGCCTTTAAGAAACCTCATTCGTTCATTTTGATGGGATTTGACTGAAAAAGTACCCTCGACTGTGTCTCGGGCACTTCTTGTCAAATCACATAAAAATGAACTCAAGCAGTTTCTAGGCAATACGTTTTCATGCCCTCAATTTTCGATAATTTTTAATGCACTTAATATATTACTACAGAAAATAAAATATGACAATACCACAGATACATTCGAGATAAAACAATTAGATACTACACGAATTAAAAACAAAAAAATTGCTGGTATACATACAATATACAAGTATAAAAGTCGGTCTCAGACTATATCATAACACCAATTGAATAATCTTTAATAAATGTATTACACTCGGTATATGGTCTGAGATATTTAAGGAATCCGTAATTATATCTACATACAAGAATGGATTTGAAGTAGGTAGAAACCTTTGATTTGAAGATAACACTGATGCAGTTTTAAAGTTTTCATAATCTCCAGATGATGCCAGCTTGGTTGGCGAAACGCACGTTGTGCAGTATATGATGTTTTGTTGTCTTGTATATGTTTTGTATATCGATATCACTTATAATAACTCATTAGTATATCTAAATTATTCGAAAAAGTGATAAAGAAAAATAAATATTACCTACTATCATACAATCAATTTGAAATCAAAGAAAACGTATCCACACAAGATGCAATATTGGCATTAACTAGCAAGATTTACTCTACTCTGGATGAAAGTAAAACGTAGTTATGTACATTTTTAGATAGATTGGAGACATTCGATATGATTATTGCAAACATTAGGACATTGGACATACTAAAGTTTTTAAAAAATTACGTCTCCAATAGAAGACCAGAATAAATGACGATCTGGGTTAACTAATAATAATAAATTACGGGGTACCGCAGGGTACTATCTTAGATCCTATTTGGTTTTTAGTATACATAAATGGTTTGTTCTTAATACGGGACAGAGGGGAAATTGTTAGTTTTGCCGATAGCGCTGCCATTTTTTTAAATTAATTCTTGGGAAGCTGAAAATTACTTGAGTCAAATAAAAAAATTATTTAATAGATTTTTAACAATCTTGTTTGAAAGAACGCACAACTTACCCAGTTGCAATAAATCCAATAAACCGTCATTGAGTTGTCTTGTAATAAATGTTCGATGAACATTGTGTAATTTAAAAAATAAGAAACATGTAGATATTTTCATAGACTCGTGTTTAAAATGTGATGTACACATAAATTATATAAAAAAAACAACAAACCGTTTTATTCAGGTACCTAAAACATGTTTTAGAAATCAATCAACTTAAAATAGTTGTAGAAAGTAATCGGAATTATTCTATATTCGGATGTGGTGGTATCATTATAACTCATCTAACACTCTTGGAAATCCTGCAAAAACATTTTTAAAAATAATGTTGACTAGAGATTCAATATCAGATCTACTGTATGCATAAGCAAAGTAATTTGACGTTAGAAAATAATATCATGAATATAAATAACGCACTAAAAATACAAACATCTTGCATTCTCACACAAACGTTCATAATAAAGACTATTGGATAAAAGTTTTATATTTGTCTAGCCAACAACCCAACGAATTGCAAATTACTGCTAAATTAGATCCATTTAAGAAACTATTAAAACCCTAGGAAATTAATTATAAATACTCATCCAAAAAATAACTAAAAATAAAAATATTAAATGCTAAAAAATAATTCTATGATATTACTTTTACCATTATTTATATTTTTAGTACATACAAATAATGTCATCTATTATTATTATTATTACCATTATTAAATTTTAAAATATATAGAATGCTTGAAGAGCGTGAAATGTAATAAATTTATATTTATTACATCTGTTTATTATTCTAGTTTTACTCTATGTCTATATACATTTTGGTTTATATTTTATTGCTATTGTTTTATTATAATCCAAAACAAGTGATAAGTCACTTATTGGTACCTAACTATATTTATTTACTATTTACCATATGTTTTAATATATTTTGTTATATGTTAGCTGTCTCCTTTATAGATAAATATGTATTATTATAAGCACACTTATTATATATACATATACTACATAAAATAAGAACATACAAGAACAGAAAAGAAAAAGAATAAATCATTTTAATAACGGAATCGGAATCGAGGGTTGTCTAATTTCTGTGGCGTTTATTATTATTTATTATTATTAATATTTTAAATGAGAGCAAGGCAAGGCAAAAATATCAAAAGTATTGTCAGGCTGTGAATTTGAATGTTAAGCATATCAAAAATATCACCATAGTCAATATTAGCCTACACAGAAATGATTAATTATAATTTATTCTGATGGTTTTCAAGGTTATCTAAAGAGGATTACTAAGGTCGCCATGAAGGAAACCTATAGCAGTACAAATCAACTTTAAAAGTGATATGTTTTAAAATTGCGTTGATTTCTCTCCAAATTACTTCCTCAACCCTCAAAGCGTGAAAAAAATTTTGAAAATTTTTATTGCATTTCTGGACGAATCTCGACGAATTATGACGATACACAAAATTTCTGTCTGTGTGTGTATGTGTGTGTCTGTGTGGTTCGCGATAGCAGCTACAGGTTTTGAGATAAAGCTTTCAAATTTGGTACACACATTCCAGAGGTCACAGAAGAGATTGAGTCCGTTAATGAGCAAAATCTGTCCCCTGGAACGGGTCTACCGGACCCCAACATTTTTAGTTCTAACTTTCCAAAAAATTTTATTCGCGATGAAAGATTATAAATCAGATTTGTTAACAAACCCATTATAATATGGTATTCAAATATTTAAATAAAGCTATAAATTAAAATTTTGTAAAGATTTAGGCAACACCATAAAATTTGAATTTTGATTGACACTTGCTTCTTAAAATTTTAAATATCTAAAAAAAATATGACACATTTCACCAATGTGACTTTTTTGAAACTTCAAAAATTACTTTTATTACAAACTCCACCACACATCAAGTTTTACCACGGTGAAGAAGTTCTGATCCCCAAGTAATTGGCAGCGGTTTTTTTATGCACTGTTAAGGAAGCATATAATCAATCGGCGTATATTCAAGGTGTACATATTCAAGAGTAACGTAGTTGTAATAAAGTATTAGGAGTTTATAAAATTTACATGTATTTATTGTTAAAGAAGTAAGTTATATCTTGCAATACTAAAATATTGTTTACTTAACTATAAATTAATATTTACTTTTCTCTTGTCCATGTTGATGGCATTTCCTTATAATCCAATCAATAGGGACAAAAAATGCCTTTACCTTACAAAAGATGGGGTGGAAACCATTTTGAAATATGTTGTTTAGATCTGGACCCCTAAAAAAAAATCCAAATTTTCTACCTTGGAGGGGGAAGCGCAAGTCGCTATCTTGAATGAAAGGTGCAAAAAATTGTTTTTCAATATAACTCCTCCATGGCTGATTCAACGACAAAAATGTCAATAATAAAGTTAAAGAAGACAAAAGTCCTAAAATTTTTTTTGTAAGTATAATATATAACGAGATACAGTGGCGGAAAGATGAGAACTTTCCAAAAAATCGTCAAACTCAAGTTTTGTTTTTTTCTTCTTTACATAATTATAATAATTTTTTAAACTCAAAGTTAACTCATTTCCACACCACTATGAGGTAGAATAAATGCCACGTGTTTTATTATGGTATCCCCAGATAGGCTTAATCCAAAGATGTTCCAGTTTCGCGATCGAAATGGCGCTTGATCGCGCGGAGTGCGTTAGGTCCGGACGCTAGGCCCTGAGTGCTTCTTGTATTCCATAATCTACGTTCACGATTATATTATTACTTATTTCTTCGTTTTGACGGTCCGGGTCGGTTGATGTTGACGTCTTCATTATAGTCCTCGTTCTCAATATCATCATCTAACTTACTCTACCTTATACAAAATTACAAAATTATTATAACTATGTAATAAATAATAAAAAAGTACAAAAATGGAGTTTGACGATTTTTTTTGGAAAATTTTCATCTTTTCGCCGCTGTAACTCGTTAGTTGCAAAAAAATGTCTATACAAAAAATGTACGGAATTTTGTCTCCTTTGTCGTTGGATCAATCGTTGCGAAGTTATTTTGAAAAAATACTATTTTTTTATGTTTCAATTAAGATGACGGCTTGCGTTCCCTCCCCAGGTCGATAACTTGGATTTTTCATCAAAGATCCGACCTAAGAAACATATTTCAAAATAGTTTCTACCCCACCTTTTGTAGGACAAAAATTTCTATAGACTGGATTATTGTATGTATATAAAATATGAGTGAGACGAAAATTATTTATTAAATAATCGTTTTGTTTTACGAAAATGCACCAACTTTTATCAAAAATGAAATATTCTGATGTCTAAGATGATTTCCATATCAAAATCTGCTTCATAATATGCAATGGTACCAATAAATACGCCCGAAAAGGATTAAGTATAATTTTCATGAGAATATAGGTATCCGCAGTTGCAGGTAACAAATTGTCAAAAGTTCAAATCCAAAACAATTCATTTTACTAGTTTTAGATAAAATAGTTCCTCTCAGATAACTTACGTCCAGAGCCAACCCAACATCTACGACGGTGTCTCGTGGCAATTAATAGAGAACAAACACGTTTAAACTTAAAACTAATTATATTGCAACTTAAAGTACTTAATATTTAACTTTTACAATTTAAAAGTATGTTATACGCAGTATGTCGAGGGCACTATTTTGCTGGGTTTACAGGAAAATAAATCAACGCGAAAATCCGTTTAAGGTAATCCTGATCTAGAACACGGCCAATTTTTGAATTTAGAAAAAAGCTAAATATAATTCTTAGTAAAATTACATAAATAGAAATATTTTAAAGAGGAAACAAGAACGTACAAAAATAAAAGAAGACAAAGAGGGTTAATTTTGAATTTGACAAGTAGGCGTGTATTGGGTATCGAAAAATTGGTAATGTCTGATATAATTAACTTGTTGTTAATCCTGAATTGGGTATTATATTTCGTAACTTGTGTTATACTGATTGTAGGTGGGTTGTTGGAGGGTTAAGTATTATATAATTTTTGGGATATATCAGTGATATATTGCGTTAGTAGTGGTATAGTAGGAGAAATTTATAGGGACGGGACGTTCGGAGTAAGACGCTACAGTACGTAGAGCCGGATTTATCTGTATTGCTCGCTTGTTTACTTCAATTTCGGTTTTTGTGCTCAGTTTAGCTAGCAACAATTTAAAAATTGTAGAAAAAAAGTATTAACTTGAAATGAAAATATTGAAAGTATTGATTACACATACAGTAGTTGCAGTATTCAAGTTCACTTAATATAAATTGTTACTACCCAACAAAACCATGAGGAGGTATGAACAAGCACTTCTTGCCAGGAAAGGATGGGTAAGGAATATTAGTAAAGAATAAAGAAGTTGTTTAAAAAGTAACAAGAAACCTTTCTTCAATTCACATTACTTCACCTTACTTCACCTCACGTCGCTTCTTCCTTTGAAACCTCGCTCTTCTCGCCCTCAGATGAACTACTATCCTCGTACAAATTTATAATAAATTTATTTCCACCATTCATATGACATTCAGCAATTTTTAAATAATCATCCTCAATTGTAATTACTTGCCAATGTCTATAATACACTACTCATAATTTTTCGTTTGCAGGACTTCCAAGAGTTGTGTTTTATTATAATTTTCCTCACATTGGAGATCATGCTCCATTAAAAAATATTGTAACTCCAGCTTAGTAGAACTCTTGGAATTTTATACAGTTGTCTCGAATGGTATTTCGCATTGTCAAGAACAATAATGCTATTCGGTTTTAATTTTGGAATTAGGGTATGTTCAAACCATTCCTCAAATATTTCTCCCTCCATGTTCTTGTGGTTCTCCACGATACAGTCTTCTATGTTTTTCCGCACAGTTTCAATGCATTTCAATCCATCCATCAACTGATCCACAGTGTAATATAATCAACCGAGTGCTTTTATTAGGGGGCAATGAGATTAGTTGACATTTCCTAGATTCATCAGTCCATCCTTTTTCACGGTGTCATGAGTATCATACCAAGTTTCATCTAGATAATAAATTGGTCTATTTTCCCTTCTGAGTTCTTTTATCTCCTCTAGATATGTATCTCGCCAATGCACTATTCGTCTGCTTTCCATAATCACCATGCGTTTATTAATAGTTTGATATTTAAATCCAATTTTTCTCAGCCAAGTTCCTAAAGTTGTTTTGGTATATTTTAGATGATAATCCATTTCTTTTAGTTTTCTGTCTACCACGTCAATAGTTCGGATTTAATTTTTCTAATACGTATCGTAAACTGAAGTTCTTAAAAGTTTTGCTAACGATGGACCCCGTTTTCGACTGACCGATGTCAGATCGTTATTTACTTAGAAGAGCACCTTCTTTCATCAGTTTGTGTATTGTGGGATGGGAAACGTTAGTTAGAGATGCTGTTTCACCTAGTACTAAATCATACAAATTTGGGTCATTAGCTCGTCGCTTCAAAAAATTCATTGTAAAAATTAAAGCAAATTTATTTCACTTGCTCGTTCAAATGTAGCCGTTTTTTTCTTACTGAAAACACTAATGAACTTTGATTTTCTTCATTACTGTAATCACTATGACTCTGTTTTCACAAACACTAATGAACTTTGATTTTCTTCATTACTGTAATCACTATGACTCTGTTTTCACAAACACAGTATAAGGTGTAGACGTAGAGGCTTCCCATGGTCGAAACAATTTTACATTAAATACGATAACCTTCTTAAATTATATCCAAAAAACACACCAGCAAATAAACAGATATACAGTAATTATGCTAAACAAATCGGTAACAAAATTAAATGCGGCCCTGAACTATCACAGAATGTAAGTGAAATTCCGCCTCAGTCGCGTGCTGACAAAAACGACAATCATATTTCTCGCTTTAATGTAAGCGGTGTAAATGACGGAAGATGTCATCTTTTCTGCCCTCATGTAGCATCTTACCCCGCACGTCCCGTCACTATACCGATTTCTCGTACTATATATCGATAATTTCGTGTGGATGATGAATGTGCGTATATCTATCTCGGGAAGTTATTATCCTTAATAATTTTGTTTTGGTGAATTTGAAGTTTTCTTAATGTTATCGTGGATGCTGAGCACCATGCGGAAGCTGCGTACACTGAGGCCATCCTTATTGTTGTAATATACACCATCGGAC
Organism: Rhamnusium bicolor; assembly: GCA_029963845.1. NCBI lineage: Eukaryota > Metazoa > Arthropoda > Insecta > Coleoptera > Cerambycidae > Rhamnusium > Rhamnusium bicolor. Next base: position 407,696 of record JANEYF010003497.1, on the reverse strand, counting down.
TCTATTTCATGCAAAACCTGCGTTTAATGCGATAAAAAGGATTAGAGTTTAAATATGCGGAGGAGTATTAACTATATACTGCTTCATTAGCACTAAATGGCGCCGGTTGGTGCGATACATTGAGAAAGCGAATGTGGAATTCAGCCGGAGACCGAAGACGCCTCAATAAATAACATTCATTCTTGTTGTTCTCTGCCGATGTGGCAGTAGCGCAGAGCAACTGTCTTTGTTATCTACCAGTTTTCTATTATTCCATCACTTTCAGTTACATTAAATGCAGGTTTTTGAATAAAATCTAGTCCAGTAGTGTACAGTAATTTGTTACTTGTCTTACTTGGTCTGTTATTCATTACCGAGAGGGTGTATAGGCTCTTAGTCAAAGAATAACCTTTCCATATAGTCATGTTAATATGTCGGTCAAAAGTTAAACCCTTATCTAAATGAACGCCTAAATATTTTACAAATGATTTTGTTTCAATTTGGTGTTCATTGATCGAAATTGGAATTAGAATTTTGTTATTTTAAACTTTAGTAATTACTATCGCCTCTGACTTATTCTCTTTTAGTTTCACCATAAACTGGCCATATAATAAGTTGTAAAATGTTACACAATAGATATCCGTGATCGGCAGTATCAAAGCTGTCATGAATATTTCTTCGTAAATTCATGTTATCAATAATTAAAGCTTTTGCAGGTAAACAATTTGGTTAGAATATATACATGTATTTTTACTATTCACTTTTCAGTATTCAGTTTGGTCTAATGAAAAGGGCACAACATTTAGTTAACCTCTGTATTATTTTCCATATCAAAGCTGTCATGAATATTTCTTCGAAAATTTATGTTATCAATAATTAAAGCTTTTGCAGGTAAACAATTTGGTTACAATATATAAATGTAGATTTACTATTCACTTTTCAGTATTCAGTTTGGTTTAATGAAAAGGGCACAACATTTAGTTAACCCCTGTATTATTTTCCATATTTTTCAAAAAAAAAAGTATTTTCTAGGCATTTTTCAAATGCACCTTCCTGTGATGTAGCTCTAGGATTATTCACTCTAATACATCAAAGTTTACGTATGTAAATAGGAAATATGTAATAATTATTCCAAATACCTAAATGCGATTTTATGATTAAAATAATATTATTAAACTGTATTGTCAAATGTCTAAAATACATTTTAACACATTGTATCAATACAACGATTTTAAGTATTCTTTATTCTCATTTCTGATAACATTAGAACCAAAGCACAATTTCAATTATCCTTCAGAGTAGCACTGAATTATCTATTAGAGTACCTCAACAGCCACTTGAGTGGTTGTATTAGTTAAATGGAAAGCTCTTGTTATATTATCCTTGGTTCAACATACAATTTTTAGAATATTTAGTTATTAATACTAAATAATTTAGCTGTTTACTTTATTGTATCTACCTATCCATATGAAATAAGTATTTATATTAATTCGAGTTAAGCACTATTTTTGTATTAGCTTCTTGACACGAAATAAAGTACCGAAAGTAAATAAATTCGATAAACACCCTAACTATTTTTTTCTGACTTTTTGTCTGATTACTTTTAATTTTTTATAAAATTTGCAAAGTAATATCGGACGATAATAATAGAAGATCTAAATACCTCTTTATGTCCCTCGTAGATTTCCTTTAACAAGCCATTTGTTTTCCTAATGCCTAATTTAAATAATGTGGGTTCAATTTGGCAATTAAATAGAATTCATGAAAATTCGATTAATCACTACTGTCACCATATATTTTATTGTACGTATTTTTGAAAAAAATTTCTTTGGGGTTTTCTTAAATAAAAAGTATATGCATATGATTTAAAACAAAGATAAGGACTTGAAAGAGACCTTTTGAGTTATAATAATTATTACAGTAGTATATCACAACAGGAGAATAAGGTTTATTAACCGTCAGAAGAAAATTCTTTTTTTTTCATTTCTTTTGATAAATGAATAATGCTATTTTCTGGGTTTTTATTCATTTATAAATAAAATAGTTCCACTGTTGTATATCCGTGAACATCCGTTTTAAAACAAATTGTCACTTGAAGTGCAAATAATTGTGGACAAAAATATACTTACTAGTCCAAAAATTATCCTTAATTTTCATTTTAGAGCAAAACGGTGGAAACTGTTGTTTATAGTGATAAATTAACTCCTATATGAAAAAGTCTATCTGACAGCACATTTTTGTCACTTTGACAGCGATAAAAAAGGTGCATCGTTTTTTATCACCGATAAAAATATATAACAATTTATAACAACTGTATTTTTAATAACTGTTCCTTTAAATAATTGTATAAATAAAGATAATTATTGTTGTTGTTCGTTCACATATTCTGTCGTTAATTTATCTTGCCAAAAAACACTCGAGCTTTTCTTTTATGGATAAATTTCTTTTTAACTCAAAATTTTGCCAATCAGTAATTTTGCTCGAAAAACTGACTGTGGTCTCGCGATTTTTTCATGTCAGTTTTTCTTATAAAATTACTGACTGGCAAAATTATTTCGTTACAAAGAGAAATTTATCCGATAAAGAAAAAGCTCTTGTGCTTTTACTGTTGATAAAATTTTAAAATTCAAATAAACTGTTTGTAATTACGTTTTGCTCTAAAGTGAAAAATACAGATAGTGTATTCTCTTGAAATAATTTTACATTTTCCAGGTTTTTGACCATCCAATACATATTTTTTGGATTTTTTACCACAAATATTTGCTTTCAACGATCTTATAAGAAATACGTTAATTTAGAAAAATCAAAAATAAAAAGAATTTTTCGTTTCGTTGCGCCCATTTATGGACACACTGTATATAGTGTTAAAAATTATGGTAATATAGAACTGATTATATTTATTTAAGGTAATTATACCCAATTTCACAACCCAGTCGCATAAATGAAAAAAATAATTAAGTCTAAGAACTCGCCCTCAATATTTATATCTGCTGTCGCATAGGAGGTATTAATGAGGATGGCAAGAACAAATAATATATCCGGACAGTTTTAAGACTATTCGAAATTAAAAGTACTAGTAATGAGGAGAAACTTTAGAATTGGTAAAAATGTCATTTATATAATATGAATTTAAGAGATTATTAAAAAAAAATCTGGAGATCACAGGTAGGCACACAAAGATAAACATATTCTAGTGCCACAGAAAATTGCTAAATTGTCTAGGGTATTTTGCATTACTAGGAATTTAAATAAAAATATGTGTATAACGGACACTGAAAAAATTTTCAATGTTGTAATAAGACACATCACTACAGAATCAGTACTTAGTTGTTATTCTGAAATAAAAATCAAAAAACAAATCTCTGAACCTGAGTATTATTTAAATTACTCATTTCTATATAGCCTGAAACAAGAAGCCCCATCCAATTAATAGAGGTAATAATAATTTTAATTAACATCACGTTTTCTAATTGCAAATAACAAAGTTTACGGGGACATGTTTAGGATCAGAATACATAATTTTACGCACTGTGTGTATTATCAAAGCCTACAACTTTCCTTAGTTAAAGCTAAAGGACGTGTCAGTCCCACTACATCTCGTCCCCCCCATAAGGGAATATCACTTCATATTGTTCCAAATTTCATTAACGATTGAATTGATTAGAATCTGTTATTTTAATAAATTTATGGAAATATGTTATGTACCATGCGTGGGTGGGATGATTCTGGTTGATGGAAATCGGTTATTCATGTCTTCCCTTAAGACTAATAAAGTTAATTGAAAAAATTAATTGAATTTATTTATTTTGAAAAAAGTTATCTAGCAAAACACATATGGACTCAACAATAGGAAAAATTCTTTTTATTGTTATCGTGTGAATATTAAATGAATACATTTCGTTAATTTTTATAAGACGTTACCAACGGTTCGAGGATTTAAAAAGAAATATTGACATATGATATGCTTGGAAATGTGAAATCGGCTTAACAGAGAACAATCGTAACAAGATAAAATTAAAGTTGTTCGGTATGAAAGAAGTTCATATGTCAAATTTTATTGAAACGAAAATTTCAAAATTAAAGTTTTACAAATAAAACTGAAATTTTGGAGCCCAAATTTTTTAATACAAACTGCCTAAACTTCTCCCTAGCATCCTCTCTAAAACCCATAAAACACATAGAGCGAATAGCATGGCGCTGTATAGAAAATATTCGGACAATGTGTGCCGAATATTCTCAAATAATTATGGCATAGCTTAGTGTCGAATAAAAGAGACTGAAATAAGTTGTTTTTACCACTTGCAAGGGTACTACATGTACATGATATCTTAATAAATATAATGTTTTATTAAGTTTATTAGCCACAAAATATACATGGTGTTTTGAAATAAGTAGGGGATACCACAAGAAATTTTGAAAAAAATTTTGTGCACCATCTAAATTACGATATGAAATATCATGCTTACAGTTTTTTCGTTATTAAGTAACATATAATTGCTCGTGAACCAATTTTGAAAATCTACTGCTTTATTAGCCATGTCATCATCTAGTAGATAATTGAGAGTATTTTTTTTAGTTATTATTGTGTTACCATCGGCATAAAATAAAAACTTAAATTGGCGTAAAATAAGTATTTATATAAATAATAAATAACGCTGGACTAAATATAGATCCCTGTGGTATCCCGTATTTGTTAGTAGGGTTTGTCGGAAACTAAATTTAAAAACTGATTTTTTTAGATAAATTTGTAAAATTCGAAAATCAGTTTTTAAATTTAAAAATCCGCTCTTAGGTACTAGAATAAATACGAAAAAAGAAAACGCTGCCAATTACTTGGAGATCAGAACTTCCTCACCGTTGGAAAACTAGACGTGTGGTGGAGTTTATAATAAAAGTAACTTTTGACGTTTCAAGAAAGTCACTTTGAAGTTGCAAAAGTCATATTTTTTGACGTTTCAAAAAAATCACATTTTGACGTTTCAAAAAAAGTCACATTTTGACGTTTCGAGAAAGTCACATTTTGACATTTCAAAAAAGTCACTTTGACGTTTCAAGAAAGTCACATTTTTTGACGTTTCAAAAATTTGGACCGATTTTGCTCATCAACGAACCCAATCTCTTCCTTGACCTCTAGAATGTGTGTACCAAATTTGAAAACTTTATCTCAAAAACTGTAGCTGCTATCGCGAACCAAACACACACAGACAGAAAATTTTTTCTGTCTGAAATTTTGTGTATCGTCATAATTCGTTGTGATTCTTCCAGAAATGCAATAAAAATTTTCAAAATTTTTTTCACGAATACATAACTTCCTCACTTTGAGGGGTGAGGAAATAATTAATTAATTATTAAATAAAAACGTTAATGTCTTGACTTTAAATCACCTTGGACACAAGCATATTTGATTAAAAGTTTACTGTAAAACTAATCTTCATGAGTCAGGCGAATGTTTGACATGAAAATCCACAAACTTATTCTAGTATGCTTAAAGTTCGATTCTCCGTGAGGGCTATTACGCAGACATAATATTATATTGTAAACACCTACTGAAACATCCCCAAACCACAGAAAGACAGAAATTTATACAACATAATAAAGTGAGATTTATTTTATTTTAAAAAGTTTTATCGGAAAACGTATGACAAGAAACAAAAAAATTATATATTTACACTAGCCAAATTTGTAGGTGACGTCACACAATATTTTTCCTTACAACTCGTGGGCGCTGGAGATAATTAAATTCTCTAAAGACATTTGATTGGTTTCTTTAAGGGCTACTTGGTGGCAGAGGTTTCAATCCCGTACCTAATGCCATTGTGATTCCTAAATTTTTGTTTATAGATAGAATGATCAATTCGCCAAATACTGCTTAAACAAAATACTTCAATTCTACCGTATACAGAACACAAAACGTTGAGTCTATTTGTTGACCTAGATATGACGAAAGCAGAGTTTCTGTATTTTAAAAAAGTGTTAAATGAGAAGGAGTGTTCATAAGTTTTATCTCATTTTAAGATGTTAATATATAAACCAGTTTTATCGGAAGACGTACGGATTTGTACGGATTTTAGTTTTTTTTTATGTATTTGGTTTTTGTATAGTTTTTGAGTATATTTTATTTTGTTTATTTTGTAGTTCCATAAACATAAAATTTTAATATAAGTATAAATATTTTTTTTTACTGTTTAAACTTTTTTTTTGTAAAAATTCCAAAACTGGTTTAAACGGTTTTTCTAGACTAATGGAATTCGAAAACCGGTTCTTCCAAAAGTCGGTTTTTGTATGAGGCCAGAATTATTTCATTAAAGAATGTGGTTTGTATTAAATTTTTTGACAAATAGAATTTTATTAGATTTAAACTTGTATCAATAAAACCATACAACTCTAACTTATCTAATAATATAATGTGAGAAATACAACCAAGCGCTTTACTTAACTCGCAGGAAATTGTATTTTTTATTTTTTTTTTATTTTTTATTCCTGAAGCCAAACTGATTTTCAATTTGTAGGTTTTTTTCACAATATTCACATAATTGTTTTTTGAGAAGGATATTTGGGAATTTACTCGTAATAATGATATTAGCTGAAATTTCACCGGATTGTCTGGTGATTCTTTTTTATAAATTGTTATTATTGTAGCAATTTAGTCTGGATATATTCTTCTCAAATACATAAAATAAACATTTTTGTTAAGGGTATAATTAAAATATTTTTTTACGAAGGTACCTATTGAATTATTTTGTAGTTAATTTAAAATTCCCTTACCTCTTAAATCCTACTACTCTCTAAATTTAAATTTATTTGACTGTAAATTTTGCTGTATGGTGTATTTCCGGTGGTCGTTCGATAATATTCTTTGCAATCTCAACATAATTGTTATTAAAGTAAGCTGCATTAGAACTAGTATTTTTTGTTTATTTTTCCTATTTGCGTTGGCATTAATAACATTCCACATCCCTTTTTGAAGGTTACCGCAAAATTTTTATATAGTTTTCATTCTTTATATTGCTTTACAGAGTATTCAAACTTTTTTTATTTCTCAATGTACAAATTTACTAGGTTTAGTTTGTTAATTTCTAAAGAAGTGTTAGATTTTTAGTTTGTTAATTTCTAAAGAAGTGTTAGATTTTCCGCAAGACACACACAAGTTTTTCGTTTTCTATTTCTTCTACACGAATATGTAAATGACAATCAAAAATGATTTGTAGTTTAAAATATATTTGTTCAACACTAACTCCAATTAACTCTAAATATTATAAAACGATTTTTCAGAAGAATAACTATAGTTCATAAATAAATTGCGATGAAAAATATACAAACACAAAAACTTGTACCTCTATTTGTAATAAAAGTAAAGTACGTTTAAAGTCGTAACGCACATGGAAGTGATATTTTCAATTATCCGCATGCTTACTCTCTTTCTTTTTGACATTCAAGCCTTAAAACGTAATTACATGTGAAACGGAAATAAAATGTTTTTACACGAAAACACCAGCAGCATATTACACTAAATTAAAAAGTGCATATGGCATGCTGTGTACTACTCTGTGGAATTTTCATTACATCAAAAACCAAAAGGTTGCACTAAAACGTTATGTAGTGAATTGTATTTGTCGTTCTGGTCAATTAATTTCAATTTATTTAAGTTCTCAGTAAATATCAATAACTGGTTGTTTATTGGACTTTCAATCAACCTAAATTTCTAGTTCCAGTAAACAACCATAACTGGATGTTTGTTTTGATTTGGTTGCGCATAATAATTTCTACGATATTTTAAAAAAATTCATAGTTATTATACAGCGGATATTTAAAACTTTTATGTACTACTAACTTAGCGGTATATTTATCTTGAATTACGTACTAAAATTTCGCATTTACTTTAGATAGACAATAGATATTTGTATAAAAAAACATTAAATTATGACCTTTCAGTAAGAAATGTAAACTTGCATTACAAATTACAAGTTTTTATTTTTTCGCTAATTTCTTAGTATCTATTTGTACCTATAATATGAAATTTTGATTTTATATTTGGCATTGTAAATAATTCAGAAATCCAGGAAATATTATTAAACTGAAACATCTTTTTTAGTTCTACTTAGGAATATATTGTTAATTCCACTTTTCTGGATCTTATCCTAATTTATTATAATTATAATCATATCTATACTGATATTAACGGATCATTTTACAACGACACTTAGTAAAATTCGAGCCAATTGAAATGAGTCGGTTTGAAATTGGTTATTTTTAACTGTTGATAACTAAGAAAATGCCAATTTTGAAAAAAATGCTGTTAAAATTACTGTCTTGTTTTTTATAAATCACTGATCGCGGCTTGTTAAAATTTTTTGTAGAAAAAAATATGCAGTATATTTTATGTTGTTGATTTTTTTTTAATTTAGGTTAGGACATAGCTATGGCTGAACACCCTGTATACGAACATTGTGACCAATAATATATCCACGTGCCTCTTCAACAATACTCTTTTTATATTTTGTCAATATCTTTTTTATTATTGGAAATGAAACTTGTAAAACATTTTCGTGCATATTTTTGTATGCACGATTAAAAAAAAAACTTTTTACTTAAGAAAAATGAGAACCAGTAGACATTAATATCTAATAGAGCCACTTCTTGCCTAATAATTGCTTCACACCTTCTATTTAAAAATGGAGAATGCAGATCATATCAAACTATAGACTCATATTGAAAAATTTTTTTTTAAACCTACGATGTTTTCAATTCTTAAGTACATAAATAAATTCGAAACGCTAAATGATAGACAATATAGGTTATGAGAAGGAAAGTCTACTGTGCACTTACTAATAGAATTTATAAGTAACTAGATGGAATATCCATCAATTTTTGTTTTCCTTGATTTGATTACGACTTTCGCCACTGTTCGCCATAACCATTTCTTGGAAGCCTTAGATGATATAAGCACAGTATACAAAAAAATACTGTGGGAGAAACGGCCTTAGATTTAGTAAAAAATTACTTACTGTATTGTCAACAATATAATTAATGATTCATTAAGTTGTGAAACTTATCACCAACATGTTAGTACAGTATTTCAAATGAGTAATATTTTAAGATTCTTTTTAACGAAAACGTAACCAGTAAACTGTGTGGAAAATACAAAAAACTGTATTTACCCTGTGAGTGTAATAAGCATTATGTGAAAATCATCCAGGCATCTCGATATAAGGTTAGCTGAACATAAAATCGTTTTATAGGACGCCATTTTGTTACCATTTAAGCTAGCGATTTGAAATTTTGTGAAGATATGGTTGATAAAGATGTATATTTTTCGTCAAAAAACAGTTGATTTGCGCTTCCAGTCTATCCAAAAGTGAGGTTAGGTTACGAATTTTAAATATCACTCTGTATATTTTCTAGCGATTTTCAATAGAGCTATAAGTTCCCCTTTCCACGATGTATTACAAGTTGTCATTTGTTTTCAAAATGGTAGCGCAGGATACAATTTTCTAAAATTTAAGCCGACTCTAATATAGACTAGAGACCGCAACTCAGGTAGTCATTGCGCGAAAATTAGGAATATTTAGAATATTAGGAGGAGATTAGGGTTTTGCGAGAGGACCCACTGGGCCCTGTCATAGGATATTCTCACAAGAACCTAATTCTATTCTAATCGTAATAATCGCATAATTTTTTTCTGACTTTGGGCGTATAGCTATACAGCCAAGCTCAAAAAGAACGTCATGGAAGCAACAATAACTTTTCCCTAAGCTAATTCCTAAGAGAGCACCACTAATAAAATCCAGTGCTAGCCACGGATGTAAAAAGTATCACACACTTGTACAGAAGTCTTTCATGACTTTGTTAATTAACACATACTGTCTCAGACCACGGAAATGAGGAAACGTATTAACACAGTACACAAAATAGAGAACACGAAAGCACCCCTTATCTATGGTGGCATATTAGACGCTTCCAGAAATGAGATTAAAGAGTCAAAGATTTTTCTTCTTATTTAATGATAGTAAGAAGGGTAAGTAAATGGGATTATTTATTGAATTTAATTATGTCTTGGTATAGTTTGTTGCTTTGTTGTGTATTGTTGGGCAATCAAAAAAGATATGGTCAAGATGACCAGTAGACTTGTAAAATGAACAAGTGTCAGATGGGACTACTTTAATATTGAATAGATGAGCAAATTTCACCTTATTATCGTTGTATCCTCCCCAGACATTTATGTTTTCATGCCAAAAAGTTGGTATTTCTTGGTGAATAAAGGAGTATCTAGTAGGATTAGTAAAACAGAAGTCACGCCATAGATGATTCTATTTATTTTTTAGTATATGAAAAGCTTAGGAAAAGCATATTTTATTGTCACTAGCTAAGTCTTCTGCTATACTTTGCTTGGTCAAATTGTCTATTTCTTTATTATCTATGAGTTTTACGTGAGCTTTCACCCACACATAATTAACTTATCTACCTAAATTCTATTTTTCCCCAACTAGATGTTTGATTTTAAGAATTAAGGAGGTTTGCATTGCTACTTATTAAGGAAGGGTTTTGTAGGGATTTTAAGACTGATAGAAAATCCGATAGGATTATTTTAACTGTTATTGTTAGAGTCAACGGACTACTTGAGGACCTCGTGAACTACAGTTGCTTTTGCTGTGAAAATGGAACGATGCGGTGAGAATAAATTTAAGTCATGACTTTTATTAGGAATGTAGAATGCACGACCTGTACCTGCCCTTGACATGGAGCAACATTTATAGATGAATTCTGCATGATTCCACTTATCTCGATACTTTGAAAGATACATTTATTAATGGATCCACTGTCGCCATATTTGATAATAAATATGGAAATAGGAGTGAGGATGTATAAGTAGTTAATGAAATCATTTGAATTCCAAAAATTGTTAAGCCGCGAATTAGCAGAACGATAGTGATGGTTTCTTTCTCCAATATTTATTCGTTAAATCATAGGTATTGAGAATAGAGATATTTTGCAGAAGTGATGGGTTGTTTATGCTTATTTTCAATAAAACTCTGTTGCTAAGGAGTTGACGTCTTAGTAGTGGGGGCTCATGGGCTTCAACATGTCAAGAAAGTATGGGCGTAGATTTCATAACTCCAAGCCAGATCCTAAGTGTATTGTTTTCTAAATAATTTCAAGTCAGTTGTCTTATGCGGTTTTATAAAAAGTAAGAGATGTTCTTATATCTGATCCCCACCAGGTTTTAATCTTCATTTTTAAAAAAGTTTATACTTTTATTGTATTTACTAATAATCTGTTCAATGAATTGCGTCTAGTTGAGTTTTTGTTTAGAATGACTCCAAGGTATTTAAATAGAGATTGAACCGAAAACCTGTATTTCCTAAGATTTATGGAATTAGTGATAGGAGAATTGTGCCTCGAAAAAGTACAAAGGATTTGGCTTCTCTGATGATAGGTCAAATGCATTATTATTAAGCCAATTACTTCCCATAAAATCATAGACAATATTATATCATATTTCATTCAGCGAACGTACGAAATTTATTAAACAGTTTCAATTGAAATATCACTAGGTATCAAGTACATTTTGCACCATGTACACATAATATTTGAATTAAAACATATTAAAATGGCACATGAATTCCACGCTCAAACATGATATATCAATTGAGATGCTTGAACAAATTTCGAAAGATACTTGAATGAAGTACAATAACAATAAGAATAACATTTAATTTATCAAAATCTCGATTAAAAATACACAAGAAACAGCCATAACTGAATATGTTTAAAAGTGATTAAATATACGTATTTTTTATTCAAATCATGTGGCAACATCTGTTTTGAAAAATAATGTTAAATGTGCTGAAAAGTTTGTACAGATTGAACCAGACTACTAGATAAACAACTAGCGGTATGCGCGGTTTAGAGTCTCCCGTCTATTCCCAACATGACGATAGAATGATCACAGCGCGAATGTTAGAAGGAGCTTTTACAGTATGTTAGGGTGTTACTTTGCACAAGAATATCTTTTTTGAGAATCTAGTTTGAATTATTTATTTATTTATTTAACGTATAACTGGAGTGGGTTGGAACCTTTGATGTGAAGATAAAACTAACATAATTTTCCACGAATCACCAAATCACTATATACTGCACTCAGCGCACATTTCGTCAACCAAGTTGGCATCATCTGGAGTTGATTAAGACAGTTTTAATCGTCTCAAGATGATGCCAACTTGGTTGACGAAACGTGAATCGTGTGCATTATATAGTGTTTTGGTGTTTCGTGGAAAACTACGTCAGTGTTATTTACATATTATTTTATTTTTTTTAAAATTTAGGTATTTTTTTTTATTATTTATGAGAATATTAATTTATGTTTTTAGAATTACTTTTTGTTCCGAAAAAAAATCAGGATTTGATTATGCGCTGCTCTGATATTTTTCATAATATTATTGGTTTACTATCTATGGCGTCTCGAAAGGAACACTGAAATTGTGAAAGAGTCAGAAAATTTTCGTAAATACGTTAATACGCAAAGAATTCTTTAGATGAACGAGCACCACTCTCTACCGCAGCTTTAGTGATTCTGAAATCAGCAAAATCTGCTTTATCTCGTATACTGCTTCCAGCAAGCTCCCTGATGCAATCGTTAACTTTCGTTAACTATGCATACCGCTAGTCGTGTATCTAAAGTCTGGCTCAATCTGTATAATAAATTTCCTGTTTTAGATAATACAATAAAAATATATTATTGTAAATTGTTACTCTTATTTAATCCACAATTTATTTACAAACGGAAAGTTTTTCGGTATCATATACCAAATAATGGTTGAAAGTTAAAGAGCAGAAAAATATGTTTCTTCAAATAGAAGTAACAGACTTATGCACTACCAAGTGTGTTAAATAATATTTAGGAAACTCAGTTCTAAGTATTAGGTTCAGTTTGTAAAGCGTGGCCTAGTTTATGGTCACTTGATTCAATAAAATTTCCCAATGCCACTGAAACTTTACCTTTTCAGAAATAAGAAATTTTATTTCAGTTTAACGCTGAACTAAAATTCATAATTTAATTGCGCTTTTCAATAATCATATTATTTGTATTAATTCATCGAATACGAACAAAATTAAAATTGTAATTAAAAACTCAATTAGATTATCTTAATAAATTTCAGTACACTGTAATTTCCCTTTTTTTTGTTTTCACAAAAATTACATTTACTTTGCACATAGGAGCCAACAAATAAAAAGGCGTTATAACAAGCCTTTCCAAACTAATTAATTAAATCCCTTTATATTATAATTATATTGGAGAAAACAGCACACACGAAAATTAATTAAAACAAATTCCAACCACGATACCTCATATTTAATTTAAACATATTTTATTTATCAAGGCACATTGTGCGTGTGGACCTAACAGAAAAAAATAATCAACTTTAATAACACGTTGTGTGATACAAATAAATAAGAGAATGAAACATTTAGAAAACAGCCGTAAAATGAAAATATTTATTAAATTTATTTAGAAATGTAGTTATTAGCAAGTATTAGATTAAGATCTGTTATGATAATGCTATATCTATGTGTATCCATCAATTTCTAGACTTCTGAAGCCTAAAACTTTCTTACAGGCTGTAGTTTCCACTTTGGCAAGTGTTGTGGATACCTGCTCCAAATGTTGTAGTCTTTGGCGGATTAGGACTTTGCATGAGCAAGTATATGTTCGATAGTTTCCGCTTCATCTATACGGAAGGGACATATTTCGATTTCAGCTTTGCCCATTTTTTTCAGATAGTATTTTTGTGGACAATGACCCGTGAGAAGGTCTGTTAGTGTCATTAACTCTGGTTTGCTGAGTTCGAATAGTTCTTTATCTCTTTTTTTTGCAAGTAGTTTATAAACTTCTTCGCTTTTCTTTGACCTGGAATTCCAGTAGGAGGATTCATGTTCCTTTTCCCATTTTTTTGACCTCATTTGCTGTGTGGCTTTTATATAATGCGCCAAACGATGAATGATGATACTGCACCTTCCCTCACAAGACTATCAGCGATTTCATTCCTTCATGCTCTGGCACACACGTCAAGATAGCCTTGTGATTCCTTGACAGTTGCTTTACTGTTTGTACATAGTCCTAGAATGTATTAGATTTACAAGTAAAGGAACCTAAAGCTTTAAGTGGTCTCATTCTGTCCTAGAGGATATAAATTCTTGCTCCTCGCGTGTCTTTTAATGCATTCTTGAGCACAGATTTATATGGCATGAATTTCTGCTTGAAGGATGATGGGCGTTTGGCCTAAGGCGTTTAATAGCCAACATTTATTAGCATATATACTGCCATGTTCTGTGTTAGTAGAAGTGATTATTAAATTAATAACACTTCGGTTAGTTAATGAATGCAATTTATTCTACTCCACGGATACACCTTTGATACACACGTCTCATGATTATTTCTTAGATTCGTAAACTGAACTCATATCGATCTCATAGCTTGGCTCCAGTCGCTATACCTTAACAAAAAACTTATTCTATATAAAAACTATACTCTATAAAAAGAACTCCTTAAATCTGCTATTTACAATATATTATTACATATACTTTTTTCAGCTTTCAGTCAAAGAGGTTAGAAAATAATTTGTTTAGATGAAGCTGTTGTTGATATTATGGTCAAGAAGTTAGAAAAAAACTACTTTTTCAATTAGCCGAAGTTTCATTAATATTTAATAACATCCTCAGGACTATTTGAGAGAGTTTTTTGTTGTCAGCATTGTAACGACGCTTTTTACTTAAACTTTCACGAATATATTCTTAGACCGACTAAGTATAATTCAATTTGTAGAGGCCAAGATCTCAGAAACTGCTATCAGCTTGTTCATTTCGATGTCATGTTTGTGTTTTCATTTTGTTTGTTAGTGCCACTAATTTCTATTTAAATCACAATTAAAACAAATACTACATTAGTAAAAAATTATAAACTTTATTGTAGTATATTCTTCACAATAGGGCCAACAAAACAACTAATACTATTAAATAAAGAGCATAACATTGCTAATACAGCATGTAACGGTTTCGTTTTTCCTTTTAGCTAAATTTTATGTTGATTACAAATTAATCGGTATATTATGGGTTGCCTATCCAATTTAATTCAGGATGTGAAAAAAATCCATTGATTCGCCTAATATTACTGATAATAACTGAAACATGTCTATGTTTAACCATGAATTGTGACATTCATCTTCTCCATAGACGCCGAAACGACCGATTTTAAATTCTGTTACTGCGATACCCGAGCTATTCGAAATAAATGGGTAGATGCCCCTTAATGGAAATAACTATTTCTCTGAAGCCCTGGTTCACTCATAATAGACAATTAATTCTTTCATATCCCTAATTCCAACCCTAAAACCCGATAATTCCACTCACTATATTAACGGTGGAAAATTCTTATCTTTGGTAACTTTTGTTTTTATTACGTGGCAATTATTCTTGTATTCCCTCCAATCTGTTTGTTGATGGGTTGAAAAAAAGACAAAATCAGTACATGGTGGTGACATATTGGTGAAAAGTGCCTTTGTGGTAATTTTCCGCGCCTATTTGTGATTTATGAACTTTTCATGCTTATTTATCTCGACTTTTCTTTTATGGATTCCTGTGTTGGAATTGAATATTTTTGGAAAGTCCTATCTTTTAAGGATTAGTATGTCTCCACGAACGTTTCCCAAATCGCCCGAAAACGTTCCAGTAACAAGATTTAAGTAAAATCTCCTGTAAAAACTCTGTAGTAAAGGTATGTAATTTTACGATACTTGTTAGTGTTTTATTTTGTGTGTTTCGTTTTTCTTCTTGGTTAACTGGGGGTAGGGTAGATATAAAAATATTTTTTTAGGGTTTTTTCTATTGGAGCCTGGTCTGGGATCATTTCAGTTAATTCAAAGCCATGTGGTTGAAGTTATTCTAGAGTCCATCGGCTTTAATCTTATGCAGCTGTTGTAGTAAAGGCAGATCTATTTTATCACCCCATCGGAACTCATTTGAATCCACCCCCACCCCCCCATCTAGGTAATAAGAAGACTGGAAATTACCAGATAAGTTTTGTTTTTCTATTAATTTATCAAAGACATTAGCCACAAATACTACTGTTATTTACTAGTGTTATTTCCGTAAACATTAATTTAAGAAAAAGACTTAGTTACCTGGTTGTGTGGAATTAAAATCAAAAAAACCTTAAACAAATAAATACTCTAATGATAGTTATTAAGGTAACTGTACATTTTACAAACCTTTAGAAGATTTAGTTTTCTTGCCTTATTCGTAATAAACATACGAGCTAATCATTATTAGGTAACATACATATATTATTTTCTTCATCTAAACCAAAAGTATAGTTATCTATAAACATGGGCAGTAATATCAGATATGTATGTATATATACAAAAGAAATAAGCATTTTTCTTTTTTTTTGCAAACCTCAATAATAGTAATATAATCTTTATTTAAATATATTATGTGCATTTTGATCTATTACAAGCACGAGGTCCTTGTATATGAGTATTCTAGGCTAGCAGCAAAAAATAAAGGAATCTTCTGAGCTAATCAGAGTAACCTTTATGCCACCTTGTATTTTTAATATTAATTTTTTTTTGGTACACGGCCCTGAGATAACGTGGCAAGCAAAGATTAAATTTAATATGTCTCAGGGATCAGAAGGATACATAATTTATTTGAACTAAATGCCAAAAATGTTAAAATAAAATATACCACCCTAAACCTTACTTTGGTTAAAGTAGACAGCCGCGAACCAAATATCGTCTTGTACACATTGTTCTCGCACATAGTCAACATTGTTTTTCAATAGACCCCTTTCATGCCTTAGCATTAATAAAAATACTAAAAATTCATACCTATATGATCTGCTCGACCATTCTCATATTACCTCTGTATAAAAAGGACATTATTCGCATCCAACTTTCACAAACACTTGTAAATATGTTGAAAGAAATTTCATCCAGTAATTCCACAAGAATACAGCTCTACACTCCTTCATTGCTTAGCTCTTGTCTGCTCTCAGCGGGGTTGTTACTCCCCGTTCTTCAGACATCATTGCCTGCCAATCACGTGAATTTACACGCTTGGTTTTTGTAGCCAGATGTGCCACCTATGAGACACGTCTCAAAACATCATAAACATCGGCGTCTAACAATGAACTGGCTAATGCCACATATGCGCATTCACCACAGAGCTATTGCGCATGTCAGGATGTCGTTTGCGCGTCGGAACAATTACTTCATAGGCACCTCATTGGGATTTAGGACACAAAAATGCTGAATTAATGAGCTCGGATTGCATTAATATTTTGCAGGTGGTGTTTTATATGGTAGACTATTCTACCATTACCATTTGGTTAAGTTCAAATGAATCACCAGGTATATTATTGCTATTAATCAAAACTAACTTGTAATGTTGTTTGCGAACATCTATTCGGCATTTTCCTTGTTTGTTAGCTTGTTTCACTGTCACTTTATGAGATAAATTAAACAGCTCTTACAAAACTAGAATTGGATTTATTACAATGTTGTAATGAACTTTATATAATAATAACAGTATCTTTATTAATCCTAGAGATCATGCAAATAAGATTAGGACAAGTCAAATAAACCTAATATATATAAATGAAAATATATAGTATACAACATTATGTACAGGTTACATATACTTTCAAATATACTTACATAAATACATATACATAAAAGAAAAATGATACTATACATACATTGTATATTCACTGACCAAGAATTCTTCAAACTGAATAAAAAGCATTTCTTAAAAGGTATTGCCTAACAGGATATTTACATTTATTAACACCAACTATATTTTTTATATTATTATTGTTTAACTTGTTATACAGAATATCACCAATACGGAGTTGACTTAAGATTTTCAATCCGTGTATTTTGCACCGAAGATTAGAACCATGGCGAGTATGATGGTGAAGACACATATTTTGAGGCAAAAAGCTTGTTATATTATTTTTCACAAAATTCAATAAATCTAAAATAAAAGCCATGGAAATGTCAGAATTTCTTTCTGTATAAATGTATTTTTTGGAGAATAAATACAAAGTCTGATGTTACAGAATTTTCTAAACAAATAATGCCATACCTGATTTTTGACTAAAATTTTGAGTAATGAAAAGTCTTTACAATATTTGTGCTGGCGATTTGGCATAACCTTTTAATTGCAAAACATAAGCTTGTATATTTTTTGCAAATAAAATTTACGTGTTTTTGCTAATTTAATGATATCAATATTTATTCCTAATAATTTGAAATTCTACACTTGTTGAACGGATTTTCCTTTAGATTTTACAAGAGGACAAAAGACATAATTGGAACCAATTGAATGAAATTGAAGTGAAAATGTTTTTTTTTATTAATAGCTAGTCTGGAAGCGGTAAAATAATCATTAAATTTATAACTGCTCTACAAACATTAACAGTATGATGCGAATTTTTCACGTAATTGAATACTGTCGTCATACATCCCTCGAGATATCAGAAACCACCCCAAGGGTCAATACGGAGACTCTCTTATTTATGTGGTTTATTAATGACATTGTAGATAGACTGCATGTACATTACCTACTTTATGCGGATGATCTGAAACAATATTGGCGAATAAAGTCCATAGGTCAAAAGGTACAAAATGACTTAAATAAAATTCAGGACTGGTGTGTCAATTAATTTGCCTTTAAATATGACGAGGAACCAATGCTTTGAATACAATAATTATTACTTAAATGGATCAATTCTTGAACGTCCCGAATACTTTTGCGACTTAGGAGTAACTTGGATGTAACGAATTCTTTTGTTGAAATAATGTCATCTGCAGATGCATGTTGAAAAAATCACCAGTCACAATTATGAGTTTTAAGAAAAACTTATGTGAATACTAGTTACAAGACATCAAATTAATGTTTTTGAATCATGTTTACTTCCTAAAAATATACAGGGTGGCCAAAAATTATTTTTTAATTAAGATCTTCTTAAATTATATTTTCTCAATTTTTTCAAATGGAACACCCTGTATATTTTTCAACAATATGATGTGGAAATGAAAGACGAACACTTTTTGCAAGTACTTCCCTATAGCTAATTGCAACCATTTTCGTTTTATTGAGCAATACAAATACAAAATTCAAGAATAAACTAAAAAATAGAGGTCTCTTCAAATAATTCATTAGAAAAAATTATAATAAGTGCTCCATATGTTGCCTATTTTGATTGAGACACAAATAATTTATTTAAATCGCAAAATATCGTAAACCTATTCAGATCATCATAATCAGATAAATTATTTTTTTCCTTATAAATTTTGTCATCTGCATACAAAAATATCTTAGAGGAGACGAAACATTGCTCAATGTCACTCAAAAAAATACTAAACAAATGTGGCCCTAGGTGGGATCCCTGCGGAACACCTGACAATAATAGATTTAACATTAGTTAGTGCTACATATTGAGTTTTTCCCGATATATAACACGAAATCCATTTCAGAAGGCTGCCATGTACACCAAAATTCCTTAGCTTATCAAGTCTCAAATGGCAAACCTTGTCTAAAGTCTTGGAAAAATCCGTATACACAGTACATACAGAGATTCCTTCTTTCATGCAATTAAAAATATCTTGTCCAAAAGGCACAAGACTAGTTAGCACTGATCTTTTTTTTATGAAATCCATATTGGAAAATAGTTATATAATTTATTGCTAATTCTTCTGAAATTATTGTCTCAAAGATGTTCCCGAAAAGACAGAGAATTGATATGGGTCTGTAATTTGTTACTTATCACAATTTGTGTACTGGTACAATTTGCGCAATTTTCCATTTAAGAGGAAATTTGTCAACAGTTCACGATTTATTCAACATAATGTTTAAAGGTTCAACTAAACTTTCATAGCAAGACTTCAGAAAAAGGTTGAAATATCATCAGATCCAAGTCCCTGTTTAGCACTCAGATTTCTTAAAACATCAGAAATTTGTTGATGGATTATTGAGAATATATTTAAATGTTGGAAAATTTTTTTGGGTAAGGGTCCTTATTTTGAGAAAAACTACTTTTTTTAACTTGCCGACGTTTCGGTAATTTTTTATTACCATCTTCAGGGCACTGTAAGATATAAAATTATGATGTGTAACACTTGTAAAAAATGTAAATAAAAAAAAGTGTATATAATATAACATGTGGTACAAACAATAAAAAAAGGTTATTAAATAAATAAATGGATATATGCACCTACAAACATACACAAAACACGTACAACGTATAAATAGATATTAAAAATCAGAACATATTAACAATAATTAAAAATATTTAAATATACTTTTTTTTAGGGCATCTCAAATTTAATTTAACATAATATCACACTTGGTAAAACTACATATGCAGTGAAAAATAATAAGTACTTACATTAATTATGAGTTTTTCTTGGTCACCATAAAATATATATAAAACAGGAAACAAACAGATAAAATCGTTGGGTATTAAATTAGTGTACTTATGTAACATATATACACATATATATATATCACTTATAAAGATACAATTAATTATCAGACTATAATGCGTGTAATGGTAATGACACGAATGTGAATCTTTCTAAACGTTAAAGTATGCAAAACACATGAGAAGGGATAAAAACCATCATAGATAAAGAAAAAAAAAAAAACGATTATTTGCAATAATGGCAAGGACTGATTATTTGTTTAATATTTCGTAAATAGTGCATTTTAAATTATAGCTATTTTTTACCTAACTTATTAATAAGATTAAAATAACACGCGTTTAAGTTCTCAATGTCTTTCCTTGAATTAACTGACTTAATTTTCTTTATATTGACCATTTCTTGAAATTTTCTCTTTTCAAGATTATGCTGTCTACCTACTATTGTTGTTTCATCAAAATTAAATTCGTGATTTAAACATTTGCAGTGTTCTACTAATGATGTTGTGTTTATTTTATTTTTGTTTTTAACGTCTCTCATGTGCTCTTTCTTTCTGGTTTTTAAGTATCTACCTGTTTGGCCTATATAACTTTTTTCACAATCCTTGCACGGTATTTTGTATATGACATCTGACTGTAATTCTTTTGGTGTTTTCACTTTTAAATTTGTAAAGAAATTTTTCTTTGTCGTATTTTCACTCTTAAATGCAACATTAATTTTATCCGTGGAAAGTACCTTCCTTACCTTCTCAGAAAGATTTTTAACATATGGTAATTTGTAATATGTTTTTGTGCCTGAAGGTGAGGATCTAGTTGATAAGCTGTTATTATTGTTATTTATTATTCTGTTAATTAGTGAAATTGGGTATTGATTTTTTATTAGATAATTTTTTATTAGTTGTAAATTTTTTATTGTGAAATTGTGGGCTTGATAAATGAATTGCTCTATATTTTAAGTTATTAAAGATGTTTAATTTGTTTTTAATAGAATGTTCGGAGTTAAAATTTAAAAATCTCTCTGAGAAATTTTAACTCCGAACATTCTATTAAAAAACAAATTAAACATCATTAATAACTTAAAATATAGAGCAATTCATTTATCAAGCCCACAATTTCACAATAAAAATTTACAACTAATAAAAAATTATCTAATAAAAAATCAATACCCAATTTCACTAATTAACAGAATAATAAATAACAATAATAACAGCTTATCAACTAGATCCTCACCTTCAGGCACAAAAAACATATTACAAATTACCATATGTTAAAAATCTTTCTGAGAAGGTAAGGAAGGTACTTTCCACGGATAAAATTAATGTTGCATTTAAGAGTGAAAATACGACAAAGAAAAATTTCTTTACAAATTTAAAAGTGAAAACACCAAAAGAATTACAGTCAGATGTCATATACAAAATACCGTGCAAGGATTGTGAAAAAAGTTATATAGGCCAAACAGGTAGATACTTAAAAAACCAGAAAGAAAGAGCACATGAGAGACGTTAAAAACAAAAATAAAATAAACACAACATCATTAGTAGAACACTGCAAATGTTTAAATCACGAATTTAATTTTGATGAAACAACAATAGTAGGTAGACAGCATAATCTTGAAAAGAGAAAATTTCAAGAAATGGTCAATATAAAGAAAATTAAGTCAGTTAATTCAAGGAAAGACATTGAGAACTTAAACGCGTGTTATTTTAATCTTATTAATAAGTTAGGTAAAAAATAGCTATAATTTAAAATGCACTATTTACGAAATATTAAACAAATAATCAGTCCTTGCCATTATTGCAAATAATCGTTTTTTTTTTTTCTTTTATCTATGATGGTTTTTATCCCTTCTCATGTGTTTTGCATACTTTAACGTTTAGAAAGATTCACATTCGTGTCATTACCATTACACGCATTATAGTCTGATAATTAATTGTATCTTTATAAGTGATATATATATATGTGTATATATGTTACATAAGTACACTAATTTAATACCCAACGATTTTATCTGTTTGTTTCCTGTTTTATATATATTTTATGGTGACCAAGAAAAACTCATAATTAATGTAAGTACTTATTATTTTTCACTGCATATGTAGTTTTACCAAGTGTGATATTATGTTAAATTAAATTTGAGATGCCCTAAAAAAAGTATATTTAAATATTTTTAATTATTGTTAATATGTTCTGATTTTTAATATCTATTTATACGTTGTACGTGTTTTGTGTATGTTTGTAGGTGCATATATCCATTTATTTATTTAATAACCTTTTTTTATTGTTTGTACCACATGTTATATTATATACACTTTTTTTTATTTACATTTTTTACAAGTGTTACACATCATAATTTTATATCTTACAGTGCCCTGAAGATGGTAATAAAAATTACCGAAACGTCGGCAAGTTAAAAAAGTAGTTTTTCTCAAAATAAGGACCCTTACCCAAAAAAATTTTCCAACAATTAATAAGTCGGTCTAAAAACTTTTCTATTACAATATATTTAAAGTCGCACACTATATGGTTCGGAATAATGTTAGATGATATTGTGGCAGATACAAAGACACTACTTACCTCAGTAGTGTCTTCAAAAAAAAAGGTTGCAAATAGACTACAGTCACTTGCAGTTTTATCAATACGATGCATTTGTAGATTTAATACATTTTTTCTTTGCTAATAATGACCAAAAATATTTCGTGTCCTTCAGTTTTACAAACATATTCCTTACAATCATTTTTACTTTCTTATACCTAATATAGGAAAATATAGTAATGGTAATTTTTTCCGACTCGAGATTTTGATTGATATATACGTTTTAAACCCTCCTGAATCCATTCTGACTATTTTCCGAATGATGTCTGTCCGTACGTGTGTGTGGATATGTGTGTGTGTGTGTGTGTATCCGCGATAACTTAAAAAATACTAATGGGAGACCCCAAATTTGGTAGTTAAGATTTTCAACAACATTTTAGGTGACACATTAAATTTGGTGAATATGGTACCACCAGAAAAGACAATTTTGGGAAAAAAATTAAAAATTTGTACTGCTTTTCTCAACGAATTATAATGAAAAACATAACTTTAGGGAAGAAACAATAGCAGCCACAGTTTTTGAGATAAAGCTTTCAAATTTAGTACACATGTTCTAAAGGCCAAAGACAATGATAAATTCGGTGTTGAGCATAATTGGCCAGCTGAAAGGAGGTCCACGGGACCCATACTTTTTTGTATTTGTCTTTACAAAAAAATATATTTTTGACGGAAGATTATAAATCATGTCTACAATATCAAGCCAATAAAATATATTTTCCAAGTATTTAAATAAAGCTGATGTAAACTAAAATATTTTACACATATGGCCTCATAAAATGGGGTTAGGATAAATTTAACAGTTTGACATTTGATAGGTATAATTTAGTTACAAAAATGACAATATCAATAAGAAGAAATTATTAAAATATATGACATAAATTATTATTGAGAGTATCGAATGACGCTGATAATTTATTATTTAAAAATTTTAATGAAACATTTCAAGGTACGCTATTAAAATTTAATTGAGGTAAGTGAAGAATTCAATAGAATGATTTTTTTAGATTAGGATGATATATACTGATATAAGAAAGTTATGTGCTGGCCACATCAGATATTTAACTCTGTCTTTTAGTTTTCTTTTTTAAGCTCCGAGAACCTGTGTGATATTCATCCTTTTTTGAACTTTTTTCCATTTTTTGCGAGACATCCTTTTCCCTCATTATTCCAACAGTACTCCATGAGTACCAGAATGAATGTGATGTTTTATTAATGTTTTCTTTTGTACCAACTCATCGAAAATATGATTATATGTTGTACAAAATGTGTCAACACGGATTGTCATGATTCAGTACGTCTGACCACGGAATGCTGTTTAACTTATCATTAATAACAGTACAACCAGCATTGGAGAACGATAATATATTATAAGAACAGCTAGGTAAGTTTTCTATTATTGGAACATCCATCATGATGGATATTCTCAGGAACCATCCGGTATTGGAATGTTGAACCCTCATACTTATATTAGTTGACATTACTAAATCTAACAATTTACCATTATTATTGTGAATATTATTAAATTGCTCAAAACCTAATACAGAGAAATTATTAATAAAATAAAATATTCGCTTATAGGATCTGTAACACCTTTCTTAACATTATATCGGCCAAATAATCACCTTCGGTAGCCTAACAGGTTTTTACTCTTTTTAGGACATTTTATTTTGTGTAGTGTTTCAGGCGATATACTTCTACACTGATATTATTTTTAAGGTCCTCCAGTGTCTGCACCTTGTTCTTATAACTTTCTTCTTCAGATAATCACAAAAAGAAGACTGGAATAGTTAAATTGACTGCATATTTTTGCAACCACATTGTCGCTATACTGAACCAATACTGGTACCAAAAAAATACCACACCAAACTGTGAACTTTTGTGCGCTTAATAGTGTTTGATGTAGATCTTTTTGATTCTCCGTACCCCAAAAGTACGAATTTTGTTTATTACCGTGGCTACTTAAATGGAGAAGGGCCTAGTCCCTCACGATTAATCGGCTCAAAAAAGTGTTATCTTCGACTGCCAAGTTTAGTATGTCGCGACAATATTCCTCTCTATCTATATTCAAATTATATGGCTGTGGCAGAGTGGCCATTCGCACAACACCGATGTGTGGTAGTGGTAATAGTATAGTAAGAAATTGAAAAATCATTATATTACGTAAAAATATATATATTTACTCATTCAATTTAAATACCATATCAATACTATTCCAAGGAAGCCACTTCCTATTATCAATAATGGTTAGAGCTTAGATTTCTTATTTTGACAATATTCCAGACGTATATTGTTCTCAGCTTTGTGTTTAACTTGGATTGTTTGAATCTTATATAAAAATATCTTCAAATCTCTCTTCAAAATTTGCTCTAATGAACATCGTTTGACGCTCAACTCAGCAACAGATCTTCTGGTTGATGTTTCCAGATTAGCCTCAACATCTGCTTTCACAATAGTAATATTTTCATGCATGCAACTGAATCGTGGTCTTCCAGAGTGTCTAGCATCTCCTACGGAGCCAGTGCGTTCAAATTTATCAATAATACTTTGAATTGTTGGCACAGATGATGCCGACTTAAAATTAAAAAAATCTGCAATATTTTCGTTACATCAATGTAATTAACTTCTGGTTTTCAAGATAAAACTAAACAATTTTCGTTTGTTGGGAGATTGTCAACTTATCCATAATAAATCTCCCCTTGTCTTTATAAATATGTAATGTACGTTCTAATGATTTTCGGTTTTTTATATACTGAAGTTTTAGAACGAGTCTAACAAACACGTATAGAATAATAATAAACCTACTGAAACATTAAAAAGCAAATTTTCTTCAGAATATTTCAAAATAATTCAGCTTACATACCCTTGAGTAAAGGGTGGCCGAAAAATTACTAGATAAATATTTTAATAGATGATTTTTAAAAAAATATGTATTCGTAGCCAAATATTATTTATTTTAATATAAATAATACAGAAAAGATAAATAATAAAAAAATATTATTATGTGTCATCCAGTATGACATTATTTTCAATTCAATCTTGTCAATAGGTTTTCTGTTTATATTATTGTTATTATTTTATTATATTATTATTCATGCTTATGTTAGCGCTAGAAAATCAGTTGTTTCGATTAACTCTCAATGCTGTGTAATTTGGAGGTTTTTTAAAATAAATTACTTAATCATCATTCATCATTTCAGCAATATATCTGAAGAAGATACCATTTTTTTTTACGATCTGAATGAAGTAAACATTATACCTAATTCAATTAGTTGCATTCTGTTATTCGTTTTTTTTGAAATGCATAGATATATATATTTAACTTCATCCGTACTTTCAGATATATAATAGTTTCTATATTCTATACATACGTGAAAAAAATCCATCCTAATTCCGCTTCAAAGCTCTTCGTTTCACTTAGATGGAGTATTGCAAAGTAATAGAGAACATTATACGTGTAATTTACTAATGACTAGTGAAAAATCTAAAGTAATAAAAGCTCTTTAGGAGGTTGATTGAATTGCAGTTTGAAACTAGGATATAATATTTCTTCACTTAGGCATTGGACAAACGATAATTATTTGCATCTTTTATATGCCGAATTTACGATATATCGTAAATCGTAAAAATAAATTTTTAATTATACAAAATTTAAAGTCTGAAACAATTTTCAGGTTTTATAAACGTCCTCCTTTTATATGGTATTGTCTATTTTTATCCTTAAAACGATGCACGCTAATGACTTATTATATCTTATATATCTCTTTCTTTTTCTTAAGATAAAAGAGTTATAACAGAAACGCGCAATGCTTCAAAAGAACGGCGAAACGCACACGATGTGATGCTAGCTGTGTGGCCAACTTTTTATCGAATTCAAAGATGAATTTTTAAAACCGACGGCAATCCCAAGGTACCTACATAAAGGTAAAATAGTCTGCTCCTAGAATACTGACTAAGAAATAAAGCATATTTTAGGTATCTATTTTGTCTGAAGATTGAGTAGAAATAATGTTAAAACTTGAAACATTGTCTCTAAATATACAGGGATATATAACATAAGTAATTACATTTATGCGTTTAAGGATACAGTTGTAACCCTATAAAATAAAGTTTTAATTAAGTTACTCTCAAACACATGGTGCCTTTACATTTAAATTCGTAAAATTTACAGTTTGTAAAATTTTATATAGGATTCCACCTAAATTTAGTTTGTTAGGTGCCACAAATTTTATTTAAATCAGAATTAAAAACATATAATACGATAATAAAAATTGGAGAATTTATAGCTTTTATTTCACAACAAGGTCACCTACACAACATAGCTAATTCAACTAAACTTGAATGTAACAATTAACTTATTAATAAATAATGAAAATATAGGCTTATTGTAACCCAATGAATCATAAACTAAGTTAACTACAACAATATACGATGTACTTGGACAGTACTAAAAAATGTAAATAAAATAAAATAGTCTAGACAGTGGTTATGGCCAAAATTAAAATGTCCGCGAAAAGATATCAGCTTGCACGCGGAAGTGTTCAAGCGCACGGAAAAAACTGCCCTTGGTGTGCTTATACAGATAAAAACAACTATTTATTACAAATGATTTTTTTTTCATTACTCCTGGAGTGGGTTGGAACCTCTGATGTGAATATAATGCTAAAGTAGTTGTCCACGAAACACCAGAATACCATATACTGCACTCGACGCGCGTTTCGCCAACTAAGTTGGCATTATCTGAAGATGATTAAAACTAACCTTATGATAATAATGTATCCTATTTATACCTAAACTATTGTCATGGTTCTGTGAACCGTGACCCACTAACCAATTAAGCGGGCTATTTGGGATTGACCCTCTGACACTATTCATACTATTTTTACACTTTGTGATTTCCAAGCTTTCAACAATATAAAGGAATAAACAGCAATGGGTAACTCTTTGTCACCATTCATTGCCAGTCTCTTCATGAGCGGATTCGAGACAGAAGCAAATGAAGAATTCGAGTATTTCCCTAGGCTTAGGTATGTCGATGATATTTTTGCAGTGTTTGATACAAAAGTCGCTGATATTGACAATTTTGTTTCTAAATTAAACAGTCGTTTCGCGTCAGTTAAATTTACATATGGAATTTAAAACTCTAGACAACTATCATTTTTAGATATATTATTAATTAGAAATAGTGAAAATAAGTTAGAATTTAACATATATAGAAAAGATACCAATTCCAATTCCAATTTAAAATCTTTATTAATAATTAAATACATTGTGTCAACTTGTATGGGGTACAAAATAAGATTTACATTAGTATATACATATATACAGAAAAAAGAAAACTAAAAATCAATTCATTCATAAAATACTTAAAAATAATAATACAAACAAATTAACGAAGTATAACATTCCATATAAACATATTTACAATATAAATATAGCCATCAGACTTTACAAAACAAGTAAATAAGCATTTAGCCATTCCATTTAAGGGATGCAAGCGGTTTTCCAGGAATTCCCTGCATAGCTGGGTGTTCTTGGGCAGCCGGCCGATGTTTTGGCCCTGGTGGCTTGGTAGTACCCCTTTCGTTGTTAGGGGTAGAGGTGAATGCTTTCCTGTAACAATAAAGCATGTTTAGTTGGTTTGCCATGGCTTATAATAATTAAAAGAATACAAAAATACTAAAAATGTCGTTATAGTCTGTCTTGCAGTAAAAAGCTAAAGAAAAAACCTGCTTAAGACAATTTAGAATTTAGAATGTGTGTGTGAAATGGGTAGTGGTTATCTAAGAAAGATTTAGGTTTTGGGTATGTAGGATGGTGGTATAAAAGGGGTAGTATGTTATGTCTGTCGTTTTGTATGTAATGTTAATGTTATTCGTAATAAATCGGGAGGTTTTTATGTATTAATTTGTGGGTGTGCTGATGGCCGTGTCTGATGTCTGTAATGTGTGCTGTAATTACTGAGTGTTGTATGTTATGTCTGAAAAATTTTTGTGCCGTTTGTGTGATGTACTCTCTAATGTAGGGTAAGTTAGCTGTCTCGTGGAGTCGTTGCGTGTCTATGTATCTGTTAGAGTTAGTGAGGAGACGTAAAAGTTTGTTTTGCGTCGTCTGGAGACGCCCGAACTGTGTGTCGGACATCCTGTTACAGACGACGCATCCATATGTTAATATGCGTCTAATAATAGTGGTGTAGATTAGTAGCTTATTTTTGGTGTTTAACACCGCCCGTCGATTAACGAGTGGATATAGCCGATGTAATGCCATGTAGGCCCTATTTAGGGTTTTGGTAATGTGCGGCTTAAAAGAAAGCCGCTGGTCTAAATGGACCCCAAGATATTTAACAACTTTAGTCTCCTCAATAACTCTATCGTTTATGATAAGTGGTGTGAAAGTCCGTATGTTTGTGAATTTCTTAGTAAAGTTAATTGTCTCTGTTTTTGTTTCGTTAATTACTATCTTCCAGTCCTTGTAGTACTTGACAATTTTGTCCAAGTGATACCGCAACTTGGTGGTTGCGGTTTGGGCGTAGAAGGACTGGGAGTAGATCGTCGTGTCGTCCGCGTACATAATAGTCTGTGTAAGTGGATGTGTCGGGATGTCCGCGACATATAGGTCAAATAGAACCAGAGACAACACCGTCCCCTGGGGTACACCCGCCCTTATTGGATGCGAGCTAGAGAGGGTATTGTTGATTTTAACAGAGAATTGCCGATCCTCTAGGTATGACTTATAGAAAGACACAGCATAAACAGGTAGTTTATGCTGCTCAAGCAATTTATGCAGGAGGCCTGCATGCCAGACTGTGTCAAATGCCTTTTGGATATCCAGGAGCAGCATTTTAGTGCAATGTTTTTTGTTGAAGCCCTCGATGACGTCGTGCACCACTCTGCACAACGACAGCGTGGTATTGTGCCCTCCTCCCTCAATAAGGAGAGGTTTGAAAAAGAAAAGGCATTGACTAAGGATATAGCTGCGAGTAATGGATATTCTGTAAGTTTAATTGATAAAATAATTAGGAAACGAAAGTTTAAAGAGTCGCTTCGAAATTCAATGACCTTTCAAAATGAAAGAGAAAATCCGAAATTTATACCGATTCCATTCGATCCTCGATTCACCCGTGGTATTGGTAAAATTTTTAAAGATGTAGATATGACAGTGGTTCATTCATCGTAAAATGAACTACAACTTTTAGGCAATCCAAAAGATAAAATTGAAACAAACGAAAAGTCGGGGATTTACGAAATTGGCTGTAAGGACTGTAATTAAAAGTATGTTGGACAAACTAAACGATCAATTCAAACTGGATTCAAAGAGCATATGGCTTATCTCAAATATGGTAGACCAGATGTCTAGTGTTGCCCAACATGCGTTTAAAGACAACCATAAAATATACATTAGCAATTTAAAATTAATTAGGAATGTAACAAATACTAGACAGCTGGATGCATTTGAAAGCTTGGAAATCACAAACTGTAAAAATAGTATGAATAGTGACAGAGGGCCAATCCCAAACAGCCCCCTTTATTGGTTAGTGGGTCACGGTTCATCGAACCATGACAATATTTTAGGTATAAATAGGATACATTATTAGCATAAGATTAGTTTTAATCATCTCCAGTTGATGCCAATTTGGTTGGCGAAACGCGGTTCGAGTGCAGTATATGATGTTTTAGTGTTTCGTAGAAAACTACGTCAGTTTTTTCATTAAACTATCTATATTCATGACAAAAAAATGGCGTAAAACTTTTTTGATTTCATTTGATCTTCGACCACCCTTTGGATTTTTGAGTAATTTTTTTATACCGTGTATATTTAGATTCATGATTCATGATATATATAACAAGGAAGATTAACTTTATTTTAAATTGTTTGACCGTTGTTGTATAAATAATATTTCTAGAATTCAAGTTTCAGCTCGATCGATAGAATGACAGAAATTCAATTAATTTCAAAATTGAGTCTTTTATTCATGCCTGTAGTATTTTAAACAAGTACATTGTTAAGGGATTACAGCAATAATATCTTTCATATACATATACATTATACATATACCTATACACATTGTGTTTTTTATGGCCATTTTAAATAATATATGTCAACCCACTTAAAAACAATTACTTGACGCTTTTCAAACATCAGAGTTTGTCTAAGGATTAGAATATAATTAATGTTTCTACATTGAGTTTTTTCTGTAGCAGGCAGAACTAATATATTGGAATATCTTGTTCATATTATCACACTTGATTTCTTCAAATAAGTATATAATTTTACACAAAAGTTAATTAATTACAGAGAAGACATTACTCTGAAAACACTGACATCAAACATCTAACAATGTTGTTTTTACACAAATATGTCAACCTTTTCTTACATGCACAACAACGAGTATAATTATTATGTCTAATACGCAAAACAAATATTTTATTGACCACTTTACATTTTGAATAGTTTTTACTGCTTTTAGGTACTTACAATTGTTGCTTAATTTAAATATCAACTTGTTTATAAATAAGAATTTATAATTCTATTTAAATTACTGACCAATTTAATCTTGATTTCGTTCAAGAAAAGAGATATAAACTTAAAATTTATGGAAGATCTCGATTCATATGGTGAGTATGATACTATTTTATAACAAAAACAGTATTAGACTGTGTTCTTTCAGAAATCTCAAAACAATAATGTTACTATTCATGACTACAAATTAACTTATATTTAGTTTTTCTAGTTGTGAATTTCTTGAGACTGTGACATTGGTGAGTATTAGAAGTGGTGACAGTTTGTTCATTATGAGTGTAGAAATAGTACTATGATAGTGCACATTGGTGACATACGACTGCAGTAGAGGAAGAAGGATCTTATTTAAACAATCCTTATTCAGAGTTGGCCCAAGTTTTCCATACTAAATTATTAAATTATTTTCTATTTCTGGACTAATAAATCATTAAAATGAGCACATACTAGATTCAATATGACGGAAAAGTTTTTCTCTAAAGGTAAAACATACCCATGGTAAAAGTAATTAATGCTATAAAATGGCTAATATACCAATTAGAACACATTGTTAAACATTTATTAAGCATTTGTAATATTTTCGAGCTGATTAAATATGATATAAAAGTTTAAACAACCTTAACAACCAATGTGTTTTCACTCGGATAATTTTATAATGGATCAAGGTTATTTCTACTAATATTAATATTATTAATAGGGAAGAGTTGCCAAAAAGTTATATGAAAAATTTCGTCGTGGATGCTAAATGTTTAATTTTCCAAATGGTACCAAATTAATAGAAGAATTTTCTAACCTTCGTATGGTTTTATTTTCTTTGCAGAAGTCAAATATGTCACCATACAACCGGTTTTTAAATTTTATTCTATAGGTATGTGTAATGAATGACTGTGTAATGAAGAGTTTTTCTTTCTTCGCTATTTTAACTTACTTTAATGACTCAAATGAAACAACATAAAAAATACATACATACATATATTCAGAATGTAATACACAAGAGGCTTAGGGCGTGGTCAGCAAATAATAAATTATGTACATATACACAAACTCAAACTACAGAAAATCCTAAAATAAGTTCACTTAACGAGTTTGTTTAGGGCGCCACCCGCCTTTCTTTTCGTTTAAATAGTTACATATATAAAAGTCAAAAGAAGTTACAAGCACTAGTGCCGTTGAAAGGGGGAAAGAATGGTTATTTTTCACTAAATTGTCTCGCACAGCTCAATAGCAAAATAAAAAAAGTCTAGGGGGCTTTCTCCACCTCTAGTTCATTAGACAGGCAAATCAGCCCGTTGATGCAAATTTAGTTTTCAAATTTCCAGCTCGCACTCAAAGCGGAAGCTGGCTGTTTATTACTTAATAGGTACCTATTTAAACAATAATTGGCAGGAAGATAACCTTACCAGCTCGTATATCTTTCTTAGGCTACATATTTCGTAACTTCTTCACCATAACTCTCAGCCAGACAAAATCTCCAACGTAGTGCCCGTAAAAGCAACGTACAATATACACAACTCACTGCTTGGACGTACCAGCCTTATCTGCCTGCAAAACCTAACCGTCTTAGTACCAGCGTTCCCCCTTGTCCCCACACACCGCAGTGTTCTCGCTGGTGCACTAAAGGTCCAGTGGTCGTTTGGATTATATCAAGGATTTACAATTTATTTAAATCGGTTCTAGAATTTTTAAGGTTGACCTCAAACCAATTTATGCAGTTAGCATTAAATGAAACGCAAGTTAATTATATCTAAAAATGGACCGTTACAACTGATAAGACAGTGAACTAGAAATCATTTTAAATTAAAAAACCTGTAAGGCTAAAAATTTTCTTAATTGCCTACCTGTAGGATATTATATTTCAATGATCCAAACACAGTCAGTTATTTAATAAAAAGAAAGGAGGTTATAAACGATATTAACAACTTATGGTTAGCCAAACTAATTGACATGTGATATTTGATTTTCGCAGATCATAATTCCTATTGGTGGATACTAAATCCGTTTTTAGTATTAATTTATTAGATCAATAATAGAGTTTCTCCAATGTTTTGATGTTGTACACAATCAAACATATTTTGTGTAAATTAGTAACTGAAAGTTTTTAAAAAGTTCCTTTAAGAGAGAAATAAAATGAAATTTTACGGTGTGTTTAACTGTCGAAAATGCCGCATTTATAGACATATGCATTAATAGTTAGATTTCAGTGTGATGTGTAGGCAACCGGTGTGTCATGACAGTAGTACAAAGATTATATAATTATGTGATTTCACAACTAATAGACTCCATTATACGCTACCTCATTAAGGCAGAAGAATATATGCATCAGCTATTTAAAACTGACTGCTAATATATTTAGCATTTATAACAGCATAAAACAGAGTGGGAATATAAGAGAAAGTGGTAGTTTAGATGTCACTCATATTAAGTACATAATGCATAGAAGGCGTTAAAACATTGTTCATTAATTATAATAGTTAAATTAGATTGATATTAATTTTGTGATGGAATTACCAGCGCATTCGCCAGAATTTTAAGTTTTAAGTTGCCATGTTATCAAACTTCGCCTACTTGTATTAATGTATATCTCGTATAATAATTAATTAATAGAGCTGAGAACAGTAAAGTCAAATACAATGACTAAATTGAAGTAGACACTTCAACAGTCAGACATTTTTAGGCTGCGTTCCTTTTATATAATTCACTGCCCGTGAACTTTAAAACCAATAAATAATTACTACAAAAATGGCCTATTGGATAAGGTACATAATATTAATTATAAAAGCGATGATAATATTAGCAATTGTTAAATATTCGATACTCTAACATTTCTACAAAAGGCAATCGGATCTAAGTTCTATCCATATTTTATATTGGTTTACTATTACCCTGAAGATCGACTACTAGAAAACTCACTCAATTTATTAACAATAAACTAAATAGTTTAACTTAGTAGTGAACGCCTTATATGACTTGTTCGTGCTTATGAACTTATGACATGTTGCTACTTCTCTATTAAAAAACTAGATGATACGGGAATAATACTCAAGTAAAAATTGACAATACTTATTTAGGGGATTCCATCTCTAAGATTTATAATCACGTCTCAGGAGGATGTCTTTGGATCCGTATTATCGGTTCTGTATCTTAACAATCTACCATTTTTTATAAATAAAGTGGCATGATATTCATAGACAGATCACAAGACCATATTAACACTTACAACATCTAAATAGGAACTACAGTTGATGTAAACAACAACAATTTACTGAGTGGTATACTTAGTCAAAATGTTTAAAATTTACAAGGCTATATAGAAGACGATCAATAAATCTGCAGTTTAATAGCAATAATACAAATCTAATCTAGTGCATGTGCAAGTAAAAAATTTTTTGAACTAATATACATAGCAGCCGGCGCACAAACAGTCGAATTTCAAATAAATGAAAACCAATAAACTTCATAAATGGTATAAGAAAATTCAAATATTCTTGTATGAATATAATTGAACATTCTCATGTTACTATTCTAAAAAAAAATACGTCGGCTTTTGTGCAGTCAGACATATACCGTTTGTCAATCAATTTCAAATTAAGAAAGAATTTACATATTAAAATGACAGTTTTTATCCATAAACTAAAACATATTCCACTAGATACAAAATTAATTGTAGTATTTGTGTTCAAATACATTTTTATTACAATATGCTACGTATTGAATATATTAACTGTAATTAGTTAAGTAAAAACAATCTGTTGCATCATTTTTTCTATCACCTGAGTTAACTAGAATTTTTTTTAAAGCAATGAAGTCATTTTCACATATACATATTGGTAGGGTCGGTACAATGCACTTTTTAAAAAATCCTGCATTTAATGATAATGTGTTATGCATACCTATTGACAACACCGAAACAAAATTCTCGAACTGCGTGCAGATATCTTTGACAGCCATTTATAAATCAATG
Organism: Rhamnusium bicolor; assembly: GCA_029963845.1. Lineage (NCBI taxonomy): Eukaryota > Metazoa > Arthropoda > Insecta > Coleoptera > Cerambycidae > Rhamnusium > Rhamnusium bicolor. Next base: position 372,171 of record JANEYF010003497.1, on the reverse strand, counting down.
GCTACAAATAATAAAAATAATTTAAAGTGCTATCTCTTGGCAAGTTACTAAGACCCGTTTTCATACAATTATTGAGCGAAGAATTAAAAAATTTACTAAAACATTAGTTTAGGGCATTTCTTAATCCGTCACACCGCCATTTTACAAAATGCCTGATTCATAAGAAATATTAAAAAGGTATACATATATTTTATTTGTACATAGTATAATTATTATTATCATAGTATTAAGGTGTGACATCACTTGCTTCCTCTTGCTCTTGCCTACTGGTACAAGGGGAAAGTGTCGCTTTGGCACTCTCAGGAATACAGCGGTATGTTGAAATTTTATTACGGTACGGCATAATAGAAGCTAGGATAACTCAGTGAAGATACGGTATGTTCAGGGGTCTGTGTGTATGGTTGTTGGTTTCGTAGAAATGGACAACTTTACCTGTTGAAAATGATTCTCGGTTTATGACCAGATTTATTACTTATACCTTTGCTTTAAATAAAAGGCAGATTTTCGACTTCACTTACTCTATTTTATTTAAATCGGCTTCACAGAACAATAAAAATAATAAATAAATACAAAACAGTGATGTTATTATGCAGTGTAAATATTTACCTATATTATAAGTAAGGAATCAAGGAACCACGAAAAGTTATGATACTGCGGCAACGGTGATCAATTATATCAAGTACAGCGAAGTTGCGGAAACTACTTACTACACCTAACTACTACTGGTATCTATGGCAAGCGGTTAATGACTTTAATAGCCACTAATGCGTAAGTCAGTATTACGGCAGGCGGTCGGTGAAGCAGGTATATCCAGTGATAAGTGGTTACGGAGTACAATCATGTCAAAATTACAGGTTGTTAGTCTAGGGACAGGCGGTCTATATGGCTTACTAATCGCGGGTGTGCTATAGCTTTAGATTAGCTCCTTATATGCCTTGTTAGAGTTTCTTGACTACGTGTGGTTGACGGAACGGCTCGTACATTGCAACCTGGGGCACTTCGTGAGATTCTGTTTATAGATCGAGGCGTTAAAACCTCACTTGTGCCGCTTCACGTGTAGCTGGTGAAATTCCTTTCAGAGATCGAGGTGTTAGGATTTCATTGGTACTAATTTAACTACGACTAAGATGGGACTCTTTCCACAGACAGAAGCATTAGAATCCTATCTTTAGGTCAACAATCAATACTAACAACCGGGTATTTCAGATGCTAGTCTAACTATATAGCACAGAAGTTAAGTTTTACTAACTCAGGTATTAATCGTAAATCAGAATAGCAGGCGTTCACTTGATAATTACAGAAAGAATAATAATGCAGGTGATCGAAGACAATCGGCAAATAACGGAGATACATTTAAAGAGCAGAAATAATTCTTACCATTGTTGATGATGTAGCACAGTGGATCTCTCGAGCGGTTACTCGCTGCTCTACTGCTGGCTGCTGGGTTGAGAACGGCGGAACTAACTGAGTATTCTTGCAGACTCGTGTGGTTCTATTCCTAAACCGTGGCTAGAAAGTCATGTGACTCTACGCGATTATCGGAGTTTCAGCCAATATGCGTGCGTTGAAAACGTATTTTAAGCTAACTTGGTGTACCGCGTTTTAAACAAATTTCTATGTTATTTAATATAAACAAATATTTATAAAATAGTCTGAAGCTGGGAATCGCTTTCTCATAATTTGATCGTCTAATATTCTATCCTGTAAATTGATAAATATAAATATAAACATATATCTTTACCATTAATAAATGGTTTCTACTTGGCTTGGAATTAAACTAAATTAAATTAAAATACTATCTTCTTACCTTGCTTTAGCGAGCGGTTATTTAATATAAACACAATAATTGATTTATCATTAAGATAATAAAACAAACTAAGATTACCTTGAAAAGAAGCTGGTTTAAAACCATTATGTTTGGGAAATAATTGTTGTTCCAAATGCTGGACTTGTAAAATAAATTGAACTCTGGTTCAAAATGGTTTTAAAAGAAACATTACTGCTAGTAATTGTATACAGGGTGTATCAAAGTGATAGAAGAACCTAATTCGGTTTTATTATAACAAAAAAGCTATTACCGGAAAAAATCACATCGTTACAAAGGTAACCAGAAAACATTGGACTTTCAAAATCACCGACAGTAATTTTTTTTAAACCATATTCTCTGGTTTATGTAGAAGTATTCTATGTCACATAATGTTCTTTTTACCTGAGAAAATAAAAAGTTAATATAGTTATCTCCTAAGACAAATAAATGTTATTTTAAAATTTATAATTGTCATTCATGTGCAGTACCTGATTGTGTCCTGAAAACCCATCCTGATATAAATATAATTGTTTTTTATAGATCTAAAAATTAAAGTCAAAGTAAACTGTGTCCAGCTAAGATTCTTTAGCACTAAAATATTTAAATTTGATATGGGCTTTAGTTCCAAATACTTATTATACCGTGGATTACACTTAGGATATTTCTGCAGCGAATTCCTTAATATCCAAAGTAGACATGGCTGTAAAAATCTCATTTTAGTAAAAAATGGACATAGGCTGCATTAACTCCAATTATTCTAATACGATGATGTAAAGTTTTTGGTGCAGATCATTAATAATCTCATTATTCAGATGTAGCAGTAATACTACATTTTGAACAGCCTGGTACCTATTTTGAAAAATATGATCCATTTAATTTGTATGAGGCACATGAGTCAATATTATTGGTTTCGATCCAGGTAAAAGAATACATGAAAATAAATGAAACATCAAACTGTTTTATAATTGACAGGGAATGAGTCTTCATCCTTCATTGAAACTAAGTGTCAACAATAAACTTCAGTTACTTTTTTCAATTTTGCTTTTGTGTAATTGTTCATCAGCTTCCATTGTCCCACAGATTTTAACAAACACAGTATATTCCTCCATTATGCTTTATTGCACACTTTTATTTCAATTCATTACATCTAAAATACGGTCACCATTGTCTTCCTTTTCTTCTTCTTCTTACACGTATCGCTATCAGATCTGTAAAAAAAATAACAGTGTTACCTAGACTCCCTATTTTATTTTAGTTGTACAAAAATTTAAAGTTTTAAATATCTTCTTACATGAGCGACCACTTACTTCTTTTGTTTTTGCTAATCCCAAAATTCTAAACAAGGAACTATATAATCTTTGCTACAGCCATCTCCCCTGCTGTAGCTAACTTAATATGAGACCATATGTGTGCAATTTCATTGTGCATACTGATGATAGGCAATCCACAGTTCCTTGATCTAAAGTCACTGACATGGTACAGGTGGAAAACATATTGCTTTAGCTTTTTTCAGAAATCATTTGTAAGCTTTTCCAAGAGATGGACATGCCCTGGTTGCCTCATTACCTGATTATATGACTTCCACACTTTCCAGCAAGTCTCTTTACCTTTTGATGAAAATGACAACCTGATTGTACTCTGCAAACTAAAAATGATAAAGAAAACTCCTCAAAATAATTGCTTACTCTTATCCTATGGCATGTACAGTGAAATGAAAAGATGTATACCTCTCTTTTTTCTAGTTACAAATAACACCCATAGTTCCTTAAGCACACTGCTTTGAAGTTTGAAGATAAAGGATTCTGAAAGTATTAAGATATCAATGGCGATAGTTCGGATAATAATTTTTTGCGTATGATTTTGCACACAGTCCTGGATGTGGAGAAGAATAATAATATGTCCATCAGCATGTAGTTTATTGTTGACATTCCATATTAGTAAAAAATGGAGTTTTTAATTTCTATCAATAGTTTCAAATAACATTTATTTGTATTTATTCTCTTACCAAATTGGTTCAATTCTTCAAAGTGGCTATTCGAATGTTCTAAATTTTATGGTATTACTACAACAATACCATTATAAAGTTATTAAGCGATTTTCATAAAAAAAATATACAACACTTTCTTAGGATAATAGTTATGCGGTTTACAAAAATATATTTGTAGTCATTTTGAAAGACTAATATCCTCTATTACTTTCAAAACATGATAGTAATTATTTGTGGATAATTCTTAGAATCCATATTATGCTCAAATAAAAAAATATGTATATTTTTTCATTACTTTTTAAAAATTATGCCACCATTTTGTAAAGCGATGATCTAACGGTTTAAGATGGTCACCATAGCCAAGTGAGTAAGAGCACACACTTACTTAGTTGATAATGAAGATTGATGGTTCACGTCCAATCCGAGATAAATTAAAAATTTATTTATTTGAAATTTGTTTCTAGCTCAGACCTCGTTTTTATAAATGGCTGCCAAAGGTTCTGAAAGCATTTTGAAAACGCCTCCTCTTTTAAACAGTTTTATTTTGGTATTGTTAATAACTAGAAAGGAATCATGGGTGATGCCCGCACAAAGAATGCAAACCGTGGACACGTGTGTTTCGGCCTTATGATCCTCTTCGGCACAGTGTTGCTAAGTTGAAAGAGAGGGACAACTTAGGACCACGACACAAAGGAAACCACTGACAGGAAGCAAATCACTCATTTGTTTCTGTAATTGATAGACCCCGTGTTTACAGGGCGACAGAAAATATTGCCATGGAAGCAACTATAGCTTTATTTTACATTCGTAATATTCCCTACCCAAGGAATGTAAAAAATAATATTATTTTAAGTTGATGTAAAAGGAAATTCCACGCAGGTAGTTATAGTTGCCACCATGACAGTATTGTATGTCACCTTGTAAATAAGGGGTCTCTTGATGTTAACGAGCTATTATCTAGCTATTAAAAGGTAAATATACATTTAACAGAAGCACGTTTTAATACAAACCACATTATTTTTAGAACTAGTCACTAAGTAGACAATGAAACAAAAGATCAAACACTACGTTAGTTAAAACTTCTGCCCCGGTGCCCAGTATAGTAAAATGTATAGCTATGCGCGGCAATCCCGAAAATCGTTTTACTTGTTGAATTCCTTGAATTTAATTTTAACCTTATTTCTGCTACACGTATTTTACTTAATAAGTATGAATTACAGCTCTGCTAAATGTTTTAAGTAAACAAGATCTGTAGGCATTCGTTAGAATTAAGTTAAACATCTATTGTGATGGACTTTTAATAATCTTCTGCATTTCTCTAAGCAAATAGAGCTGCTTTAAAGTCAACCCAATTGTATTATTAGGTAGAACAATATTTACATGTGTTTGGTTTTGCTACGTATTTTCTATTTATAATTACCTGAATAAACCTCAATGGCGTAAATAATATATTAATTTAAATAAACTGAGTAAAGGAATCGCTGCCTACTGAATAAAATGTTTGTTTTCTGTTTACTTAATTCTATTTATTTTCTATCTACTTTATTAACTGAGAAAATTAATTACAGCACACTTGATTAGGTTGCATGAGTTATTTTATGTACATTGCTAAAATAACATTGTATCAAATTAGATATTACGGCACCGGCGCTAAAATTGGCTCGCAATAAAATTTTCTTCCTGCTAGTATGGAAATATTTTTAAAAAAATTAATATTTTATTATTTGCTCTCACATTGCTGTATTCTAGTTCTGGTTTTGAATTTCTCTTAGCAGGTTTTGCATCAAGATATTTTCCCGTATATCCAGTAATCATAACAATCTGTAAATAACATGAACAACTTTGTCGCTTTTAAATAATTTGAATTTGATTCATTTTGGCACTTATCCCGAAGGCCAGGATTTGGTTCCCATAGTCGAGGAACTGGGATTACTTCCAAAGGCGAAAATAGTTCTAGCATAGTCGGACATTGGTTGTGTGCTGTATATCATTGGTACCTTCATAGATTAAATATACATAGATAGTCCATCCTTATGAAAATGTGGATCGCTCCAAAGCCTGGACCTCAAAATTTTTATCTAGAAGTTTGCAGCGTCTGTTTACGATATTGTTAATTTTGAAATAGTAAACCAGTACAGATGGTCAGTTGTAACATATTTACAGTTTCCAAACTAACAAAATCGTAAATAACGATACAAAAGTTTTTAGGTCCACATTTAGGAGCGAAAAATTTTAATACAGGCGTGAATTGTCTATGTTGTATGGTCTTTGGTAACTTAAAGCACCTTTGGGAATACAGGAGTTGTATTATTTATGGTGTTTAGTTTAATTTAATTAGTTTCTGGTGGTTTTCTTTATGATTTGTAATCAGAGCAAAAAGCTATAATTGAAAATCTATTATAAATGGTGTTTCACTGAGAATGAATCAACCGACATAGGACCTCAATACGCATCGATTTGACCCCCATTTGTTATGCGAAATTTGTTAGTGTAGTTTAGAAGTTATATAGGTTTTCGTGTATTTCTTAGCTAAACTCCTGTTTTGTCCACAAATTGCGTCATTCTATCTTAACTCTTAGTACTAGCGTCATGTTTTTTTTTTATAAACGTAGTCCAATAGTGGGCCTATCAACCTGAGGAATAATTTCTTTATTGAAACCGGAACTATTTGGACAAAAAAAATAATCTTAAAACGTTAATAAAACAGAAATTATTCCTTAATTTTACAAGACTCTAGCGAAGAAAAAAGATTTTAATAACCATCTTAAAAACCTCTAGTGTACTGGCAGACTACCCTCAATCAGGCAGCCAGTCGCTGATTTGTGGCTGCAATTGAAAGATCCCGTGTTTGTAGGGCGACACACAATATTGTCATGGAGGCAACTATAGCTACCTGAGTGAAATTACCTACCAAAGGAATGTAAAATAATAGAGCAGCAACATTTTTCATCCTCTATTATTTCTTGGGTAGGGAATTCCATAGTTCCCTCCCCTGGCAATATTGTTTGTCGCCATGTAAACACAGAGTCTTTCAATTGCCTCCAGTTTAGTTGAATTGCCTGAAGCGGGTTTTTTTATTTGTGATTTTCCCGTATTTAGCATTACCAAATTATTTTATAATTTTTATTTATACAACTATACTTTACTCTTTATTATACATACTAATTTTTTAAATCGTTTATGTTAAGATGTTTCATATATTTTATACAAAGTTATTTTTTTTTATATTATAATTTCAAATATTTTCCTACATAGAAAAGGAGTTGATATTTAGGAGTAAATTAGTTTTAAATCCACCAGCCCCACCTCACCCAACCCCCTCAACAGCTATGCCGCTCGTAGGCGCGTGGATATTGCAGAATAATTGAAATTATATAGTGGAAATCCCCGTATAGTTACTCTGGCCTCTGAAGCCGTTAATATTTAGATTTACTAAGATTCACATATAAGCGAGGGAGGTCCACGGAGACAGCCCTTCACGCCGTCGTGCATAAGGTAGAAAGGGCCCTCCTGCATAAGGAGGTCACCCTAGCAATATTTTTTGATATAGAGGGTGCCTTTGATAAAGCAAGGACTACTACTATCTGCGATGCCCTTCGGACTAGAGGTACTGCTCCAGTACTGGTCAGATGGGTGAAATCTGCGCTGGAAGAGAAACGAGTTAGTGCTGCTTTAGGAGACTGCCAATTGGACGTCGGGGTGAGGGGGCGGCTGTCCACAAGGCAGCTGCCTATCACCCCATCTATGGTGTCTAATAATGGATGGTCTCTTGGAGCGCCTAACTTCGGAAGGATTTTATGCGCAGGCATATGCGGACGACGGGCTGGTCCTAGTGACCGGCCGCTTCTTAAATGTCGTTTGCAACAGAACGCAGGTAGCTTGTAGAATAATAGAAAGATGGTGCGGCAAAACAGGTCTCTCAGTCAATCCATCTAAGACTGAGATGATCCTATTCACCAAGAGAAGGAAAATAGAGGATTTTAGGGCACCAACCATGTACGGTAAACCTCTCGCGCTTGTGCAGGAGGTTAGGTAACTGGGAGTGACCCTAGATAGCAAACTGTCATGGAGGCCGCATATCGACAACGTCATCAAAAAGTCGACTGCGACCTTCTGGCAATTGCGCCGAGCGGTAGGTAGGAACTGGGGCCTTAACCCACGGATCCTACACTGGCTGTACACGGCGGTCATCAGGCCTAGGCTCCAGTATGGATCCTTGGTCTGGTGGCCGAGCGTGGACAGAGCGATTACGTCCCGAAAGCTGGCAAAAGTCCAGAGACTAGCTTGCCTAGGGATCACTGGCGCAATGAGGACGACACCGACAGTTGCTCTGGAGGTTCTGCTAGGCCTGCCAACGCTTCCGTCGTGGATAAAGAGGGAGGCTATGGCGGCCTATCTGAGAATGTGGGATTCTGGGAGCTGGCAGTGTTCAGGCAGAGCTGAAGGTCACGCAGCAATTGCTGGACTGACGGAGAGGGAAATCCCTCTCTCTGTCCTGAAGGTGAGAGAAGCGAAATATCAGCTAAGGTTGGAAAGGAATTATACTGTCACTCTTCCTAGTAGGGAGGAGTGGAGTGAAGGAAGAATTGACTTCCGCCCGGACTCTCTGGTGTGTTACACAGACGGATCTCGGCTGGCCACTAGACCGTCTTCCGGTTATCCAGAAACACGTGTCGCTGGATGTTTTAAAGTTTTAAAGTGATTGTTCAACTGAACACTTTTGTTTTATTTATTTTTGGTTTTACTAAACAGAGTAATTAAAATTAAAAATAATATTAATGAGTCAGTCGTCTTGAACATAATGCACATTATCCTTTTTATTATCCAAGTTGTATATTTTTGGCAAATAGCCAGAAAAATAATTGTTTAAAACGATATATGCTACACTTGTGATAAGTTTTTATAAATGTTAGAAAATAATAATTAGCAAAAATGGTTACCGTTATTATTTTATTTCATTCCATATTTTAAAATTTTACCAAGAAAAGGATACCTAATATGTTTTAAATATATATTTGTCCACAACTAATAAATAATGTGTCCATTATGTATGCGCTGCCTAGAGAATAATGCTATCCATTATTCACTGCAGTGAATAATGGATAGCATCGCGAAATTGTTATTTGATTTGAAAAGTCAAACTTTATGCAGTATTTTTATCACGACATTTTACCAAGAATTGTTATTATTTAATAATCGTAGACAAAATATAGTCTTCTACTATATGTAATGTAATATGTAATGGTTATCATTTACAGAGGTAATTTATGACAATTTCCTACGATTCTTGTCGTAAAATAATATACTATTAAAAGTTTTGATAATTCATTTTATTTAACATATGCATATTAGCAGGTTCAGAAAGGAGTATCTACAGGGTATCTTAAAAGTAATGGAGATCGATTCACCAATTAAAAATCAGAATTGTAGAGTGACAAAATGCTGAGAATATTCATTTATCATTTATCAATATAGCTCTACCATAGTTGTTTGAATGCAAGGAACTATTTCATCATGTTCCTCTACTGATTCAGCAGAAGTATGCTCTTTAATAGGTCCCAGAAAAATAAGTCAAGTGGGTTGAAATCGTCTGATTGGAAGGCTATGCAATTGGCATACATATTCCAATACAACAGCCAGGGAAATTGTTGATTAAAAAAATACCTAACTTTTGCACCAAATATACTGATGCTCTGTCCCGTTGGCACCACAAATTTAGTCTTGTGTATGGTGCAGTATCCTCAAGTATCTTTCACAAATACCAAATATGATACAGAAGTAAGACGGATAAACATTATGTGTGGCCGATTATGCAATTATTTAATAATTTACATACAGCCTCCATTATAATCAGTAATACTACACATTACAAGAACTTTATGTCAGAATTTACCGTAGTGAAATGTATACATTAATAGTATAGAAATCGCTTGTACTAGGGGCTTTAAGTCTTTAATTCCATTGTCAACTTCAGTTCCAAGTATATTTAGTTGATAAAGTCACATATTGTAACAAGAAAGTTCATCATGGGACATATAGTGTGGCATGGAAGACTACATTTTTCACTGCAAAATTAAACAAACACTGTCTTGTATTAATTTGATGAATAGCAGGATCACTTTCACATCAGAATTTCGTGTAAAGACATGAAATAAATTCACCAAATATTATCATTTTTGTATTAATTATATCTTGTAACCACAATAATATATTTTTATATTAATATTATTAAGTCCCTCTATGATTTAGAATTCGCTGTTATATTAGGCCTCTCATAAACAATTAGCGATCCAATTGGTTAACTTTTATGTTTCCTGTCAACTGCTCAGTAGTTCCGTTGTTAAATGTTGATGAATATTATCAAATAAGCTCTTAGCTTTATTTATCAACGAGATGTGAAATGGAGATTGCACTGTAGTTTAAATAAAGTATCACTGCTTATAAACATTTTTAAGAAAAAAATGGTGAAATTTAGATTGTTGGTTCATTCTAGTAAATAATTTCTAATACGGTATGAAGCAAATTAAAAGACAAGTTAAGGGGACACCATGTTATTAATAAAATTATTAATAACAATAGTTACGGGTACCAATCCAACAAACTGTTAACTAGAAACTTATTTATTTCAGTGACTTTTTGGCACAGTGCGAGAACACAGAACCCTCTCTCTTAGAAAAATAAAAACCAGAAAATTTTCAAAAAAGACAAAATCATTTGCAATAAAATTAAGTTCTATTAAAATTTTCTTGATGGTCCAAAAGAATAATATACGACAAAAACAAACGAAACAAAGCTGTAAATCAGAACAAAAACTATTAAAAGTGTATTTTTTCTTTCACTCCGCAACTACCCAACAATTACAGAAATTTATTCTGACTGGTACGACGGTAATAGATGGTAAGATTTGGCAAGTTCTAGATACTAATTATAACAGACAGACAGTACTTTATTCAAACCTAGACTGATAAAATCTCTCCAGTTTGATTTCCTGGTTTATTACTTATCCTGGTAACTGTAGCGGACAGCTTTCTGGTGAGGATAATGATGATATGAAGACTCCCAGGGGAACAACTGCTGGTATAAATTGTTATTCCAACAATTAATTAATTACCCTATCTGGTGGAATTTATGGTTGACCTTCTTGACTGTCACGTGCATAAAAGGAAATTTACCAATCAAAATGTATAAAAACAGATATAAAAAATATGTATAGGTGATATTACAGTTTAAAAAAAATACTATAAGACAGAAAGAAAAAATATGACTTTATGTATAAACAGTAACTGAAATCAACTAATGAAATTAGTTAAAAATAATCAAAATTCGGTTAATTTTTTTAGAGGGGAAAATTTCCAACAAATAATAACAACCTACCAAAATGTTTGAGTTATACAACAAACTTATACCATTTTTCTTTATAAGAAAAATAGTTAAGTAAGAGAAAAGTAGCGGAAAAGGTAATTAATAAAAAGTTACTCGACCTGTAAGTAATAAATTCTAATTTAATTAATTCAATTTAATAATGAACCTAAGGTAACAAAAAAAGAATAAGATCACCCTTAAGAATTACAATAATAATTAATTATAATGTTAATTATATAATTTAAAATAAATTATGGATTTTCCGAAAAATAAATATCCAAAGGAAAAAATACCCAACCTAAATTTTGAAGCACAATCTAATAAAATAAGCTTAAACAAATACAAGGAAAAATATGTGTAATAGTGTAATAGGAAAGCAGAAAATTTCTTTACTTTTTAGATAAATTGTATTAATATTCACAGAAAAAGAAAAGAGACAAATAATTTATCTTTTAAATAAATTATATTGATTTCCATAGGAACGGAAAAGTAGTGAATAATTTATTATCTAAATAAATTCTATTAAACACAGAGAAAGCAAAGTGGTGTGTGGGACATTAAGTTATTAAAAGTTATTTGCTGTAAATATCGGTACAATCTAATAAATTTTAATGAATTAAGTTCATCTTTTTCAATACGTTAATACTAGTCAAAAATCTACGCAACAGACCTTATGAATCCGTAAATTCAAAATATGTAGCTTTATAAAGGTAAAGAAAAATGAAATTAGCTGACATTAAAACAGACAAACTTTTTCAGTATCCACAAAACTTTGCGTGTTCTCTAGCAAGAATAGAAAAAGGACTTGAGTCCATGAGGTTAGTGAGGAAAGCAAATTAGCAACAATAATGCTAACTGATAATATGAAAATAATAAATAAATAAATTAACTGCACTAGTTATAATAACTTATAGTATAGTCATAGTAGTCAAGTCCGATGCGCACATTACACATTTCCCTGTATAATAAGTGTATTAAAAGAAACAAGGAAATGGAACAGTTCTATGTGTATTATATACAAAGTGTTTCAAAGATAGTTAAACTTCTATAGGATATACTATGTGCCAAAATAATCAACAAAATTCTTATGTACTTGAAATGACTCTTTTCCAAGATAGAGGTTTTTTATTTTTTCAGAAACTATTGGAGATAAATACGATAATAATAATGACAATTAGAAACAGTTGCAATTATAATGGATTTGGCTTGCATCCCAAGTTTTGTAATTTTTTCTCCAATAGTTTCTAAAATACAAAAAAATATATTTGTGGCAATACTTGTATCTTGGAAACACACAAAACTGTTATTATGCACAAAAAATAAGTAGGTACCTAATACCTATCTATGTATTCCATAAATTCTATTAATTGTTGATTATTTGTTAAATGTAGCAACATGCAATTTATATTGTATATAAAACCATCAAATACACACCATAATAATGTCTGCATTTGAAAAATTGTGCGAATCGACTTTCGGAAAATCTTCTTCCATTTCTTTATCACGTAATAAACAAACAGTAACCCTTTTAAATCATATAACCATAACATTCTAAACAGTGGTACTATGGGCTTCGTTCTGCCAGCGCTGTACGTACAATGGTCCTCTGGCCAGCTGTTGAGCTGTCAGCATATGATGTCAGCCCAAGCAGCAAGCGTTTATTGGATTCAAATAATGCAAGCAGTTTCTGCGGTTGCTGTCATGATTATGAATTCTTTCATTTCCACATAAGTGTCAGATATTGGTGGTAAAGGCTCTAATGTATCATTTTAACTTATATTAACGCATACCAATTTTTTTGTGTACATGCCTATTATTATTTGATTGTTGTCGGATCAGCGTTGGCCTCAAGCAAAAGCAACGAACGTGCACTTACACGTAATCAGTCGAATGAGTTTAAACAAAGCGTACACTTCGAGAGCTGATGATACGTTAATGCTTAATGCGCTGTTGTCGTGACTAGATTTATAGTAATATTTACATATTTTATGTACTGTTATTTGATAACATTAAATTAACTAGAGCAAGCCTTATATATGATATAGCGTCTAGTGAATTCTGTATGTACATACAAAACTCCAGATTTTTATTAGGGACAATAATATATCTACTATATCCATTTGAACTAGTTTATAAACAATCAAATGTTTAACATATTCATCTCTTATATCTTCAAGCTACTTTAATATCTGCATATAAAACATCATATCTATGCAAAAATGAGCATCAATATAACACTTGAATTATGATACAACAACCTTTCTTAATACCAAAACCTAACAAATCCTCGTATAAAAAATGCTTCCTTTATATTGCTCCTAAAATACTAAATCTTTTACCAGTTGAATTAAGAAATGCTAATAATATCAACTTAAAAAAAAGACAAAAGAATGGATTAATTGCAATTTAGTCCTCGTGAAAAATAATATTTCCTTTTTATTTCTTGGTTTTCCTTATTAAAATAAAATAAATAAATTTAAAAAATTATGAATTAGGTATATTATTATTTTTAGATTATAATATAATATGTATAGACATGTGCACTATTCAAGCATATTGTGTGTAGATATATACATATCTACATACATATCTATGTTGTTTTTTGTATGTATGTGAATGTAAGAAATTATAAAGCTACGTTAATGTAATAATTAACTAACTAAAGTACATATAATTGTAAAAAAAAATTTCATCCATTTATATCAATGTTATTGGTTTAATTCAAAGGCACACGCAACCCTCTGGGTTATTGTGCATTATTGTCTGAAAACAGTACTTAAACAATTTTAGTAAATAATCTTTGTCTTTAATTTTGTTCTAGAAACTGTTCATATTCAATGGTAATTCATTATGTACTGTAAGGTTCTTTTTTCTCAATCAAGAAACATTATTCTTATTCTTAATCTTATTCTTATCCTGATCCTGATCTTTTTCCTTATCCTTATCCTTATCCCTATCCCTGTCCCTATCCCTAACCCTAACCCTAACCCTAACCCTATCCCTATCCCTATCCCTATCCCTATCCCTATCCCTATCCCTATCCCTATCCCTATCCCTATCCCTATCCCTATCCCTATCCTTCCCTATCTATATCCCTATCTCTATCTCTATCTCTATCCTTATCCTTATCCTTATCCTTCTCCTTATCCTTATTCTCATCCTCATCCTCATCCCCATCCTCATCCTCATCCGTATCCTTATCCTTATCCTTATCCTTATCCTTATCCTTATCCTTACCCGTACCCTTACCCTTACCCTTTCCCTTACTCTTACCCTAACCCTTACTCTTATCCTTACCCTTACCCTCGTCCTCGTCCTCATCCTCATCCTCATCCTCACCATCATCCTCATCCTCATCCTCACCATCATCCTCATCCTCATCCTCATCCTCATCCTCATCCTCATCCTCATCCTCATCCTCATCCTCATCCTCATCCTCATCCTCATCCTCATCCTTATCCTTATCCTTATTCTTATTCTTATTCTTATTCTTATTCTTATTCTTCTTAATATCTAAATTCTTGTATAATATGTATGGCCAACACTTTTTAATTTTAATAAGCATTTAGATAAAATTCGCTGTTAGAATCCGCCTTATCCGTATACCTAACATATAGGGAGAGAAGCTCTAGGGGGCGCCCCCGCGTTCCCTATCTAAATCTGCCACTGGTCCCGTTCCTAACACTATTATTATGCATGACTAATATTGCTGGGCGTAAATAATAAAACTCAACAGTTTAGGGTTTTCCCCTGTCTATTCTAATAAAATTTGTATATCAATGACACAGTATATATTTATATTTAAGGATTGTTTCCTGATAAGAAATTGGCATATTTCGTCAGAGTAATAAAATTGATATACGTTATCCACATCTATTATGCTCCCATATTCCTATATCACGTCGTTTGTCTAAATTTGCGAGTTACTGGAAATGATGGATGCGCCAATTTTATATCATTCGTTAACGTGACAACATTTTAGCTACCGTATTTTTAGGAATAAAAGGACTATTTTGCAATGCAGGTCAATGATATATCTAGATATATGTTGAATATTTCAAATAATTTCTCTCATTTCTTTCTTCTCAATTATTGGGATTAGTTTCGCTATGTTTATTAGCATCCTCAGGAGTCTAGGAGAGAACAAATATGACAAAGTATGATACGTTATGCATTAGTATAAATTTGATAATCGTGTGAACCTTTAAATGAATAAAACTTACAGTTAAACTAAGTTTTCTTTGTTCATAATCAGTAGTAATTTAAGTAACAAACAAATAAAAACTAGTAAAGGGTGTTTCCTCTGAAATTGTATTTTTATCATTTCGGTCAATTATGGTCGATTCTAATGTTTCAAAAACTAAACTTACCTAAAACTTTCCGTAGTTACTTTTTTTCATTTCTCGAAACATATATGAGGGGTGAAAAAAGTTCTTTTTTATTTAATGTAATACCCAGTATATCTTTCCAATTCGCTCTCTCTTTCTAATTACAAATATACAGGGTGGTACAATAGTGCGTTCAACTTAGATATATCGAGTTCTATAATAGCTAGAAACTTGATTTAAAAACAGAAATAACCTAAAGAAGTCTATAACTGGAAATTATTTTCAGATATAGAGGGTAAGCCAAGACAGTTCTACAGGGTCAACTAACTTTTTTTTTTTTTTTGAATGTTATGTATATCAGAACATTTTTTTAAACCTCTTTTGTGGCCTCCTTTCACTCCTGTATTATTATTGACTCTCTCCCAACCACTTGGATGTTATGTTTTTCTTTTGTTGAAATTATGCCATTTACACATGTATATTAAAAAGTCGCTACAGTCACAATTTTCGATTTTAAGGAAAAACTAGTTATGAGACATCTGTGTGATAACACTCAGCCATTTTCACTTCCAAAAGTATACAGGGTAGCCAAAAATAATTTTTAAATTTACAACTATTTGAGCTAAATTTTCCCAATTTTTTCAAATTGAACACTCTGTATAAATTTTGACGATGTGATGTAGAATTGAAAAACGAACATTTTTTGTACGTATATTCCTATGGCTATTTGTAAGCATTTTTGATTTATTAAACAGTAACTGCAAAATTTAGCAATAAAAATTAAAAATATATATATATATTTTTTTGTAATTCAAGAGAAGGTATTATAAATAGTGCTCCACATGTTGCCCATTTTGATTGCCACACATCTCTATGCACTTTTGAATGAGGTTTCAACCGTTCATAAAATTGCATTCTAAAAGCATTTTTACTTCAAATTTTGGATTGTTATTGGTGTGATGTTTTTATGGGCATCATGTAACACGCATCTTATAATACCTTCTCTTGAATTATTTGGAAAAAAAAACCTCATTTTTAA
The DNA here is from genome assembly GCA_029963845.1 of Rhamnusium bicolor. Lineage (NCBI taxonomy): Eukaryota > Metazoa > Arthropoda > Insecta > Coleoptera > Cerambycidae > Rhamnusium > Rhamnusium bicolor. The sequence goes on along the minus strand of JANEYF010003497.1, from coordinate 355,648 downwards.
TTTTTGTCGTTGAATTTTGCAGTTATAGTTCAATAAATTGAAAATGGTCATAAATAGCCATAGAAATGTACATATAAAAATGTTCGTTTTTCAATCCTACATCACATTGTCCAAAAATTGAGAAAATTCAGTTCAAAAAGTTGTAAATTTGAAAATCCTTTTTGGCCACCCTGTATACTTTTAGGAAGTGAAAATGATTGATTGTCATCACACAGATGTTTCATAACTGGTACTAACATATTTTTTTCTTAAAATCGATAGTTGTGATCGTAGTGATATTTTTAAAATACACGTGTAAATAGTATAATTTCAACAAAAAAAACATTACGTCCAAGTGGTTGGGAGAAAGTAAATAATAATACAGGAGTGAAGAGAGGCCACAAAGAGGTTTCAAAAAAATGTTCTGATATACATAGCATTTCATTAAAAAAAATGTTACTTGACCCTGTAGAATCGTCTTGGCTCACCCTGTATATTCGAAAACAATTTCCGGTTATAGACGTTTTTGTCTAGTTTAATTATGTTTTTAAATCAAGTTTCTAGCGATCATAAGACTTGAGACATCGAATCCGGACGCACTATTGCCCCAAAAATAATCTCAATAAAACACAAAAGTAAAGGAAAATGTAATTTATTAGAGAAGCAAAAACTTTTTAATATTATTGTAATAAATGAATATATCACAGATAATATACAGGGTGTTTCATTGTGAACGGACCAACCGGCGCAGGATGATAGAGGACCTCAATACGCAATGATTTGGCACCCATTTGTGTTAAGCGAAATTTGTTAGTTTGGGAATTATTTAGGTTTTCGTGTATTTCTAGCTAAACTTCGGTTTTGCCCATAAATTTCGTCATTCTGCTCTAACCATTCGTACCACTATCATGACTTTTTTATGATCGTAGTCCAATAGTGGGCCTATCATCCTGAGAAATATTTTTTTATAGGAACCGAAACTATTTGGCAAAAAAAATCTTAAAATTACATTAAAACAAAAATTATTCCTTAACTTTACAAGACTAGCGAAAAATTAAAATATTGAAAAACAATTTAGTAACCATCTTAAAAACTTTACTTTTCTGGCAATCAACCCGACAAGTTTCATTCAGCTAACTTCATGACTACCTATCGAAAATTTTAAATTTTGTGCAAAGTGTAAAAGGCGAAAAAATTAAGTATCATGGGTGAGGCCCGACTAAGGATTCAAATCGTAGACACATGCGTTTCGGACTTATGATCCTCATTGGCACGGTGCTGCTAAGTTGAAACGATGGACATAAATTACGATAACGACACAAAGGAAACGGCTGACAGGCAGCCAGTCACTCATTTGTGGCTGCAATTAAAAGACCCCGTGTTTTCAAGACGACAGACAATATTGACACCTGCTACCTCCGTGGTTTTCCCTACCCAAAGAATGTAAAACAATACAGGATATTACTTCCCGCAATAACATCTTCCACCCTCTATTGCTTGTATGTTACCATGGTCGCTTATCTGACACGTAATATTAATAATCGTCGAAATATGTTTTGTTTTACAGCATCCTTATCTGTTTTATTATTACAGATAAATGTTAAATGTGAATATTTCCGTAAGTTTCGTAACAAATATATAAGTATGGTATTTGTAATCAGAAAGACACAGTGAGTCCAAATATGTAAAAATATACATAGTGCTCTATTAGAAAAAAGACAACTTTTTTCACCCTTCGTGTATATTTCATGAAATGAGAAAGGTAATAGCATATTCCAGAACTACAGAAAATTCTATATAAATTCAGTTTTGAAAAATTTTAATCGATAATAGTTCACCGAAATAAGAGGGGTATAATTTTAAAGGCAACACCCTGTACAAAACATAAGTTAATGTTTCAACGATACACAGCAAATGATAATGGATTTATCTACTGTTTGTCTTTTTTAAATTATAGCTATTTTTATTGTTTTTAAGTTTTATCTTCTAATTAGTGAGATTTTTTTAAAAGGTATTTATATAGTGTTCTCTCAAATATACAAAAACAGGATCCCATATGCTCTTTGATGATGCAATTGTGGGAGTGGTCTCAACATTTTCGTCTGACCTTGGAGAAATATAATTTAAATGGTAGCACTCTCAAAAATGGTGCGATTGAGTGTTGCATGCGAAAAATTGAAATGACGCAATCCCAAACACACTTTCTCATTTATCTACGTAACTGCTCGTTTTATAAAAAAATAGTGAAAAAAAGTGTTTCTCTTTCAATTCCACACAGAAAAGGTTATTCACCATTTTTTTTTGTTTCCAAATGAGAATAGCAGTGTCACAAATTAAAAGTTATTCTGTGAATAGTAATATCACTCAGTCATCTCTTGACAGTGGAAACAGTAATGATTTTGTATTCTTAAACAATAATGGAGGTTTAGCCAGTGCATATTAATATATATGTCACTGTTTCTTACAGTACATGCAAAGGATATTAAAAAAATAGACAATTGTAAATTTAAAGTTTAAACAAAAAAATTAACATAGACAAGAAATAGTTGCTACTTATTCATTATTGCAATCATCTTTTTCAAAACTGTCATCATCACTTTTATTATAAATTTAATTTAAGTCCTAAGTCTTCTTCATCGTCTTCGAACTCTCTCATATTATCACATAGGTCGGGATCACCTTCACATCCACATATCTCAGTACATCTTAGTCCTTTCGACTGACGCATATATAGAAGAAAGCAACATTTTTAAGAGCATGAGCAGCGACAACGTTCTAATATAAGCTCTGGAGCACAGCAACTGGCTCGTTTCTATTTTCCACTTTCTTCCATGCGAAATTCGTAAGTGGTAGCGCTATTGTGATACTGGATGAAATTCTGATTTCACTCAAAGTCCTGAATATGAATCCCAAACAAAACTGGATTCTGGTTTTGTTGAGAGAGGTTTTCATCTTAATATTATTTCTATGTAAACAACACCATCTTACAGCTCATATATTAGTCAGTGTTGTTTTTCGATATAGCTGACAAACAAATGCTTACACGCTAGCCCTAACATCTTCAGTGAGAGAAAGTGTAGTCCTCAATCTGGCCAAATCTTCTAATAGCTCATCGCGTACAAAATAGATTATTTTCCACCATTTTACTTTCCCTTTGTTGACAAATGATCCTGTTACATCTGTCCCTAAAAGTGCATATAATTCAGAGAGTACAGAGACTTTCAATGGCTCTAGCGTTATGTAAATTGAGCTAGCTGAATAAACCTTTTCATACTATAGCAAAGGAAAACTGTAAACTCTGGTGTAAGTTGGGTATATCGCCTTAGTGCATTAGTATCAGGTGAAAACATGTGGGTATTTTTGATTTCTCTGTGCTCAGTACGCAGCACGTAGTGTGATCTTCGTGTCTGCCTCCCCTGGATACTTTAAAGACTTGATACATCAGTACCAGCTGATGAAGCTGTTTTATCATTCCATTTGACCACCAAGTTTTTCCTATTGGTCATAACAAATTGAAGAATGTGATCGGAAAGGAACTATTATTTCATCCTTTGTCTTATGCATAATGTATTCATTGTACTTCCAATGGTCATTTCTGATCCTATTTCGTTCTGGATTGGATCTGAGAATTTTTACAGATACTCTCATCTCTTTCTTCAACGAATTCTCTTTGTAAAAGTCAAAAATCACATAAACCTCACTGTATTTGCTGAATTTCTGACCAATCCATTAGCAGAAGCTTACATCGAGGACACGGTATGTTTTCATTGAGTGAGATTTCGTGGTAGATGTGACAAGTGCCATGCCATCAACTTTTTTCTGTAGTTCTTGATCTTCCAAATCAAATCTGCAGGTGCTGTACAATTATCTTTATCACCTTCTTGGCCGGATGATTTTTGTAGTGATTCTAGCAAAAATGAAATAAGTTATGGATTGAGATCAACCACTAAAGTTTTCAGAAGAAATGTTCAGAAAATATCGTACGGAAACCTTATACGTAAATTTTTAAGAAAATTGTAGGTCCTAATCAAAAATATATAATGATCTTTTTGTGTAGAATTGAAATTGAAACAATTTTTGATAAAACGGAAAGTTACTTAGAAAGATGGAAAAATGTTTTCGATGGGAGCCATTTGGTTATTCGAAAATTAACTGAAGATATTGAGACCACTCCCATACTTGCACCATCCCACTCTCATACTTGCACCGAATGTATATTTGACAGGAGTCTATATCGAGTATTACATTATTTATTTATTTCTCTAACAGGCAAGGAACGCCTTATTGTAAGAGAAATCGTTAATATATTAAAATAATTCACTTAAGTATCACTGTATATAAATTATTATTAAATTAAATTTGATAATAAGAGCAAAGAGTGTCAATAATAAGAATAGAAAACAAATATAAAATTACACATGTATTATACTTATCAAAATTATAGGGGACTAATTAGATCGAGGTAGGAAAATAGGTGGATTTTAAATACTTTTAGAGAAGTAGAAATATTAATATTTCCTGCTGTTATAGCGTCATTTGAAGATTTCATGATGTTATTTATTGGGGATTTTTTATTGTGGGTTGACCAAGGAATATAGAATAAGGAGTTAAGCCTGGTAGATTTTACTGGTACTCTTAAATTCAACCATGACAAGATTTTACTGTCAGATATACGGTTATTTCATATTTTATATGCAAACAATATTAAAATAGTAAATTCTGCGATTTTGTAAACTTTGAATACTAAATTCTGTTTCATACATTGAAAATACATGATATTTTTTGTAAAATAAATACCTCAAAAATTTATTTTGTATTTTTTCTACAGCAGTTTTGTATATCATTTCATGTGGATGCAAAATATTAGATGCAAATTCTAGTTTTGAGATCACAAATGTATAATATTGTTACGTGTTTGCTATCCACACAAACACCTATACTCGTAGACTGAAAGTCCAGGTAACACTTATTCACTACTTTATCCACTAATAAACAATTAATAACAATAGATTAATGACTGTCTTAACTGTAATCACAATTAAACACTTTTAAGTTGCTATCTTATTTCTTCTTTCCTCATTCACTTTCAACTTAAGACTGAGCCTGTGGACGCACCGTGCCCCTTATATATTACATCTATACACGGTCCAGAACTTTCCAGAATATTCCCGGCCATTTTCGTACAATTTTAGTTCCGTCTAACTAGTCTACACAGTCCAGTGGCGTAACACGGCCCCCTCCTTAAGCCTGAACATCCCTATCAGGCAATATATTGTTCCCGGCATACTTGACTAGTCTTTCTATATGCACCACCTTCATCTTTGATTTTGGGCTTTGCTGAATTCGGTATACGACGTCGTTTATTCTGGTGACAACAATGTATGGCCCTTCCCAAGTGGGGTGAAGCCTCGGTAATCTGCCTTCCTTTCGCTTTAGGTTATATAGCGAAATCAGCTCTCCCACCTGGTACCCTCCTGAATTAGCCTTAAGATCATAACGAGCCTTCATTCGGTCATTTGCTATTGCATTTCGCGAAAAAGAAGCCCTGGCGTTATATTGCTTCATTGAACTCTTACTTATTTGTGGTAACATTCTTACCACGCAAACTTCACACTGTCGGCACCAAGCCTCCACATCTTGACGATTGTTTACCCAGTAGAATCGTTCTCTTATTTTAGTCAGGGTTTTGTTGATACCAAAATCTTCGCCAGATTTTCCACTATGCACTTGCTGAAGTACTTTTGTTACTTGATACCTGGGGATTACCAATTTCAAAGTAACTTTCTTCCCATCTGGACTTTCCCACGCTCTCTTCAGTAGTCCATCCTCTACTCTAAGGAAGTCCAATTGTGCCGTAAAGCCTTCAGCCCCACCGATTTATTTGAAATGTTCTTCCAATCGGGTCGGTTTCCTTTTTCCTTCCATTTCAGAATAGGACCAGTTTCCTTATTGTTTAACTGCGCTTCCCTTAATGACTCTTTTGTACAATCATCCGGAACATCTCATCCGGAACATCAAACTTAACAGTATTCACTATTTTTACATCTTGCTATTTTTCCTCACGGTGACAAGGCTTGCGCATGATCTTTTGGAAAGGCCATCTGCCTTTTTATTAACCAGCACAGTCCCCGAGGTACCTGCCCGCAAGTTTTCCTGCAGGTCCTCCTTTACTGCAACATTTACCCTTTCAGGGCTGCGCTGACGACAGTTACTCTGAATATGGCCCACTTTGTCACACTTCTAACAGCGCATGCCTCTTCCATTCTGTCTACCACTACTTAGCTGTTTCAGCTGGAGATTCGAGTTTATTAGTAGTTGTATGATCTTTTGTACTTCGGACATTACATCTTGAATGTTAAGCTCACGACAGTTGCTCTTAATATGGCCCAATTTGCCACACTTATAACAGCGAATACCTCCATCGGCCTGCCGCTATTTTGTTCTTATCTCGTCTGGTAATTCGTCTTTGTCAATAGTTGTGTGATCAACTTTTGTAATTCAGTTAATACGACTTTCATGGTTTTATCTGCCGGGGTCTCTTCCACAGCCACGGCTCGTACTCTCTGGTTTAATTGTGTGTTATCCTCATAGACAGCCTCAATCTTAAGTACACGTACCAGAGCCTCACTACTTCGCTTGTGCCTGGCTAACTTAAGAATTCGCCTAACTTCCTGGTCCTTTATTCCATCAATTAATGCTCCAACTGCTAACTGTTGTTGACACTCCATTGGTGCATCGGGGTATGCTAGATGGGCTAATCTCTCTACAGCAGCTTCCAACTCCTGGAGGCTTTCTCCACCCCGTTGTCTGCGTAATTTGAGCTGAGCCTGATATACTTGAGCGAGATGTTGGTCTCTAAATCTTAGTTCTAATGCTGCCTCCAGAATGCTAAAGTTTTGTTACTGTGCTGCAGGAATTGTTTGGAGCAGGTCTAATGCTTGGCCTCTCAGTGCTAATACCAATGCTGTTGCTTTTTCTTCGTCGTTCCAGTTATTTTAACGTGCAGCTGCCTCGAGCTGTCTCTTATATGTTGACCATGAACCTTGACCGTAACCTAGCACCAGACGACAGTACCAACTGGCTGCATTTCTCTCTTAATTGTTGTTTGAGTCAGGCTACTTCTCCTCTGATTTCAGTTATTTCCCCTTGAACTTGTCTGACTTTTCCCTTAACTTCACTGACGTCTTATTTAACTTTATTGACTTATCCTTCGACTACACCAACTTTCTCTACGGCTTCACTGACTATTTCAATAACATCTCCTTTAAATTTTTCAAGGCTACCTGCTGTTCCTCTAGGCTTCTCTTGGTAACTTCGCTTTCTTCATGTCGTCTTATTTCCACGCCCTCCATCATTTCTCATAAGTATTATTTTTCATCCTGTCTTTTTCTTTCTAGTTCTTCCATCATTATTCTCTGTTCGTCTTTCTCTTCCTCACGTTCTCTCTTGTTCTTCCTTTTCTTTCTGTCGTCTTCTCTTTTTTTTGGATTGCTCCATTTGCTGCAACAGTGTTGCAAGCAAGTCCTGTGTTTGTTTCTCCTCCATACTTCTTGTTATTGGCATTAACTCACGACACGTAAATCGATTTAAAATAAAGTTTACTACACTATAATGTCCATAATATGTATCTATCACGTCTATTTTAATAACGGAATGTTCCAGAAAAATATAGAAACAGAACTAGAAAGTCTTATTTAGAGTCTATACTACTTTTGTGTTGACGAAATTCATTCTCTTCACTAACTGTGCAATGGAATGTTCGAGAACTTCCACGAAATGCCACTAATAAGTCTTGTTTTGAGTCTATAAGACGTTCCCGTTAACACAGTTCACGTATCTCCTGTAGTTTCCAAATAGAATGTTCTAGAATTTTCCCGATATTACACTAATAGACCGTTTTGTCAGTCCACAACACGTTATTACTAGCGACACTCGCGTATTTGCAGCTATTTCTAAATCGAATATTCTAGAAACTTCTCGAAAATCCACTTTAAAGTCACTAGTCAGTCCAGAAATTCGACACCAAATTGTTACGTGTTTGCTATCCACACAAACACCTATACTAGTAGATTCGTTGACTGAAAGTCCATGTAACACTTATTCACTAATTTATTTATTAATTAACAATTAACAACAATAGATTAATGACTGTCTTAACTATAATCACAATTAAACACTTTTAAGTTTCTATCTTATTTCTTATTACTCGTTCACTTTCAGCTTAAGACTGAGCTTGTGGACAAACCGTCCCCTTATATATTACATCTATACACGGTCCAGAACTTTCCAGAACATTCCAGGCCATTCTCGTACAATTTTAGTTCCATCGAACCAGTCTACACAGTCGAGTGGCGTAAAAATATAATATTCTTATAGCATCTATGTTGGTAAACTTATTAATTTGTCTCATGAGGAAACCTAAATTACGAAGAGATTGTCTTTTAATATTTTCTATATGTTGGCTAAAATTAAATTTGCTGTTATATTCCAAACCCAAATCTTTAACTTTGTCTGCATGAGTTAACTTTACGTTATTTAAATTATAATTAAATGTAATTAGATTTTGCTTGGTAGTTACTGCCATTATATTAGATTTAGATTTATTGGATATAATTTGTTATTAATACTCTAGTTGTATATATTATCTAAGTCCTCTTGGAACATAAGACATGTAGAATTTTTATAACATTAGGAATATCATTTATGAAAATGACAAAAAACAGTGGAACGAGGTTTGACCCTTGCGGTACTCCCGAGTCAGCCTTGAATATGTTTGGTTTAGCACCATTGTATTTAACAAAAAAAATTTCCTTCCTGTAATTATGATGCGAAAAACTTGAGGAATGTTTTCGTGAATCCAAAATTATGCAACTTTTTCAATATGATGTCGTGATCAGTCCTGTCAATCTACATCATTTGAAAAAGTTATTTAATTTGTATTAATGGATTTTTTTAACCCATGCTAGTGTTGACTTATGTACGGATTTATGTGATTATATACAATTCCATGTACGATTTGGTCAAATCATTTGACAATTGTAAGTAAGACTGCACTGGGGCGATATCTTGAATATCTGATTTATCCCCAGATTTATGGATGGGTGTTACTAGAGCAGTTTTGCACAAATCGGGGAATGTCTCAGTTTTAAGCGCCAGATTAAATATAAATAATAAGGGTTCTTTTAACTATTCTGCACGAGCCTTAATTATGTAGGGTGATGTTTTATCCACACCTGGAAATTTTTTTGAGTTTCAATTTCTTAATAACTTTGTTAACCTCAATTTCTGAAACAGTTGTTATGCCCAAAGATTCATCAATTGTGGATTTACTTTGAAAATCAACTGAATATGTTTATAATATTATGGTAGACTAAATTTAAGTTTTCAATATTTGCTCTTTTATATAGCGATTTGTTCTTTTTTATGATAAGCATTTCATCAAAAATTTGCTTTTTGTTGACCAATTCATTTCTGTATTTTCAAAATCAAAGCTATTCGCTTGTCTGGTATGAGTATCTAATGGCGCTTCATTAAATGATTTTTTGTTGTAAATTATTTGAAATTACATAATTTTGTGTTCATATATCTTTTTTTTAATATCTTTTGGTCGGACCAATTTTTTACTTTTAGAGTTCCGAGGATGCGAAACGTCGCGTGTCAAGATCGAAAAAAGCAATTTTTCTGTTTTAATTGACCTATTCCCACAAAGTTACAATATTCTTATACCTTTTATTTTTATCTAAAATACTAAAATAAAAAACAACCATCATCGACTATAATATCGTTTGAAAAAAATATTACCAATACAGCTGTGTAATAACGGTTCATGAGACAAATAATTTGAATTTAAAGTAGTAATTTACATTTTCCATTTGCATTTCTCAAATATTCATTCATTTATTATGCATTTTTAAAAAGTGCCTGCGAAGGAAAGGCAGCGTTTACTTTTTAAATCTCTTTTTTGTGAGTTGATAGATGTCCGTTTTGTAACATTTTCGTTCTGTATAATCAACGAAGTTTTGAAGCTATCCATTTGCAAAGCAATGAATCTTGTAGAATTCTCAGTTTAATTAGAATTAAAAGTTTGATAATTGTAATGTCAGATTATTTATGCAATAATTATTGCAGTAATAAATGAGATAGTAATCACTTGTTGCTAAAAAATTTACAACTACATGTAACTGTGTGTCTTTTCTACTGAACTACGAATAGAGATTACCAGGCAGCGAAAATATTTGCAGTTTTTAAGGCCAGCAGTTATATACAAAATCCCTTTTTAAAGAGCCTTTACATAATTGAATTAATTGATATGTACCCTTTTGTTTATATACCTGTAATATATGCAACCCATATTGAGGTTGGAAGCCGGAATAGACGTATGTAATATTATGTGTCCTTGTTCCTCAGTCAGTTAGTAACATGACCGCATAAGGTTACTTTCGCGGAGCGGTTTTTTGCATGTGATCCGCTAACCTGAGATACAAAACAATGTGTAAACCTCGTGAAAATTGTTAATTATGAGAATAATCGAGATATTTCAATAATCGGTTATTATTAATCGAGATGTTTCAATATTCGACCAATTTTAGTAATTTTAGCATCTTAAGTTGTTATTAACACGCTTTTATTAGCTTCACCTGTATGTTTGTGAGCTTGTTTGTAACCGACTCTTTGGACTCGATTTTGACCCACTTTAAACGGACAGATTTAATTGAAACTTTGTACACTTACGAAGAACCGGTAACAATACAATAATTTGATAAGTTTATATCATTATCCTGATCAGGATCGCCAGTCCTTTCCTCACGTATCCTCTGCGTGAGAGCAAGAGGCTTAATATTGTAAGTATATTCCGTATTGTCAGTTCGGTCGTTGGCAGAGCGGTCAAGTCTTAGTCGACGTGAAACGACGGACTCCTCGGGCGTGAGTTCAAATCCCATGGCTGAAATAAAAAAATATTTTTTTTTTTTCAGAAATATCTGTTGGATCGTAATATGTTATAATATCAGCATCAATAAGCAATATAAATATAGTTTAAAACAACTAAAAAAACACGCTTTCATAGCACATCAAACTAAAAAGTGAAAAATAAATATACTTTAAAAAAACTAAAAAACACGCTTTTAAAGCACATCAAACTAAAAAGTGAAAAATAATTATTAATATAAACTGAAAACAATAATGAACGAAAAATACTAGTATTATTGTGAAAAAAGCGTGGAGCGCTTTGTGCCATATTTTTCGTATATCGAGCAACCCACGCTTTTTTCACAATAATACTAGTATTTTTCGTTCATTATTGTTTTCAGTTTATATTAATAATTATTTTTCACTTTTTTAGTTTGATGTGCTTTAAAAGCGTGTTTTTTAGTTTTTTTAAACTATACTTATTTTTGTATCATGTTGGATGCATTTATTTATAATAAATAGTATTTACCTACATACTAATTTTTTGAGTATTTTATGTTTAATTTACTTTACAAATAGGTAACAATAACTACTTCAATCCTAACTAATTACGTACTTTGTACTTTATCTTGTTCATAGATTGAGGGTTCCAACTTCGAAACTAAGAGAATAATTGAATCAGACGCCATCGCATTCATCGTGCAATAAATTTGTGTTACTAATATTAGTGTTATTAATTTTTAGAAGTCAGAATCGATTATCTCAAGATATTTAAATAATCGACCAATTCGATTATCGTATCGTATCTCGATTATTGCCTACATTACTGCCTGCTCATGTGAACTATTTAGAATTTGCACCATTAACCTCGATCGGTGTGGAACGCTCATTTTCCTTGTAAAAATATATGTACAGACCAAATCGTTCAAATTTAATAGCCACGAATGCAGAATGAATATTAGTTATAACGATGTATGTCATTGTGATGGCAAACCTCAGTACTTTTGAATAATATATTGTATCAAGCGATATGTATTTCATGATTAATTTTATACTTTTTCTTATTATTTTGGCTACGTATGTCCTTCTGTCAACATGGGGCAGTAATAGCCACCAGTCCTGGGCTCTGGTCTGCTGGCATAATATAATACAGGGTGTCCCATTTCAAATAAAATACCTCTGACACCTTGGGGAAGAATGATTTCAGGGAAAATCACCGAAACAGGTCACCAAACAGTAGACAATGCCTTATTTTAAAGTTTAAAGGTTAGTGTTATCGAGTAATTATTCAGAAGAAGTTGGAGTATTGGGAAACATTGAAATGGACAGACAACAAACAACAAAGTACTAGCCAATGGCTTCAATAAATTGGCATATGAGTATGAAGACTAGTGCCCACTTAAGTTAGCAAAGTTGAATCCTTATAAAATTCAACTTGTAAAGAAATTGAATAAAGGTGACGACTGTCATTTGTCGTTTTGCGAAATTATGACTGCTCGGATCCGGCAATATTAAAATCTCTTATAGACAATTGCTTCTCTGATGAGAGTACTATTTTACTTAGCGGTGTTGTCAATAAATACAATTAGGTATTGGAACTACAAAAATCCACACCTTTTCAGAAAGCACCACATCCAAAGACCTTAGAAATTCAATCTCCTGGCCGGTATTCTGATATATGACCTCGTTGGGCCTTTCTTTATAGAAGGCAACCTTAACAGATACCGATATTTCGATATTTTAGAAGGGTCTACAATCACAAATATATTGAAGGAAGACGAGGATTTTAAGCAACGATTATACTATAATATATAATATACTAATCTACTTGTTCACGAAACCGGTCACACCAATAAAGGAATTTTATGAGAATTTTTCTGTTTGTCTTATCATGATTATACTATTGTATGGAAGTTGGATGTTGTCATTTTGAACAATAATTGTTAATGCAATTCTTGTAATGTGATTTGTCCAATATAGCGACATGCAGTCTGACTTCATTTTTCCTCATTTTTGTTTTTTATACATATTACGAAATCACCCTTAATTGTTGCACCTAATATATCAATTATTCAATAATCAAACTCACATATCTTGAAATGAACTTGACCTAAATAAACACCGTTGAAATCACCAATGGACAACCTCCTCTATTTCTCCTCGGCTTCTGTTTCCCATTTAAAATTTTAAAGAGAGTAACTCTAGAGGATTAGGGGGTTGATGTAGCTATCCCATTGAATGCCAAGAGATGCCTTCCTGGGAACAAAAGTTGAATTATTTCAGCGATTTTCTCTGAAACCATTCATCCCCGAGTTGTCAAAGGTTGTTTGTTTTAAATGAGACACAATATATGTAGTTAAATGACTAATGTAATAATTAACCTTATATTGAGGCAGTTTTAGTTTGTCCAATATTATATTTTAAACAAAGAAATAATACTGATTAAAATTAAAAAATGTTTTTCTTTCATAACTGTAGAACACTTTTTATATTTCTCTATTTGGCTAAATATTGTTTAATAAGTAGGTACCTATTACCTATTGCATTTCAAATTTAAATGTTAGTATTAAAAATTTGAACAAAAAGATGTGGGGATTGCATAACTTCAATTCAATTTTAAACATTCTTCAGGCTGGTGTGTAAAATACTCTTAGCTAAAAATGGAATTTTTATTGTTGAATGAAATATTCGAGAGTATAAATGTTGCAATTTTACAAAGCTAGTGAGAAGTATTTTTGAATTATTATGAATATTTCAAAAACTAAATATAGTACAATATTTAAAATAATGATAATAATAATAATAGTAAACGTCTTTATTGGGGCGAAAATGGTTTTAGGACATTGCTTCTATTCTAACGACTATTTTAAAATGAAATTTTAACTGTTAGTTTTTTGTTAAAATTAAAATTTATGATCCAGCAAGAAAGTAGGTATTTTCATTGTCAGAATGTCAGTTCACAGATTTTAATTACAACCTAAATTAACAACTAAAAATTTGTATTACTATTATAGTCGTTAGCAAAGTCCTAAACTCATTTTAAATATCTTATTATGTTTGGTATTTTAAATATTTATAATAAACCAAAAAAAAAAACGCCTGCTTCCTCACAGTTCCTCCCGACCTTAATAAACACTTTTGCAGAATAGTCAAGAATAAAAAAATAAGAAATTAAATGAGCACCACGTTTGTGTAGGAATTATTGCAATTTATATTATTGACTATAGAGACCCTCAAATGTGTTCATTAATTATTTTCAAATCTTCTTCATTCAATGTGAACTATCTTCTGGGAATAGCTAGAAATATTTTGTTCTAGTCCGGAAAAATATTTAAAAATAAGTCGAAATATCGATTTAGAGGAACAATTCTAATTTTATTATTCTGAACCAACTAATCCTAATACCAGTGAATACTCCAAAATCCAAAGGATATGAATTAATCATCACTGTCGTCCTCATTATACAAAATTCCGTTTTATTGCTGCCAATTTCGTAACTTTGCAAAACAAATTAACATGACAAATGTTTTGCCTGAAGATGTAATCAATACACTGGGAAACTGGTACCAATAAAATAATGTTTTGTGAGATAAGAACTTGGATTTAATTTTAATTATAAAATATAAATTCGCAGTGCTTCAAACTAATATATCTAAGTTTATCTAAATAAATTTTGAATAATAAATACCTACTAAAATAAGTATTAAGGTGATAAAATATTAGATGCCGGGAGTGGAAATATTTGAGTGTAATAATCGACTGGACCCGCGCTGTGAAAAAAATTGCTTTAATTTAACTGGCAATACCTCCTCTCTTAGTAATAACCAAAAAAAATCATTTAAATCTTTAAAATCATATTTTACTTTCAATTTAAATGCCAAATTATTAAAATCTTTCTATACAGTAATAACTTAAGTTCAATACACAGAGTGGCGCAAAGGAAATTTCACCTCTGAATATTTTATCACAATTTTTTTTTGTATTTTCGTTATATGCTGAGATTAAGTAAAGCCAATTATGCATAATTTATAGAAACGCTTTACATTTATAAATAACGTTTAATTATAAATATAAAAAAATTATAACTTTATTTTAATGTTCGTAAATTGTTTTGAAATAATATTAACTCCAGGTTAAGAAACATTCCTCAATCTTTAATTTATGACAGAAATCAATAAACTCGCTTAACTATTTCCTAAACAATGTTATCTTCTCTTTTTAGTTTTAAATTATAATCACTGAAATTTATTACGAAAACTCCTTATAATCGTAGATGTTCTTTATCTTGGATTTAAATGAAAACGGTAGCCATGACGCAGAATAGCTGTGATTTGGAGCAGTTGGTAATTCTCTTTGTCATTTAATCTGAAAGGGCATAGTATGTCTTTACTTTTAGTTCGTGTTCAATTATAAAATTAGTTTCATATGAGGAAAACAATTTTTCTCAATTCTGATAAAATACCATCTAACTTTAATGCGAATATAAATAAATTCTATTTAATTGTTGGCCTTTTTTATTCCTTTAACTTAAATGCGGTATCCTAAGCTTTCATTGCTCACAAAATCAGAACCTAACATTTGCATACGTACAAAATGGAATATACATATTTTTAAGTTTTAAGTTTTCTGCAACTTTGAACATTTTCTTTCTCAATTTTCTCATAAGTTTGAAAGTAATTAGAACGGAAATTTTAACAATCGTATACATAAGCGTGAAATATATATATCGACACTGAATTGAGCTTATAAAAAAACTAACTGAAAAAGTAAACCACCCTCATCGAATTCATATTCAGGCACTATTTTAACAAGATCGTAATTTTCGTAACGAACATGAATAATTTTAAATAAATATAGTTTAAAAAAAATAAAAAACACGCTTTTAAAGCACATCAAACTAAAAAGTGAAAAATAATTATTAATATAAACTGAAAACAATAATGAACGAAAAATACTAGTATTATTGTGAAAAAAGCGTGGGTTGCTCGATATACGAAAAATATGGCACAAAGCGCCCCACGCTTTTTTCACAATAATACTAGTATTTTTCGTTCATTATTGTTTTCAGTTTATATTAATAATTATTTTTCACTTTTTAGTTTGATGTGCTTTAAAAGCGTGTTTTTTAGTTTTTTTAAACTATATTTATTTTTCACTTTTTAGTTTGATGTGCTATGAAAGCGTGTTTTTTTAGTTTTTTTTTTTTTTAACTATATTTATATTGCTTATTGATGCTGATATTATAACATATTATGATCCAACAGATACTTCTGAAAAAAAAAATATTTTTTTTCAGCCATAGACGGGATTTGATCTCACGCTCGAGGAGTCCGTCGTTTCGCGTCGATTAAGACTTGTGCCTTAGCCCGCTCGGCCATCGAACGAACTGAGAATCACGGAATGTACTAAGAGTAATAAGCCACTTGCTCTCACGCAGAGGATACGTGAGGAAAGGAAATTATTTAATTCTGGCGATCCTGATCAGGATAATGATATAAACTTATCAAATTATTGTATTGTTACCGGTTCTTCGTAAGTGTACAAAGTTTCAATTAAATCTGTTCGTTTAAAGTTTCGGTTTCCATAATTTGAAAATGATAATGCGAATTAATGATTACTGCCATCATTTAAAAATGGATAACTGGTAATTACTTTAAAATAAAATAATATTTTGGAGCGTTTGGGTTTTTAGATTGTATTTTTGAATGCGTATCATTTCTACAATCCATGCCATCGTGGCCTTTATTTAAGACTGCAATTGTTATGCATATTGAAAATTATTATGTCGCAATTTTTTAAAACTGCATATAAAAACATTAATACAAAAAAATACATTAAATCCAATCAAGCAACAATATATACGTAAGTAAAATAAAGTTTTATTGAAAAACAGCAGACTTATAGGACATATACATACGGTAAAAAATTCTTGACAGTAAAATCAGAAACAACTTGAATAAATAGTTTTTATGAATAATTGATTATAAATTTAATTGAAGGGGTGGATGGATTAAGTCTGGGAGTCGAATACGAATAATTCGAATATCCGAATATTTGAGTATTCATATTCAAATTAATTCTAATTCAAATATTCGAATATATTTGATTATTCAAATATTCGATATTGGATTATTCGAATATTCGAATATTTGAATATATTCGAATATTCTAATATAATCGACTAATTTATTATATTCGAATATTCGCCTAACGCGAAAAAAATTGTTTTCTAAGGACTAACTCATCCAACCTCTGATTATGAAGGGACTTTTTGGAATCGTTTTTGTTTATAAAATAATACATTTTGTACTTTTAGTAGTAGTAGTTGTAGTTTCTTTAGTTTATTTAATTTGTTTATGTAGTTCACGTATTAATTATTTAATCATTTTATATGTGACCAATTCCCACAAATTTTATTTGAATTTTATTGTTGTTCAAAGTCTAATAACCCTAATTGGAAAAAATACATTAAAAACTAAAAACTTAATACATACCCAAATATTCTTACCTACGAGTATATCTATTTAAATAACCGAATTAATTTAATAATAATAAGGGCATGGTTGGTAGCTGAGTGTGTAAAGCGCTTATAGCTGTTTACCCGGTACCGAATGTCGATGGTTCGAATTCATCCCGGAGCAAGTAATTTTATTTGTAATTTGTTTCGGATATATGGATCGATTATTCAATTAATTCAAATATTCGAATAATTCAAAATTCGCATAATTTTTCGAACGAATATTCAAATACTAAAATCTTGAAAATTCCCAGCATTAGGATGGACAAAGGTGTTGTTAACTGATGCTGCCTCAAAAATTGGACTATCCTATTCGATAAAGGTATTGTGATGTTACAATTTATCACCAATGTTTCGTTACGTTTCTATGACTAGATACTTAGATGGATATAGAAGCTAAGAAACAACATAATCCATGTCTCTGTTGAATAAAGGTTGTTAATAATGTTTTTCTGATAAATTAGCAATTTGAAAATTAACAATTTTATCCACCCATCCCTTCAGTGGTAATCTATATTTCTTAACAGATAATTATTAAACCATTAAATGATAATAGAAAATCTAATAGTTTTGTTGAATAAAAAAAAATAAACAAACGAAAACTGAAATTGTTTCTCAATTTTGAGTGGACCTAGATTGAAACTGTTTTGAGTAACTTTTGAGTAAAATATACTAAAAACTTAAAACAATACTTCCCTTGTCTGACATATTTCCTTCTTCAAATTTTGTTACCATTATATTAAATCAAATGATTTAATGTCATACTAAAACAAATTATGAAAAATGTGCACGCGCGCACAGAAAATTTCAGATCTGTGGTGCATACAAAGAATGCTCTTAATGCATTTATATTAACCTGGCTGCATATAAATTATGTAAGAAATCTAAAAGGGAAGTGTTGATAAAAGTAGAGGACGCATGGCGGGAGCGTGTGTAATAAAGTTTCCCGCATTTCGTATTTATTTTCCCCCAAAGGATTTATACGTGAACTACTCATCTTGAAAAACTACTTTATATAATGTTGACTAATAATATTACAACTTTTTTTATTTCGAAATATGCTGTCTAAAATATGTTTATTACTTGAACTTGAAAACAGAGAAAACATTCAACTTGTCAAGTTAGGTATATAAAAAACCATTTAGGGATTAATATACAGGGTGTCCCCTTAGTGTGTATTTACTCTGTAACTATTACAGATAGAACAAAAGTTCCTCGGTATTCATCATTGCATACTCTAAAAATAATTAATGTAAGTACTTGTTATTTTTCAAGATACTACCATCACTGCATATATAGTTTTACTAAGTGTGATATTATGTTAAATTAGATTTTGAGATGCTCTAAAAAAAGTGTATTTAAATATTTTTAATTATTGTTAATATGTTCTGACCTTTAATATCTATTTATAGGTATGTGCATGTGTTTTGTGTTTGTATGTTGGTGCATATATCCATTTATTATTTTTTTTATTGTTTGTTCCACATGCTATATTATATACATATCTTTTTATTTACATTTTTTACAAATTTTAAACATACATCATTAGTTTATATCTTATAGCGCCTGAAGATGGTAATAAAATGTACCTAAACCTTGGCAAGTTGATAAAGTAGTTTTGTTTAAAATAAGAACCCTTACCCAAAAATTAAGCCGGTCTAAAAACTTTTCTAATATTTAAAATTCCTTTACATGTCATTTAAAAAACGATAAAAAAACAAAGCTTAATTTTTAACTCACATATTTCTAAGTATACAACAGGGCATTTAAGGGCAAGTTTGTATGAAGTTTTTCCTAATTTTGGGCCATAAATCCATCTTGTAAGTTTGGATATAAGCATTTTACTAGAAAAAAAAAACCTAAAACGTAAACCTTCGAGTAAATGTTGTTAGCAACCACCTGTGGTTATGTATTGAAACCCATATTTAAGCCTACATATGATAATATTGAATCCTAAAATAACAAATCATACTAGTCCGATTGTTTTCATCTGACTGCAAAGTAAAGTAGAAACGTACATGTATTTTTATGATAGAACAAAAAAAGTTATCATTATCATCTTCATTCATTCATCGTTTTCATGTGGGTATTTTTATAAAAAAAGGAAACATTAATGATATCTTTTTTGAGCCTAACCTCTAAATTATTTAATTAATTATTATAATTTTTCAAATTTCTTATTGGGAATATATTTTTTAATGGAAATTGCGGAAACTGATTATTTTCATTTCTTAAGTTTGCGTTTTCACCAGATATCCAACTTAAATTTATAAATTGCTGTTAAAATTTTTCTGTAAATAATATCGAGAAACGAAAGTATATTCCAAATACGATATAGATTTAATATATAAAATTACAGGCAATACTGGATGCATATTTTTTGTTAAACTTAGAAAATACGATTATTTAGTTTCATAAATTACACAAAATAAAATATTCGTATTTTCTAAGTTAAAAAAAAATACGCATCAGTATTGCTTGTAATTTTATATATTAAATCTATATAGTATTTAGAATAAACCGTATGTTTTCGTTTTTCGATATTACTAATAGAAAAAATGTAACAGAGATATAAAGATATCCAGGCGACGAAGGAGTGCTAATGCCGCCTTAAATATACCAGCACTTGCAAATCTAACAAATATAAGCCCAACGAGTTTTACAGAAAAATAAACTAAAACATGATTTTACCAATTCCCAATAAATTTAATAGTCAGCAGGGAGTCGCATTTCCTATTACGTAAATATCTATCTAACGCCCTTTAGGAAAATACTTCACACATTCTGGATTTTAATTCGAAAAGTTAAATGCACTTGCTACGTTCATTGAAAATCGTTGCACTCTAGCCTAACAATGTTAGCAATCGAATATGTAATAGCTATATAGCTATTACATAGATATATTACAATAGATATATCTATTTCACAATTTCTAATAATTTTTTTTAGCACAAATAAGAAGAGGCGTGTAATAAATAGAGATCGGAAGGAAGCGATAAATTCCAGAGATGACTTACATAGCTATAATATTTTATTGTAAACACCTATTGAAACATAAAAATGGGAAAAATTAAAAGTATTTATCATCTAAATGGACGGCTTGCAGCTATAAAAAAAACAATTACTTACTTGACGGGGATGCTCGTTATTGTCGAGTGTTCAATAGCAATGCAAATGCATAGATAGGCGGATCCGCCTTGGCTATACCGTTTACGTCCACTGCCCCATATTGAATACACTCTAAATACATAGTATTTATAAAACGTTAATATGAATAACTTGTAGATACGTAAACAGTGCGAAATTAAAGATAACTTTTTTAAAATGTATTGGTCGAAGAGTGTCTGGGTCAAACATGCTAATGCCAAAATTACATAACTGAGATATCTTCAGAAAATTAAATGTTTAGGTTCCATTTTCCAAAGGGTAGTATATAAACTAATTTAGCTGTTATTATTCATTTAAACATATTAGACTATCAATTTAGTTGGTTTCTTAAGAAGAATTTCATTTAAATTATTAGAAAAAAAAATTAATCATTTAAGAAATATGCTGTGCTATACTAAAATAAAAAAAAAAATAAAATTGTTTTATTAAAAAAAGTACGGAAACGAGGCATGATTTGTAGCAGCCGCGGTCTTTAGTATTTTTTTTGTAACTATTCATGACAAGTTTGGCACTTAAAATTTTTCTGGAACAGAATATTTTTACCCAAATATTTTAAAATGAGAAAATTTGGCGTTTAAAACAGACACCCATCAATTCCTTCAGAGGATAAAGTGAATTTGTGGATTAGTGATTTTCCGGAATCGCAATTTAACGGCATAGAATTATATTGCACAAGCTTTAAAATAGTGCTTTCGTGCAACCTCAAAGCAAACATTAAGAAACACATTTCCTCAGATAGTCATAAAAGGTTTGTGAGTGGTTATATAATCCACTATTTAGATAATTTTTTCAAGTCTATTAGTGAGAAGTATCAGATCAGGTGCTATCGGAAACGACAGTGAAAACAAATATTTATCACAGATTTAACAGTATTAAACAGAAAATTTATTCTGAATTGAATGATTAATAAATACGTGTCTGGATGATTTGGGTGGATCAAACCACCAGTGCTTGCGGCTGGAATGTGGCAAATGTTTTAGTGGGTGCATTAATATTAGTAATATATTTTACTCTTGTAATCACTAGTTAATATGTATATGTGTGTGTTAGTGTAACATTCACTAATACTTTCATCCCTCTTCGTATTAATTTTGAATGTTACCAAACTTTCCAAAATAACCACAAGGTAAGAAGATATTGTGCCATATTATATGCATGAACATATTTATTCGATGACATATTACCTAACATCAACCCTGGAATTGAGGTCATTTATCGCTACCGCCCGATCTCTAGAATAAACAATCAAGTTAAATAATAAATCTTAAATTGGGAAACTTTCAAATCAAACGTGTTCATTTAAAATAAATTTTTAAGCGAATTTTACGAAACCAATAAGCATTAACTCTAGTTCTGTTTAATAGTTCAAAATATACGCTAGGCGAGTGAAATAAATGTTCTGTGTTTAGTTAACTGATGAATTTTTCTGACTATTAGTGATTGAATTATGTTTCTGCTGATTGTTATAAAGGATACCCAGACTGCGACTACTTATTATTTATATTCTACAATATAAAGTATAGTAGTAACAGTGCTTTTGTAATCTAGCCGCCAAATAGTACAGTGATAACAGATCAATGCCATTACCTATCGAAAGTTGTTAATAATAAGCTGTGTAATAATCTAGATCAGCAGAGAATCCCCAGACTGCACTTTCGAGAGGCATTGTTGAAACCAATATCTTCCGAGATATCTACTATATTCTACAGTCTTAGTAGTGTTACTGTCTGGTAACACTTTTCCCATCTATCCTTTCTTAATTAATTGTATAATAATTAATACATGAAACATAGAATGTGTACCGTAGTTGCTATTAATATTCAAAAATATCAATTTTTGCAGTATTATTAATCATGTTCAATATCTCCAACTCATACGACTTTCCTGCTGGCTCATGGTCGTCATTAATTAATTTACCTATCTAATTCTGACAGTTTTGTAAATGCGAGTAGTCACCAAGTAACTTTTTTATTTCTGTTATCAAACATTGGAACCAGAAAGTCAATTTCTTAGAAAGGATATTTACCAACTAACTCCATGTGATTTGTCTTGTCCAAAATTTATTGAAATGCATTCAATGACTTCATTTTTCATACATGTCACATACCGTGTACTATGCAGCCATGGAAAATACAATAATCAGTAATCATTAAATAATTTTAATAAAAATTTGATGTTTTGTTGTATCTTCATAGACTGTAAAATAACTCATTTCATACTGTCCGGTGTATGACCATTTTCGGGACTCATTTGCGGCTGGTAAATCGCACATTATAGTGTCTGATACCATAATGTGTTGCCTAGCAACACTATCATATTATTGTTATTAGGAGGCAATATTTTTCAGTTTTAGCTTTTGAATTATTCACTTTAAAATGTAAGAAATTAAATATTTAAATCCACAGTTTTAGCAACTGTTTAATACATCAAAAATTTATTTTTAAACTAAATAAAACAATTATTTATTAACACTATCTTCAAATGCTCTTCAAATTCTCTCAGAACTTCTTCTCTCCTTAATGATGATTATGTGGAATGGAATTCGTCGACGATCAAATTTTTATGTTTTATATAATATAGTAGTACCTTGACACAATTCGATTTTTCTTCTTGTTAGGAAGGTACTGAAATTTGACAGAAATCTCTAAAAGAGCCTCTTGAATTTTCTGAAACAATATTTTATCATCCGCTTCTAAAATACAATTACGAAGTAAGTCAGTTAAGTACGTTAAATGACGATGAAAATTATTAATATCGCTAAATTCTGTACAAAATGAACAAACTGAGTACACCTTTTTTGCCATATCGTTGAAAAATAGGGATATAATAATATCTATTAATAGGTTTTCAAGATTTATAACAAAATTAACTGTAATAATTCAAAGAAACATATAAGAACGGAGTCATAGCCAACTATAAAAAAAGCGTTCCGATAAGTGTTTTATTGGAGAAAATCATCCACCGCTATATAGCGTTTTTTTTACTGTAAAATATACTTTTCAACCAACTTTAGTAAATGAAGAATGTTATGCAGCTATAGATTAACCTTATACTTTTTAAAATTGTTATCATTTTGTTTAACTAAAGTTAGTAACTTTTATTTTATTTGAACCTATATTGATTCATATTGATACTATTGTGAATTAAGCACTTTGGTCCCTATCTCTACTTATAAAACATACTTTTCCACCAACTTTAGTAAATGAAGAATGTTAGATAACTATAGATTAGGCTCCTACTTACAAAATTTTTAATATTTTACTTAACTAAAATTAGCAATTTTTATTTTATTTGAACCTATATTGATTCATATTGATACTGTTGTAAATTAAGCACTTTGGCCCCTACCACTACTTATAAAACATAATTTTCTACCAACTTTAGTAAATGAAGAATATTAAATAACTATAGATTAGGCTTCTACAACATTTTTAATGTTTTGCTTAACTATAATTAGTATTTTTTATTTAAGTTGGAGCTATCTTAATACATATATTAATACTGTTAAGTATTTATAGGTACCTATACTTGTAACATATAGTTTTCTACCAACTTTAGTAAATGAAGAATGGCAGGCAACAAAAAATCGGGCTTCTCTTTACTGGATTTTTATTATTTTGATTACATAAAGTTAGTATTCTCTATTTTATATGGAGCCAATATAGAGATTACTTAGTTTACATTAAATACATTAAATCCAACATTTTAATTAAGTACAATAACAAAAAGAAACATTTAAAACGATAAATAAGTGACGAACAAAATATTTATACCTATTTAATAACAAAATCCAATTATCTAATAAAATTTACCGAGTTATTTTTGTAATATTAATTCCTGATGTGCAAGAGACATCCCCATCAGATATAATAGTGTTGATTTCTGTGTTTTTGGTTTGTTGCAACACTTGTACAAAATGTTCACCTCCATGGATCATTCTAGCAATTTTCGTTTTACTTTCAATACATATTTTTCAGCTACCGCTGAACTTTTCCAACCACCATGTCGCATGAATACGGATGATTCAACACCTGCATTGGCAAGAACGGTCGTCGAGGTCCGTCTAAAACAATGACCTGTATACTTTTCAGGAGTTTTAAGTTTCAGATAATCTGCTATTTCTTTGCGCATTGCACCTACAGTGTGAATTCCAACTCTTTGTTGGATGCATCTGCCATTTCGGTAGCCAACAAATAGAAAGTTTTCTGGGAAATTTGTAGGTCGCATAGCAACCTATTTCTGGTATATTTCGAGAAAATTAATTCCTTCTATTACATTTATGACAGTAAAAACACGTTTTATGTTAGTTTTAGTTTGCGGAATCGTGATTACAAGCTGTTCCTATGTCTTGAACGTCATTGAGAGTCATGGAATACAATTCTTCTCACCGACAACTCCCAGCAATACTAATCATAGGAATGACTTTGACCAAGAAATAATGTTTATCGCATGCCTCCTTGAGAAATAAATTTACTTCTCATGTCAGTACTTTTGACTGCGTTGGTTGATGTCCAGCACTACATTTTTTTCAAAAATTCGATAATTTACTGATGTTTACATTCTCTTTAACAAGTAGTATTGCCTTTAGCATAGAATATTTTGCCCACAGGAAATTGCCATTCAATCTTTTTGACTATCAAATAAAACTTAGTTAATAAATATTGTCCCATAAGAATCATAAAAATTTTCCTGCATATTATACTTACTTCATCTAGAAAGTAGTCTAAGGTAACATCTTCCTGTATATTTGTCACTTTATATATTTGTTTTCATTGACAAAACAATCCATATTCTTTTTTATATATATCTGATGATTTTTTCGGGATTAATTTTCCCGTTGCTTCCGCAGATTTATTTAAAATCTCCTCTGAAATCTCCATAATACAAAACAATGCAAAAAATATGGTTTTATTTAGTTGACAGTGACAAGCTAAAGACAATCATAATTAGCTATAGAAAACAATGGCCGTTAATCGTTAAGGTGATGCGATTGTTAGATTGTTAGATTGCGAACTAATATTTTTTAAATTTCAATAATATTATAACTAAAGCTGCAAATAGTTTCTGTGTATCATGGTCGTACTTACTGTCGCCGGCATTCACCTTGACCGCGAAACTCTTTCTCCAGTCCAGTCTATTATTAGCTTTCGAGTTGTGTACACGTTGTCACTTGGGCGTATTGCATATTGTTTTTGTGTTTTTGTTTTATTTGTTGCACCGTATTGTTGATATGAATTTAATAATAAAGCATGACAGACGTACGCAGGGGTAGAAAACGGCCACTTGCTGACAAAGTAAATAAATTCATAGGTGAATTCCTGGATTTATTCTATAATGGTGCTAAAATAATTTGTAAAGTGTGCGAGAAAGATTTGATGTGCTGGGATAAGGTGATTGTGAACTTCCGTAAATAGTATACACCATAAAAATAAAAAAAAATGGCGTGCCTTAGACAACACAGTTCATATTTGATTAACTATTAATGCTGATTGCCTGTGATGTTCCGCTGCACATACTCGATAAACAACCATTTCGAAACTTCTGGAATAAATACAATGCCCAGGTGAAGTTACCAAGTCGCACAACGTTATGCAACTATCTACCAACTGTACACGTAGACCTGGTAAATAAGATGAAATGTGAATTAAAAAATACACGGCTGTTGTTATCTGTTGATAAGACAACAGATTGTAAAAAGAATTCTATTTTAAATGTTATAGTACGAGTACTGGACCCTCTTAAACCGACAGTTCCACTGTTACTAGCTAGCAAAAGACTAAGTCAGTGTACTAGCGAAACAATTACCAGGGTGGTGCTGGAGACGTTAGAAAAATTTGAACTGTCAAAAAGTCAAGTGTTGATGTTTGTGACTGATGGCGCCGTAACAATGCGTTCGGTAGGCCGTTCTTTGCAAGAACAAGGTTGTACGTTTATACATGTTACGTGTAAAGTGCATGCTTTACATCTTGTGGCAGAAACTATTCGAAAAGGCTTTTCCAGAGGTGGATGCATTAATAGCAAGTACAAAAAAAGGGTTTTTTAAATCTCCTAAACGTCTCCGTGCATTTCATAGCAAGTGTCCCGGTATTCCTGAACCACCACAGCCGATTCTTACACGGTTGCAGGCAGCTTCTTATTATGCTGAATATTTCCAACAAATAAAAGCTGTGATACTACAATTCAATCCAGATGAGGCTGCAGCTATTAAGGAAAGCCAGACAAAATTCGAAGATATTTCCGTTGAAACAGCTTTAAAAAATATTGCGAAGAACTATAAACCATTACATGAAAGCAAAAAAAAATTAGAAAATAGTGCGTTGTCGTTAGCGGAGTCACTGCAAATAGTGGACGAGGTAAATCTACTGCTACACGCTATAGGTGACGCAACAAATGAGCTCGTTAAAGAAAAGTTCGCAAGTGTGTTAAATAAAGACACCGGTTTTACCAAATTAAGACAAATATGTGAAGCTGCAGCTCCAGATCCGTTAAGTGCGTTCAAAGACTATTTTACGTATGCGTGTATTACATCAGTAGATGTCGAACGATCGTTTTCAAAATATAAGAATATATTTTCACCAAAGCGAACATCACTCATGGAGACAACCATAGAAACATACCTGATGCTGCAAAATGGCTACACATTGTCTCC
Organism: Rhamnusium bicolor; assembly: GCA_029963845.1. Lineage (NCBI taxonomy): Eukaryota > Metazoa > Arthropoda > Insecta > Coleoptera > Cerambycidae > Rhamnusium > Rhamnusium bicolor. Next base: position 328,427 of record JANEYF010003497.1, on the reverse strand, counting down.
AGTTTGTGATAAGCAAGCTAGTTCGTCAAGCTAGTCAAGAGGGTAAGTTTTACATACATTGTTATAAATTATAAGAGTTTATTGTTTCTCGTATTAGTTAATTTCGCGTACGCCACTGTCCCACGGAACATTTTTGACAGCCCTAATTATAACTTTTTATTCATTCTAAAAAGGATTATAAAGACAGTATGAAATAATATATTGCACGATACACGTACGGTAGGTACGGTAATACCCGTTTATACATATTCCGTACAACTCGTACTACAATAATTCACCTACCGGACTTATAACGTAAATTACTATAACCATTCAGATGCAAGTGATATGTATGTACGTTTTGTTGCGGCTAAACGGTAATTTAAAGACTGTTAATATCCATCAAGAGAGGATGGCATCAATTTGGTTACTCTTTGTTATATTATACATTTTGTAAATCTTTCACAATCGTAATTCTATAAATAAATAAATATTCTAATTAATATGAGACATATAATTTGACTAGTTCACACAACGATAAGATTTTAAAATCGTATGTAATGTTCAAGTTGTATTTTTACATGTAAGCTTAGCAACAAATTATTAGCTATTATTATTAAGCATAATTTAATCAAAAAAATAAGTGGATGTATTACAGTTACATATTTTTTAAATATCTTTATAATGATTAAATTATTCTTACATTTTTCTTTATTTTTTCTTTAGGGCTTACTACCACATGAATTATTCCTGTTTATGGAAAAAATACAATTAGTTACACACTTTACGTCAAAAGATTAGTCAGACGGTGTTTTTTTGACAACTAATATTGAGGTCATGGTTGCCGAGTGGGTAAAGCGCTTATACCTATTTACTCGGTACCAAAATATCAATGAGTCGAAACCATCCCCGAGCAGTGTTGTGGTTTTGATTCCACAATAAACTGTAGGGTCTCGTCTCTCTTTACTCAACACAAAATCCTAGGATTCTCTGAGAGTTACTTTGATGACTTGAGAGACGGTTAAGAAAACATTTTGAGAATATGTGACAAAAAATAATAATATATTTCCATAACGTTTCGAAAACGATTCTGTCTCTTCTCTCAATAGTTACGTATTTTTCTTTTCGTAGAATATGTGATATATATTATGTGTCAAGTTTCACATATTGGGTGTCAACGGGATCATGTATCATCCCGCCATTTTTTTTAATTGGAATAAAATTTTCTAATTTAAAACTCACTTATGAGAAGTAAATGGGCTTATTTTGACGATCATATATTATCAATACCACTTTCGGTTTCACCGGAAGTGTCAACAATTTTGAATTTTTAAATGGAACACCCTGTAAATTTTAACATATTCTAAGTATGCATTAAATTTTTGACATTACCCTCAAATATGGCGGACTTATTTAAATTTTTTGTGACATTCAAAATTAATAATTGAAACTATTATAACTCGTAAATGAACATTCCAAGTAGGCATCGGATATCATAATATGGTTCATTTTTGATATTTGCGTGCAATATGAGGGGAATATTTTTTATATAATTTAAGCTTTAAATAGGTGTAACTGTAACGGATTTCATTATAAATAAATTGTGGCAAATTAAAAATGTTTTTACTCTTTTGAAATATATTAATCTAAAGCATTAAAATAATTGCAAATAAACTAAGTTGCCTTTGGAAATAAATGAGAATTTATTCATAAAGAAACATATTGACAAAAACTTTAAATATCAATTAAATCAACATTTATACTTATGAGAATGCTTTTGAAAGAATATAAATAGGTATTTTGGGCCTAGGCAATAATTGTAAAACTAATATAATGAAAGAGGTTCCCATGGAAAAATTTTTTCATTTTGTGTGTACATTTTTAATGGATATTGACACAGTAAAAATAAAGGAGAACCAAATACCAAAATTGAACCACATTATGATATCCAATGTCTACTTGGAAAATTTTCATTATTTATTTATTTATTTATTTATTATTTATTATTATACACTAGCCAACAGAATATGTTCCAATTACAGGGTAGGAAAAATACACAATAACAAATGCAAAATATTACAAAATGCACAATATAACTAATTTTCAATGAATATAACGCACATAGGTTTTGAAATAATTAACTACAAGTACATATAATGAGTTGAATTAATTATTATAGCAGCTCTTATATCTGTAACACTGCAGCTCTTATATCTGTAACACTACAATTAAAAAGGTTAATTTTCTCCTGAATAACCTGCCAGTTATGACACATAACATACACCGGTGAGAATTCTAATATATTTGAACTTGGTGTGGGTAAATAAAAAAAGATTAGTTAATCTTGTTTGCACCACTTGGCATATGAACGAACGCATTAACTTTTGCCAACTAACAGTTCAGGACATTTTATTTTATTATTGACAAGTTTATACAAAAACATAGCAGAGTGAAGAAACCGCCTTCTGACCAGTTCATCAACATTGAACCTCTCTAGCAGCTTGTCATGCGGAAACCCTATTGGTGGATACGTTTTGTCCTCTTTAAATGCCATAAATTTTAAAAATCTTCTATGAATTTGTTCGATAGCTTTACTATGTACGGCGTAATTAGGATTCCATACGACAGAGCCGTACTCAAGTTTAGAACGCACAAAAGACGTAAATAGAATTTTTAATGTGTCGATGTTGTTAAGCTCACCGGAGTTTCTAATGATAAAGCCCAGGGTTTTGTAAGCTGATGATACAATGATATTGATGTGCTAGTTAAAGGTTAGCCTATTATCAAAAGTTATGCCTAGATCTTTAAATACCTCTGGTTTATTTAAATGTACCTGATTTATAGCGTATTCATACTGTACAGGATTCAATTTTCTAGTGTAGGTGACTGTGTTACATTTGGCAGCGTTGAGAGGTAGGAGGTTTGAAGTACACGAGTCGTTTATTAGATCCAAGTCAGCTTGTAGTAGCAAACAGTCAGATTCATCCTTGACAGCTAGATACAATTTGAGGTCATCCGCGTATAATAGAAAATAGCAGTTCAGACCAAGTACGATGTCGTTTATAAATAAAATAAAGAATAAGGGGCTCAACACTGACCCTTGGGGTGCCCCAGAAGTACAACTAATTCTTTCATATTTATGCCCGCGATATTGAACATATTGGTTTCTACATTTTAAGTAGAAGGAGCAGAATAGAACTAAATCTCGGTTAAAGCCGAAAGCAGAAAGCTTCCTTAGTAAAATACCGTGGTCACGATAATTTTTTATGTCAGTCCGATTATCTTTTTTTAAAAACGGGAAAAATTTTAGAGTTTTTCCATAACTCTGGGAATGTGTTACTGTTAAGGGCTAAATTAAATAAAATAAGCAAAGGTTTCGCTAAGACACTAGCACAGTCTTTGATAAGAAATGACGGTATACCATCAGGACCAGCGGTAAATTTGTTTTTTAACTTCTTGATAGCTTTAGATATCTTGTCTTCATTCAGTTGGACTGACAGTGATGGTTCATTCTCATCTCTGTCAGTGTTATCAGATTCTACGTAGTCAGTTGATTCTGTAAAAGCAGTTTTAAAAAGATCAGCAAATACGTCGACAATTTCTTGAGGATTGCCCAAGGAATTATCTTTGTAGGTCATATTATTTGGGATCGTTGTCGTATTCTTTTTGCTATGAATATATGACCAAAAAAGATTTAGGATTCGTCTTAAAGTTATACAAAGTTTCAATTATTAATTTTAAATTGCATTAAAAAATGAAATAAGTCCGCCATATTTGAGGGTAATGTCAAAAATTTTGATTTATTATATAGAAAATTTCATATGTAATCAGAATATGTTAAGATATACAGGGTGTTTCATTTAAAAATTCAAAATTGATGACACTTCCGGTGAAGCCGGAAGTGATATTGAAAATATGTGTTCGTCAAAATAAGCCCATTTACTTCTCATACGTGAGTTTTAAATTAAAAAATGTTATTTCAGTTTAAAAAAAAATGGCTAGCTGATACATGATCAAGTTGGCAACCGGTATATTATGTGTCAAGTTTCACGCTGCAAAAGAAAAATACATAACTTTTGAATAAGAAAACAGATTCGTTTCCGAAATGTCAGGGAAAATATTATTTTTATTGTGACTCATATTAAGTTGTCAAGAAAAAACACCCTCTAAATGATCTTTTTGACGTACAAGCGCAGAGAGAGGCTTGTTTTTCCAGTAGCATACTTGGTAACTAATTGTATTTTTTAGATATCTAGGAATAATTGATGAGGTAGTAAGCCCCAAGGAAAAATAAAAGAAGAATTTGGAAAATGCCACAAATAACGTTCAGATGAGATTCTTATATTAGTGCCATTTGTCTTTATTTTTCCATTTTAGTTTTATATGTATATTACTTTTTAAAATAATAATACCATATACTGTTATTTACGTACTTTATTAATCTATATTTTATGTATATACTGTACAATGAGAAATACGTTATATACATATAACTTTCAAAACACAACTGAATAACTTTTATTAAATCGAGCTTCTGTGTTCAGAAATTACTTTATCACGTCAACAATTTTCAACGTAATATAAACCTCATAGCTTTTAGGTAGTCTTATATTTCAATTATATTTGAAATAATAAATCTGTCCTAACGCCAACCAGCCAGGTGTTTAGTGGAAAGATTGTGGAACCCTGTGGGAAATACCAAATACCAAATTCGAATTTAAGAACCGTGCACGAGATACACAATCTTTTGTTCTTATAAAAAGTGACATGTGACGAATGAGTACAAGATATAGAGTGACTCTAACTACTAGACATAAAGATAGACTTTTAAACTTTCGTTGTGAAGTTGTAAATTACCTTAACAAGAAAATGTGTACTTGTATATATATATAAGTAGTCATTTTTAGAAAACTACATATTAGTTTTATGTAAAGTTTTGTATTGATATAAAGGAATATCCTTCTCATAAGTGGTAGTTTTTTCGATTTTTCTATCATTTCCTTCTCAATTGTTTACAAAATTGTGTCAATGTGTCTGCTCCGTTGTCTTTGGAGATATAGCGAAAATTCTTTTTAGAACTATTGAACTATTGCGCTTGGAAATTCAACTAGTGTTTGATTTCCGAATTATTTTTTCTAAAAATTTATAAATGTTAAGTAATCATCATTTTATCAAAGATTCTTTAAATACCTTGAACAATAACATATTGAGCCTGAAGTCACGTTTTCACTCCAAAATTTTAAATTGAAAAATTATAACATATAACGATTACATTTTTTTCTGCTCTACCATGTTTGAGATATTCGCAGTTAAAATGGGGACTTAATACAATTGAATCGCATATTATCTAAAAATTGCTATACACGAGCGTTGTCGAAGTTTGTACAGAAAACGTTTACTGTTATTGATATACGAGTTGGTATTACCATTTACATTTATCTGTCATTTATATCATTAAATAATATACATAATTTAATAGCGTTAATTTTTTTGGATTATTTAGTAAAACGCGTAAAATGATGGTAACCATGGTACTTTACAGATTCTCAGCTGCAATTTTAACATAATGTGTATTCGGGAAGAAAATGATTGTGTTACGAACTTTTGAAAGATGTTGTATTAAATGATATAAACATTTGTATTCACCAAGTTTGTTCAAGCGAACACAAATTATAGTACGCATTTCAGAATTACCCCCGTATATAAGACAATGCTCTGAATTAGCAGTGACAATATACTTCACTTTCTGAACAGTTTGGCCTAAACTAAATCATAAAGTAATGCCTGATGTCTGAGAAACTAGCACGTTGAACTATTTTAATACTTGATGAAGTAGTATATACACCAAGCTCTGTGGAATTTCGTAGTAGCAACCTAATTTAAATCAACCAATGAAATCTCTTAAACTAATTGACGCATCTACCTTGTCTCCTTATTCAAACAAAACTTCAATTAACCAACTACTTGTACTGTTAATATAAAATATAAATTATACAAAAAAGTAAGATTGAATGATTTTATGTTAAAAATCTCATAAAAAAAAATAGCTAAATGGAAGTTGGTAGTCTAATTATAGCGCACATTTCCGGGCCATTTTTATATCAAAATTAGGTTTTCAGTTTGGACTAGTTACAGCGTACATTTATGTGCACGGTAAAAAAAACATTTCTTAGATTAAGACAGTACTTTTTTTTTTAAATATTAGCTAGAGTAAAGAAAATATCCTCTTGCATTTACAAAATATGTTAAAAGAAGTATTTCAATAAATTTCAGTTAAGAAAAAATTCTTGCTATATTTCTATTAATTAACAGAATATCTCCGTTTCAGTAATATCCTTCATTTGAGTAATATCACAATCTAAATAGTTTTTTGCAGAACAAAAGTATAAAGTCTCTTTTAAAGATATTTGGAGCGTAATGTGAGATAAATGATAAACTTTCTTTCAAAAATGTCATTTTCTTAATTCAAGAAACGATATTTTTGATTAAATAAAATAGAGTTCCTTCGTTTAATACCATAACGTAAATTCCAGATAATTTTTTATTCACTAGGAAAAAGTGTAAAATCTCTGTAAAGATATTTGGATCTGCTCGGAGCGCTTAAGAGGAATGAAATTATTATTTAATTAATTGATCATTTTTTAAACGGAGAATAACTACTAACTACTATTGATGGAACAAAACGTAATTTTCAATAAAAAGACAAATAAATTCTTTGTTGATTTAATTGTTTACTTTCTTTGAATTTAGCTAATATACAATACTCAAAAGAAGGAGAAATTTTCTTGTATTTTCAACACTATATTTTGTTTTCAACTTTTCTTTGGATTTTATTGAGATTGTTGCATAACACGCCTTACTATAAATTTTAATATTTTATCCTGTATCGAATTTTGTTCTATTACAAATTAATGAAGGATTGTTTTTAATTTTAAATGGTTTTTGGTTAATTTCTTTCCCCGCTATATTTTCAGTCATTTTGGTTACTCGAAGTTTCTGAATTCGCTAGGGCACTGAGCGGCATACAAGTACAAAAAATTTATTTTAATAAAACAACAACAAAGTAATTCTCGAATTATTTTGAATAATATAACACAGCATGTTCAAGACTAATAACTGTTCTAAATTTTTTTTACACTTTGCACCTCACTTATAAAGGGTGTCTCATTTTTTATTAGCAAGACTTCAACAATTGTAAAAGGTCTCATTTTAAGAATAAAAGTTTCTATAAATATGGGTCTTAGAACGCTTCATTCCTGAAATTGAATTTGAAAATAAAATAATACCTTTTCTTTAAATTGCAAAATAACCTCTCACAATAAATTCATAATTTTGCAATGAAAGATTTGTTATTTCAAAGCAAATAATTCGATACTACTGCTTTTAATATCCGTTAATAAAAAAAGTCCAAGAAAGCTGCATTTTTTTACACTTTAATTTCATCGTTTATAAAAACAAATCAAAAATCCCCGGTGATCCGTTGTACGCATAATTTTTTACGGTGCCTAAAAAGGGTTATTCGCGAATATCTCTTTTCCTTTTTAATTTTACGAACGATTTTACGATTTTATGAACGTTATCTACAAAAAAAGTTCTTACTCCTTTTATCATACAAGTTATAGCTTTTGAGAAAACTTGATTTACAAGCTGTGACTCAAGCAAATACTTCGGTTTTACTACCCACCGATATCATAAAATTATATTTTGAAAATAAATTTAGCTGAGCACGCAAATTTACAAAGGGACAATAGAGATATAGAATGGAATATTATTATTATTCTTATATAATAAATGACCCCCGAATATAAATAATCAGCTGCCTTTCCCTTCTTTTATTTCGGAGTATATTGTGACTTGGGTGTATATCTATTCTGCTCACTGCATTCTTGCTGGTAAACCATACAGTTTTGGTTAGATTTTTGGCGTTTGTAGACATATTTTGCAGTATTAGAAAATAAACTCGCATTGAATATAGACAATTAAAAAAATTTCCTCTCCAACAGCACCAACAAAAGCAGATTGATTTTAATGTTATCACAAAGTTCAAAGCCAAAAATTATCTTGTTGAACAGGTTGAGGATGATGTTAACATCCTATTTATTGAAATCGCATTCAAACATTCTCGTAGAAATATAATCACTATCACTGTTGGAAAAGATGTTTATGTTTTGGTAGTTTGAACGGCTGTTGATGAAGAATAGTATATTGTTTAATGAGTGAGAAAGTTGGCCATTTCCATGAGGATGAAATTTTTGCGATACAAGCCGAAAGCGCGTGGCTCATCTGAGTAGAAATGGCCAATTCTCACGAGTTAAATACTATACTTTTTCCAATCGTATTAAATAAAATGGAAAAATATTGCAATTATCTATTTATTTTTCTTTACAATATTAATATTAATAGTTCCATAATTGATAATACTGAAAGGTGGAGAATTTACATCAACATTGAGATTCTTATTAGTCATCACATTTGTGTTATTTGTACTTGTGGTGGGATTATTATTGTTAATAGCACTAAGAATCTTATTTGCAGTATCCATTTTGTTTTCCATCGAATCATTTATGTAGCCCAATTTCCTGCATAGTGTACTTGTCCTTTTGATAATTTAAAAAGAGAGCCTATGTTGCATTCGGTGGTCTGAGACTTACATAGTTTTTGATAATTTGATAATACTCGCCAGTTATAGAAAATTTTCGAACAGTGTTAGTTTTTGTTATTGGAACTATCACAAGCACAGAATTATTTAAATGTTCCAAGTCGTCAATTTTCATCGCCTTTAATTCACATGATCGATATTCTCCCATTACTCCCATGATGAGGGAAACCAAAATCAAATTTACCACAATTTGCCTATCAGGAACTACATAGGTATACATACATTCTTACCTTCTTAGCAAGATACACTTTGTCTGCTGCATTTTTTATAAAATTATCAATCTCTTGATCTGTGAAGGTTTCGGACTTTTTTAGCTTGGTAGCCCTCCGATTTGCACTTCAAAAGAGCCCTCAATTTTGAATATTGTTCAATGTTCACTTCATTGTTTAAATTTAAACTACTCCGTAACATCGAATATATTGACCACAAAGTTGAGGACTTGTATTTAGTTTGTAGCTCAGTGAAATAAACCATCAATACATTTTCGGAAAAGGAATTTATCGTCTTCTCTTTGCGCCAGTCCATAAAAGTGGAATAAATTTGCTCGTATTTTTTCCTGGATCTTTCAGGAAGGAGGTTAAGTGAGCTTTGTTTCGCATCGTTCACAATTTCTGGTGGCGTACTATCAATAATCTCCTCATCGGACGAAACATCCATTATTCCCTTCTATTTAAACGATTGTCAAAGAAATTTTCGCACTATTTCGCAACAACAACATTAGAAATCACTAAAACTCAATCACAAATGAAAAGTTTTGACAAATAGCGTCAGATTGTTGACAGATGAGTCCATTTTTAAAGGGGAGGTCGGATAACAGAATGTGTTGAGAAAGTGGAAATGCCTTCTTCTCATTGGTCGAGAAGTGTTGAGAAAATAAACTTTTCTACACAGGTTGAAAAAAGTTGAATTTTCTAAATCGAAAACTATTGGATAATGGTCAGTTTATTTAATATGATTGGAAAAATATGTTTTTTATAATCAAGTGAAGGAACAGTGGAACAAAACATTTTCTCTTCTCGAAGTTTTGACAAGAATACAGGCAGCAAGGATCGCGTTTTAATTCTACATGCATTCTCCAAACGTGATACAATACGAAGATGAAAGAGAAGAAATAGGTGAAAGGGAAAAAGAGGAAGAGGAGAAAGAGGAGGAGATGAAGGTGAAGGATAAGAAGAAGAAAAAAAGATGAAGTTGAAAGGTAAATATCAGTTCTTAATAACATTACAACATGAAATCAATTTTTACATCTGACCGATACAAAATAATAATATAAAGAATGTTTAGTGCCATATCCTCAAAAAAAACAACTATGCAGCTACGGACACGTGTTTCGGAGTTATTGCCGCTCATCAGCGTAGCGTAGCTAAAGAATTGGATCTAGGATGGGACAGATCAGGAACAAGAACTAAAACAAAGCTGGAAAGTGCAGTACACAGTACTCAATTAGTGCCTTCATGTTCCCATGTGCCCAATTTGGGGCCTCGATGATCACAGTCGACACACAGAGCTCTATGTGTACTGCCCGTTTCCACCTGGCAAATACAAATAAAATAATATAGATTTATTGGGGTTAAAATAAAATAAAGAATGTTTAGTGCCATATCCCCAAAAAAACAACTATGCAGCTACGGAATAATAATTCTTGAAATAAAATATCTTATTATATATTCACTATTTAAGCAAAACACCCACAGTAAACCATATACATTCCAACGTTATATCTGTACCATAAACAAAACTTTAAGAGCACACAAACTATGTTAAAATATCTCATTTGCGTTAAAACAGACAACCAAACAGCATGTAATAGAAAATTTTAAAACAAATTCCTAATAAATAATAGTGTAAATAAATTTTAATGTATAATAACCATAACTATGTGTTTAAAATATTATATTAATTGTAGTTCTCTGATGATGGTGTAATAAACCGAAACGTTAGGAAAAAAATTTAATTAGTTATACCTGACCGAAATCCACACAAAAAAAAACTATCAATATTAGTTCTTAATAATGCATGATTATACTTTGAATATTTATATTTCTGACATATTGCCACCACTGAATAAAGCAATCATGATTAATTTCATTAATAAATTACATAAAACCTTCTTCATCCAAAATTCCTTGTTTTCTTTTTAATATAGGACCTAATTTATAAACTTAAGCATAGAATAGAGTAAAATTGTATTATTTGCTTGAGTCATAACTTTACATCAAATTTTCTCAAAAACTGTACCTAAGTCTTTTGATCTTATAATGGCGTTCGTATTCGTAAAATTAAAAGGAACTCGATAAGGCAGCGTTAAAAAAAAAGAAAACTAATTAGAAATCAAATCATAATTGACATTATGTGATACCTCCGGATAATTGATTGGTACAAAAATTCAATCAAAATCGTTTTAATTATTTAACTAGAAAAAATACAATAATAAGTAATAAATATGAAATCAGTGGAGATAATTTAATTCATATGAGACTTTTCATTGAACGTCGCGGTCGGTGTATGTTATATGTTATATATCGAACAAAATATTATTTATTATAGGTATCACACAATGTGTAATCATGTTTTGATCGTTAAGTGAATAGGCCCCTTGCATTCGCCGGATTTTTTTAAATTAATTCACTTATTCTGATATAGTATCATTGAACATTAGCAATTATCAAATCGGTTTTAATAATTTCTACCTAGATAATGCCTAAATTACTAATTCAATATCAGATGCTAGAAGCGTGTCTGAAAACGCTGTCCTATTGGCGCGACGTCACGAACCAGGAAATCTCCCGATGGTGAACGGTACGATACCCATATATTTCATGCATTAATTAAGTATGGGTGATTTATTCCTGAAATTATGTGGATATATCCTGTCTGAGCTATTGATATTGCAGTGTTTATTTAAATGTGACTTGAAGTTTTAAACATGGCTGAACAAAGTTATTCCAAAGCTCAATCGGACAATTTACGGAAAGTTGATTCAATGATGATCGCAGAATTTTTTTCAAAAAGTATTTTGTTTTCCTCTGTAGAAATTAGAGGAATAAAAACAAGCAGGTACTTAAGTTTAATATCTATAGCTTGTATATTTTAAATAAATTAGGTTAGAAAAAGGTACGTTGGTAAATATGTTTTTATAGCTAACTAAAGTAGCAATGATAATAATAAAATAATAATAAATGATACATTGATGAATAATTTTTATCAATACAGCCTCATTTTTATTTCTTACTTATCAACCGCGGACGGCCTTGACTTTGCGGGTGTTTTGGTTTATTTATATGAATTGAATATAAAAGTAAAGTAAAATGTAAAAATAATGGTCTACTTATATGCCAACACAATGCAACAACGTTATATTTAACAAACCAGAAGCATCAGCTGCTTGAGTTACTTAACTAAAATTCTTGGTTTTTAACACGCTTTTATTAGTTTCACTTGTATGTTTGTTTGTTTGTTTGGACTCGATTTTGACCCACTTTAAACGGACAGATTTAATTGAAACTTTGTACACTTACGAAGAACCGGTAACAATACAATAATTTGATAAGTTTATATCATTATCCTGATCAGGATCGCCAGAATTAAATAATTTCCTTTCCTCACGTATCCTCTGCGTGAGAGCAAGTGGCTTATTACTGTTAGTACATTCCGTGATTCTCAGTTCGTTCGATGGCCGAGCGGGCTAAGGCACAAGTCTTAGTCGACGCGAAACGACGGACTCCTCGGGCGTGAGTTTAAATCTCGTCTATGGCTGAAAAAAAAAATATTTTTTTTTCAGAAGTATCTGTTGGATCGTAATATGTTATAATATCAGCATCAATAAGCAATATAAATATAGTTTAAAAAAACTACAAAACACGCTTTCATAGCACATCAAACTAAAAAGTGAAAAATAAATATAGTTCAAAAAAATTAAAAAACACGCTTTTAAAGCACATCAAACTAAAAAGTGAAAAATAATTATTAATATAAACTGAAAACAATAATGAACGAAAAATACTAGTATTATTGTGAAAAAAAGCGTGGGGCGCTTTGTGCCATATTTTTCGTATATCGAGCAACCCACGCCTTTTTTCACAATAATACTAGTATTTTTCGTTCATTATTGTTTTCAGTTTATATTAATAATTATTTTTCAATTTTTAGTTTGATATGCTTTAAAAGCGTGTTTTTTTAGTTTTTTTTAACTATATTTATTAAGATTTAACCGCGTGGATAATCTGGAACGTCTTCTTTTTGACGTCTCGCTTACGATACCACGTTGCATCTTCAGTGAGTTGACCCTTCGTCTGTTTCCAAGTGTCAATAATATGAGAAGGACAATTACCTGAATTACTAATTGAATCGCCAGATAGAAGTTGCAGATATAAAGGTATAAAAATTAATATAATCTTTTGACTGTGGTCAAAACTATAGCTAATACGAATTATTTCAACGTAATTCATAATGCTATTTTTCATGTAGTTTTCTGTTTGATCCTGTATAAAAATTAAATCACTTGCAGTCCGAACTCGTCCAGTTACCAAGGAGTTAATATCCTTAAATCCATATAAATGTGTTTTTTTAAAAATTAGATGTAGATACCTTTGTTAGATATGTGTGAGAATTTTAAATACACCCTGGATAAAAATACTTTTAGAAAAAGTATTTTTGGACGTCCATTTATCATTTCTATGTAAAAACTCTTTGAATTTGCGATTGACATCCATTTAAAAATACAAAAACACACCTTTCTTGAAAACATCTTTGGATCCCGTCTAATCATCTTTAACCACAATTTCCTACGTTTTTCGTTTTTTGGAACTTGAATAAAAGTTTTTCTGGTATCTTTATTGAAGTATATATAGGCACGATACACCAGTAATATGGTGATTTTGAGGAGTTGATTATAGATATGTAATTACTTCACTTTTGTTAAAGACAAAATAAAAAAATTCTTTACACACTGTTTTTTACTTTCTTATACCTAATATAAGGAAGTAATCGTGTGTATCCGCGATAACTCAAAAAATACTAATGGGATACTTCCCAAATTTTGCAGTTAAGATTGTAAACAACATTTTAGGTGACACATAAATTTGGTGAATGTGGTACCACCAGAAGAGACACAACGAATGAAAATTTCTGGGAAAAAATTAAAATTCTTTATTGCATTTCTGAACGAATCTCGAAGAATTATAATGAAAAAAACATAACTTTACAAAAAAAAAATTCTGTCCGCATGTCTGTAGTATCGCGATAGCAGCCACATTTTTTTGAGGTAAAGCTTTCAAACAACGAAAAATTCAGTAATGAGCAAGATTGGCCAGCTGAAAGAAGGTCTACGGGAACCAAACTTGTTTGTATTTGCTTTTACAAAAAAAAAAAAATTCTTGATGAAAGATTATAAACCATGTCTACTATATCAAACCAATAAAATATATTTTCCAATTAGTTAAATAAACTGGGGTTAGAATAAATTTAACAGTTTGACATTTGAAATGTCTATTTTAGTTACAGAAATGTCAATGTCAATAAGAAGAAATTATTAAAACATATGACATGAATTATTATTGACAGTATGGAATGACACTGATAATTAATTATTTAAAAATTTGAATGAAACAATTTCAAGGTACGCTATTAAAATTTAATTGAGGTAAGTGAAGAATTAAATAGAATGATTTCTTTACATCAGGATAATAAATACTTGTATAAGAAAGTTATGTGCTGGCCACATCAGATATTTTGTATTAAATAGAGATTCCAAAAGTGCCAAAATTATATTTTTCGCATAGGGCCTATTAAGAAAATACGATACTTATCGTGCGTCGGGATTTCAGTAGATACTCTATTTTTTGTCAATAGCTTGAGGGTGTTGTTAGTATAATGGGAAGATGTATGTAATTTGGACTAAAACTTGATGGCAATCCTCAAGCTGTTAGTAAAAAAACACAGTACCTACTAAAATCTCAACCCACGAGGTTGCTCCTCTTGTTAACTCTTTCACTCAACGATTTGACGTCTAATCAGTATTTTTGTTTTTTCTTGAAAATGCTCCCTCCTATCGAGTTCTGACAATGAGGCCTTTTCTGGATAAAATTGAATGTCGTATCATATTTTTTGAAAATATTTGCAAAATTCAGCGATACTTTATTTGATGAAAGATTCATAATTACCCGTCTATCATCGCTACTGGAAAAATATGCTATAATTATCAGTATCAAATTATTTGCTCTCATGTAGGGATATGCGCGAGACGTGATTTCACGTCGTGTCCCGATATGTCACGACGTGAACGTGTATCATAAAAGCTGTAAAGCATAAAAATTTATGTGTGTGTGTGTGTGTGTGTGTGTGCGTGATCAAAAATATTCTGTGCGTGAGCGTGCGTGACGTGATTTTTATCATGTTACGTATTATAGCGCGCGCAATCGCTCAAACTGACACTCACATTACATGATCAACAATATCGATCCCACAGGCAATGCATTTTTCCCGTTATAACTGTCCTTGTTGGGTTATTGCGTTATGAGATTGCGATTGTGTAGACTTGTGTAGACTTTTATTTAATTATTTTTCTGAAGTAATTCTTCAATACGGTCGTGCATGATCGAAAATTTCATATTTATTGTGTGAGTGTGCGTGAGTAAAACTCTGAACGTCATGAGCATGCGTGAGTCTACTTCAACTTGTATGTTTAGTGCGTGAGTGTATATGAGCAAAATCTTGAATGTCGTGAGCATGCGTGAGCTTGAGTCAAAAATTACTCACGTATGTACTGCATATCATGTAGTGAGAACGATTATTTTTTAAATAAAGAAAAAAAATTTTTTGTGTTCAAATTTTGTGTAGAAATTACGCGTTATACGACTATTTACAGGAACTTTTATTCCTAAAATGAGGCCTTCTAATGACTGTTAAGAAACAGTGAGACACCCTGTATTCAAAATTGTTCCTGTATTACAAAAAGATAATAATGCTGTGTTGGTTTTCTCAGTTTTCTACGTATATCAAATCCATCGCCAGACTCCAATTTGATAAATGGAAGTGTCGGAAACAGCTTTATTATTTCGGTTACGACTTGATAAATTTATAAGGTTCCATTAAACGCTTGTCGGAAAATTAATGTAAATATAATAAAATTAAGAGCAGCAAGTTGGTGTTATTGTAGGGTTATAAAAATATCTACTTTCCGCTTGCGTTTTTCTTAATAGAGTTATCTTCGATGACTGAGAAAGTTACATTTATTTTATTAGCGATTGCACTTTAAATGAATCTTAAAAGTTGCACTGCTGGAATTTTCACTGATCGATACCATTTTCCGTTTTAGATTATTACAAACCTATTTCAAATCTACTGGTGAAAATTATCAACCATTTACATAGTTAAAAATGGGACTTTATGAAACAGATATAATAATAAAATATTTGACATAGTGGTGGCTGTGTCTTGCCTACATCGAATTCAAATATAACATTGACATATAATTACAACTTGTAGAATAGCATGCACGAGAAAATATTAAAGATTTATATGTATGACCATATTATTATTACATAGATAAAGCATACTATAAAATTTAAATAAACATGAAGAAGTCGGGTCAAATTTAAGTGATGTCTAGATTGTAAAAAAAGATGAGTGCTTTCTTAGTGTTTTAGAGGTAGGCATTCCTCAGTTTCTTTATCAATTTTGTATACCTATTCGATGTTATACAAAAAACTTCAAAGGCCTTGCCAATTGAATGTTAGCGAGTGGCTTATTTACTTTTATTGGTATTACATATATGTATATTGGTTACAAAATGGTCAAATTCTACATCGAATAACTTTTTGCAACTAAAATTATATTTCCTGATTGATGGAAAAATTGCTCATTAGTACTAATTTTCGTATATACTGTGAGCTACATCTATTTACCAAGACAAGAAAAAAAGTTGCTATAAACATAAACCCGAATATAACTTTTAAAGGAATTATTGCCCAAGTTCATTGAAAAAGATTTTCTACTAATAAATCCTAGATGGAAAATTGAAGTAGAAAAAAATATATGTTGATGGCTTTTTAGAATTTAATTCCTGGTTATTTTATTAATTTTTGACTCAAATTGGAATAAATATGATTTTCAAGAATGAAACAAGTTTGTTTTGATTTATTTTTATAAAACGTTTGGAGATTTACAAACTCCTCAGATTTCCTTGAGTAAAATGAAGGAAGAAATGGTCTTGTAATTATTTTTAATAGTAGTAAATGTTTCTGAATTGTATGTTAAAATGTTTTCTTTAAATGTTTTAATTAACTGTTTTCTTAATCGCCTCTCAAGTCACCGAAGTAACTCCCAGAAAATCCTAGGATTTTGTGTTAAGTAAAGAGAAACGGGGCCCTACAGTTTATTGTGGGGTCCGAATCACATCTCTCTCTCTCTCTATGTATATATATATATATATATATATATATATATATATATATATATATATATATATATATATATATATATATATATATATATATATATATATATATAAACATATACAGGGTGATTCAGCCAAAACTCCCCAGATTATTCGGAAACTAAGAAAGATATTGAATTTCTGTAAACGCCAATAAATAAATACTCCTAATGACTATACATTGAAGTTCAAATGACGTGCTTGTCGATTACGGTATGAGCGTCGCGACGCCGAGAAAAAATTTTTATGTGACAGGAAGTTTGAAAATGTATGATTCTAGTAGGACATTCAATTCTAAGGCTTATTTGTTTTACGCACATTTTCATTTAAATAAGTAGTTTTTAAATTATAACAAATTTTAATGTCAAACGTCCATAATTTTTATAATCGCATTGAATAGAATTTCTTATATTGTTATTGCTACCATTAATAACACTAATACAACACTAAAATGATAAAATAACTATGTTTCTTTAACATGTATTCCTGAAAACATAAACACAAGGCCTAATTTTATGATTTTAAAAGAAATAAAACTAAAGTAAATTTTCAAAAGTTCCCCGTTTTGATAAATGCACATGTCATAACGACGTCTAAGTGCCAAATCACAGGCAGCTAATAAAATGTTTTGCAAATCAGCCATGTCTTGTATTGGTTCCTCATAAACCGTATATTTTAAGTAACCCCACAAGAAAGAATCAGGTGGGGTTAAATCAGATGACCGAGCGGGCCAATGAAGTGGTCCATTTGCTCTTATCCATTTTGTGTAAAAACAGTGTCTAAATAATTCGAAATAATTCTTGCAGTGTGCGGCGGTGCACCGTCCTGTTGAAACCACATATTACGCCGCACATTGATGGGAACATCATCTAATAATGCTGGAAGCTCGTTACGCAGGAAATTTAGGTATCGCTGGCTATTTAATATGCCATCATATAAATACGGTCCTATTAAATTCCCATTTAAAATGCCACACCACACATTGATACCAAAAACATTTTGGTTATGGGTTATTCTGGTCCATTTCGGATTATCATCTGACCAATAATGGCAATTATGTCTATTTACCATACCATTATTGTGAAAACGACTTTCATATTTCCTAGTAATGTATTATCTTGCGCATACAGTATTGATAAACGGAAGATAATCTTCTTTGTGAATCTTCAGCACGCAAATGATGAACAAGATGCACTTTATAAGGATGAAATTTATTATCGGAAAGAATTCTTTGACAAGAGGAAAATGAAATGCCAGTGGCCTCTTCAACACTTCTTATTGAAATATGATGATTGTTTTCAACACACTGTAGAACTTCCGCCGTATTACGATTATTTCTAATTCTTCGTACATGTTCACGCTTACCTTTATCGAAGCTTCCATATTGTAGCAAAATTTAAATTTAAAAATGTTTTATGATCTGGTTGTCTTCGATCTGGGTAACGTCGCCTGTAAAGCCTTCAGCCTCTCTTGAGTTTCTGCCACATTTACCATAAATAATAATCATATCCAGTTTTTCGGAATTATTGTGTTGAACCATAATATTGCATTTTCTTACAAGTGAATATTACAAAATATACAAATTTGTCGTCACTTATATTGCAATGACAGATTATTGACACTTGTCAAATTGTAACAAAAGTCAACTTATGTTAATTTGTAGTATCTATTTATTGACATTTACAGAAATTCAATATCTTTATTAATTTCCGAGTAATCGGCCTGGGGATTTTTAGCTGAATCACCCTGTTTATATATATATATATATATATATATATATATATATATATATATATATATATATATATATATATATATATATATATATATATATATATATATATATATATATATATATATATATATATATATATATATATATATATATATATATATATATATATATATATATATATATATATATATAGTACACGTAATTAAATAAATTTGCAATTATCTTCTGCAATAATTTATTTACTTATTTATTTTATTTATTTATTATTATACACTACCCAACAGAACATGTTCCAATTACAGGGTAGGAAAAATACACAATAACAAATGCATAACATTACAAAATACACAATATAACTAATTTTCAATGAGTATAACGCACATAGGTTTTGAAATAATTAATTACGAGCACATATAATGAGTTAAAATAATTGTTATAGCAGCTCTTATATCTGTAACACTGCAGCTCTTATATCTGTAACCACATAAATAGCAAATAATGATTTTTAAGGAGATATTTCAGGAACTTTGATTAATGTTTGATTGCAACATTAGTGTGGATGTGATTTTTGGGGATGGGGATGAGATGGGAATGAGTCTCAAGGGCTGTAACCCAATTATGAAGATTTTTGGGCCAATATACACTGTATATATTGTAATAATCTGAATTTGTACTGCATATTTTTGAAAATTGTATACCTGCGTCACACATATGAGATTTAAAAATAAATTGTTATTCTAACAATAAGATAAAATTTAATTAACAAATAATTATATTAAATCAGAATAATAATGAACATTTATTAGCTATTAAAGACACTGTCTGTTCAATTAAAATTTTAAAACAACGTTGTGAATAACCAAATGACAGTTTGAGTGTCTACCAACGATGCTAACTTCTATAACTTGATGTGTATAGTTTGCTGTTTCCATCTTATTAGTAACTACTTCAGTGACAATATGAAATTAAATATTCTAACTCTCTTTATATGACAATTTATTGCACATCTTCGAGTTCAATTTCAAGAAAAATCGAATGGTCAAATATTCACTTCAGTACATCGTACCGTATTCAAAGCATTGTGCGAAGTTTTATTTTTCAAATCTTCCACGAGCTCTGTGACCTAATTTTCAAAAAAATACTTATGTATTACTAGCCCTGAAAAATTTTTTTTTATATTTTTTCGTAAATTTAGTAACACACGACACACAAAGCTCTTCTGAAAATGTATAAACTTAATTTAATTCTTCATATTTTCTAAAAAGATCTGTAAGTTATTTGTTTACAAATATAAAATAGAGAGAATAACACTGACATGATTTTTCACGAAACACTATCACTACACTCGACGCACGTTTCGTCAACCAAGTTGATATCATCTGGAGATAATTAAGAAAATGATTATAGAATGAAAATTAACAAAACAATAAAAGTTTAAAATGCATCAAAAAATGAAACAATATTCACTGAAAGTCTTCTGCATTAAGTTTAAATAGGAAAACACATTTAACAATCTCTTTAAGTCACTGCGATTTCTCCGGGTTCTTCTTCTTCTTATTCGTGGATACTGAGTCTCTTCCGTGGAGATAAAATACTGGCAAATCTCCTGAAGACTTTGCTTGGTCTTGGTGAAGGTAGAAGTGATCCGGATAGATAGAGCGTGCGCAACTGTTGCATTTGCCTTTGTAAATTAATTATTTGCGGTATATATTATATATTGTAAAATGAAATCAATGAATTTCGTTAGATTAAGGACTTATCATGTAAATAATAACAGATAAATAAAAGTATTAAATAGTAAATGGATGGATAGACAAGAGCTAGCCCTCGACTCTTTTTCTTGCACTTGCACAATACATAGAGCAGAATAAGAACAATAATTAACATTATGGTCAGATATGTGAACTATGAGATACGTTTGGTCACAGAAGGTTCGTTGATAAGATATTATCTAAATTTTTGGAATATTGGTCTAATTTGTGTTTGACAATTTCGAGGTATTCGGTGTTTATTTAGGTTGTTTAATTTTTATATAGGTTGAAGATTATTCTTCTGTTTTCTTGAGTTTTATGGTTGTTATAGGTTATTAGAGAAAAAAATATTATTTTACGCTTCGGAGAAAATCTTCTCCTTCCTCAGAAAATTTATTAAAATACAAAATACATAATATCTGTAAAAATAGGATAATTAAAGGAAAATTTTTATTTTTTATTACAGAACTTACCCAAAAAGTTTTTTATATAATTATAATAGTTCCAGCTTTATTTTAAAATGACAATGCATGGTTATCCAGTAGATTATTACTTTTATTTCATTTTTTTCTGATATTGGTACATTTTTCCAGTAAAATTAACCATTTCGAAATCTTTACAAAGTTTCAATGCGTTTATAGTAATGGCAGTACTCACCATTTTGTTTGTTTTTTATATTTGAATATTATGGTTGTGTGAAATAGACGTTTTATTAAAGTAGTTAATTTTTTTAATAAAACGTCTATTTCACACAACCATAATATTCAAATATAAGAAACAAACAAAATGGTGTGTACTGCCATTACTATAAACGCATTCAAACTTTGTAGAGATTTCGAAATTGTTAATTTTACTGGAAGAGAATGTACCAATATCAGAAAAAAACGAAATAAAAGTAATAATCTACTGGATAACCATGCATTGTCATTTTAAAATAAAGCTGGAACTATTATAATTATATAAAAACTTTTTGGGTAAGTTCTGTAATAAAAAATAAAAATTTTCCTTTAATTATCCTATTTTTACAGATATTATGTATTTTGTATTTTAATAAATTTTCTGAGGATGGAGAAGATCTTCGAAACGTAAAATTATATTTTTTCTTTAATAACCTATAACAATCATAAAACTCAAGAAAACAGAAGAGTAATCTTCAACCTATATTCAATTTCATGGTTAAGAAACGTATAATTATTTAATTTTTATGGCTTTAATTTGGATAGTTGGATTTTGTACGGAAGGTTATTGCAGCATTCATATGGAATTTGGATAGGATGAGTTTTATCCTTGACATCTAATATTTCATTGTATTTGGCTTTATTTTGGTAATGCCGATAGGGGTAACAACTAGGTTTTAATTTAATAATAGAATTCTTCATGATGATTTCCGTCATTGAGTTTCTTAGGACAACTGATAGTAATGTGTAAGGGTTCCACATTAAAGACTAGCCATGTATTCTCCTGGAGTTTCTGAACATTATGCCCTTGACTAATGATAAAGGATGTCGGGTAGGCGATTGAGATGTTTGAACAGTCTTGCTTCATATATGGCATTGTTGTCAATGGGGTAGGCGAACAAGTTCGAACATAATTTAGTTCCAGTGTAGAGTTGTTTGCATTCTTTCAGGTCCGGAATAGGTATAAACATTAAAGAGTCATCATCTCCCCCCATCTCTCGTGATATATTTTTGAGAGGTTGTAAAAATGTGGTGCAAACCAGTTCTATTATCCAAAATAGGGATAGTGTATAATTGATACCTTGTGTAGGTTTGAGGATCTACTAGAGGTATCTTTAAAGCGAAAATTAAACTTGAATCGGTTTGAAAAGCTTGCAGTTCTAGGTGTCTAGGTACTGAGCATCTCTTGATAATTTTATTTCAAGTGGCAAGTTGTTACTCTACAAATTTTGTGAAATCTCTTGTAAGAGCTTATTGACCCCTGAGAGGTAATTTGAGAAATATGAATGATTTTTAATCGTGCAAATGTTATTAAATTTAGAATATCGTTTAAATTGTCCTCAATGTGTAAATAGTTTGCCATTAATTGTTCGCATATTTCAAGAAATCTTAGTGTTGTTTTAGCTATTTGTATATAGTGTTCGGTAAGTAAGATTGCATCCGCGATATCATTAATAACTTTATTGAACGTTTCTTCGTCAATTTGTAATCTTTGAATAATTGAATTGAAATTTTTTTGTAACTGATGTCACAGATATTTGGATTTTAATTAAGTTTTCTTATTGATGCTCGTCATTATTTAGTTTATTAACACAATCGGAATTATATTGACCGTCTTCCGCATCTAAATTTCCGATAATTGATTTAAATACTATCCCGATACGGTTTAAAATTCCTCGTTTGTATTGTTTTGTATCGAGATAAACTTCGTCAATGTTAGATTGAATAGATTTAGAAATTTGTTTTAGAAGGCTAAGATCAGTCTTAACTTCGCTCATGAAAGTATTCCTATTATGATATGCAGCGTCAAGCGTGTTTAGGATGGTGTCTAGATTTTTGTCATTTTTATCGAAATCAGTTTTTAGTGAGGATATATTCTTGTGAACTTATAGTGTCCATTTCTCCTTAGTTACAATTATTTAAGATTTTTCGTGGTGATAAATTCCAATGGTGTTATTTATTGGTGTAATTTGGTATTGGAAAACCGCTAGAGCTACTGATCCAAACAACAGGAGTAACTCAATGGTCTTCTTCAGAAAGTAGGTTCTTTCGTCTAGGGATTAGATCCGTCAACGCAATGAAGAAGTGCTCCTTGTTCTAGAAGTTGTCTTGCACTAGTTAGGCACCTCGCGATGTTCTCCTTATTCTAATGGGTTTCACTACTAGTTAGGCGTCTTGTAATGGAGTGTTTCTGTATCCTACCGACTGCGCCAGTTGTTAGATTACGGTTTAGGTTAACCTGTTTTTAAAAAATATTTATTTACTTAAATAGACTCAACTTTGAGTCTAATGAAAATGCAGAAGCTAGCTTATATGTTTAATGACAAAAGTGAGTATTATAACTGAGCTGGTAAGAGATATGAGTTTAATTTATAAGCTTGGAAGGTTGTACATAGTCAGCATAAACAATGGTTCTCTAGCTTAGTACAAAGGAAATGCAACATTTATTTCATATACGTTTATGTAACGAGATGGGGACAAGAATTTGTAAAATTAGTGACAAAAAATTTCGTAATTAGAATTTAAACGAATATTATTACTTGCGCCTTCGCCATTATATAGAATATTCCTCGGCCATCAAAATAAGGAGACAGCAATTTGACAGCTCTAAGCATTCAGTCTTTAAGATATTGAAAAATGATGTGTGTCCGTATATGCTACAGACGTTTTAACTTCACGTCTCTGTGTTCAACAGTTCATTAATTATCACAAAAAGAAATTCAGTTGGTAACCCATACCAATAAAATGGAGCACCGGAAACCAGCATTTTAGTATTGAAACTACTCCTGGGCGCGTGTATATGGTGATCGTCTATGCATACATGGAGCGACATGCGACAGAATCGACCGATCTGTTGGCCGGCATTATATAAAAGCGATACATTATAATGAATGATCACATTTATGTGTCCTACAGAGCTTATTTGTATATTTAAATAGGTTGTTTCATATATGTCTGATTATAATATATAAACGATAGTATAACATTATTTTTTACATTCTTGCGTAACAGCTCTTCTGTAAAAACTATAAAACTTGACGAAATTTTTATTAAAAACAAATTAAAGAGTTACAGTGTGTCTATTTTTATATTCTCCATAAATATTATGTTCTCTTAATAATTTAATTTCGACAAAAATTTTGTTTTATTTTCATTTGTAAAAAATGGTTTTATTTTTATTAAATTTTAAAATATACATAATATGTATACACGTAGGTAGCACATAAGTGGTATGTGGTGTCACGTTATAAATGTGGCACCATTGTAAATGTTATAACTGCTGGCTATGATTGTAAAATTTTGCAGGACATTATTATTTTTTTAGAGGATGATCTTAGGTTTTAAAATTATTATGACAGCTTAATGTGTTTAATAAATTTTTATGTGAAATATATAAAAAAAATTAGATAAATTCTGGAAATCATATATTTTGTACTAGGTCTTATTTCTTCATTATTTCTTCCTTAATTTGATACGGTAGTTTTACGGCATTACAATTACATATAAGACCGCAAAAGATTCTAAAAGGATTTTTATAAAAATTATAAGTTTTAAATATCACATTATGCATATTCGCTGACTTTGAAATGGATTCCATTTAAGGTTTCTAAAATTTTTATTACGTTTGAAATTAGAAAACTATCAGCTGTGTCAGGTAATTTCAATACGCTTATGAAACTTGAATAAGATGTAAGTTCTGTGAATTTTTTTAATGAAATCTTCATAAGAGAAATCTGTAGTTGAGTTGTGTCCCAATCGTTTCAGAACACCTTTCATAATAGGTATTGATGGATTCTTGCTCTAATTTTTCCCTCATATGTTTCAACTACTATAACAATATTCAATTAGGAAAAACATATAGATAATAATTTGTGACAATTCTTCATTTCGATTGTGCGAAAAATAATGACTTTTTCTTGTTTTAAATGCCAACATGTAAATATATTATGCTTTTGGAATTAAGCAGACTTTCTGGATTAGTATTTTTACAGCAGATAAAAACTAAACTGCAGATACGTAATTTCAGTACTCATTGACGAGTTTACAAAGATCTACGCTTGGCGGAATTAATATAAATTACTTATTTATATTAAAAAATACTGAATGAACTATTATGTAACTTCCCTAGTAACATTTGCATTAATAACATTAAAATAATAGATAATTAGTAATATTCTATATTACTCTCCTTATTTAGTAACTTTCATATTTATCGCATTATAAATCTTTACAAAAAACATATTTAGATTTAATTATTATAATAACATTAAAATAAAAGATAATTAGTAATATTCTATATTACTCTCCATATTTAGTAATTTTCATATTAATCGCATTATAAATCTTTACAAAAAACGTATTTGGATTTAATTATTGTCATTAGGGTAATTTTAAATGGTAAATGTATTGATAACATTTAAAAAAATTTCAAAACGTAATTCAACTGATTTGGATAATCGTATATTTTCGGAGCATTTATTTAACTTCTACATTGTCTAATTAACTCCACACAAAACAAAAACATTTATGTAAATACATACATACATTCCCTCAGAATGTGTTTGGGGAATTAATTTACGCCAGTGCTAACTTGAGTATTTTATATTCAGAACACACAAAAATTCCCTAAGGAAACTAGAAAATTTACGAATAAAGCTATCCTATGTTATTTTATTAATATATGTACTTTTTTACAGAAAAATGAAGTCACCAATGGTTAACAGCAATACAGTTTCCGTTTTGATGTTACTCGTGGTTGGAATTATTTTATTTGAGGTCACAACAACAAATGCAGCACCACACCCCGCCAGGTAGTTGTAAACTGACTATTTACTAATATTACTATCATATATAATAATTTTTTACCTTCGGTCGTTGAATACATTCAACCAAATTTCACATCAGTAATTTCCACTCGCTTTACTTATCAATCGCTTTAAATAATATTGGACTGTAAATTTGCTGATGTAAAAATTAAATTGTGTATATTAATTTTTTTTTTATTAAGTATAAAATAACGAGCATACTGCGAAGCATAATTTTCTTAATTTTAACGACAGAGCAACAATTTAAAATCAATGTTATAGAAAACAATTAATTTCAAATATATGAAGATGAAGGTTAAAAATTATTTCAATAATTTCTGTAAATACATATATTGTAATCCTAATATATCTACGGTGTATTTCACTTGAGTAACTTCGTTATGTTTCGTCGTGTCCAAAGACAGTTTCTTATATGTCATAGGTTTTGATATATTCATTTGCAAAAAACTAGTTCTCCTACGATAAAAAATATACCTCAAAATTCACAAAATCGCGTTACGCATCATCTTTTTTTTGATTTACTAAAAAAGCTATTAGAATCGCACTAAAATTAAAATAGTATGGACAGAAAGTAGACGTCCGTGCACAGCTTAAGGAAATTTTCTTTTTTATTACAGAAATTGAAAATTAAGGTCCTTTTAATGTTATTTAGCCAGAGAGGCTCTTTTCTTTCGGTGGCGTCTGAACCCATCTTCGAAAATGGCAGCCGTGTTGAAATTTCTTGTTAATAACGATATTTTGAAAAATAATAGAGACAGAGAAAACTATTTAAAAAAGTGCTCGAAATTATTAATTCTGTAATTTTGGCTCATTTCATGTTTGCCGTAACTCTTATCATTTTCGAAATATTTTGGAAAAACGGCGCGGCAGTCATTTTTAAACTATTTGTTATTGGCTTTATCTCAGAAACTAAACAAAATGGAGGAAAATTTCAACAACGGTTGTTCAAAACCAGAAGTTCTACTATTTCATCGTAGACCGGTTTCTGGTTTTTGGTATCATCAGTACGAAGTAGATGAACACATTAACAACAATGAGGATTTCGGTATTATAAGCCTCTATGATCTACAAATGGTATTCGCAACGGTCTCAAGCACAATTTACTTTTGTTAGGTAAAAATCATTTACTAGTGGTCAATTGCAATTAAAGCTTAAGTACATTTTCGAATGACACAAATTTATAAATCAACAAACAGTGTATAGTCTATTACGAAAATAGTAGTAGCTATGTGTGTGACTACTTTATTTAACTTTAATTAAGTAAAGTGAGAGGATTAGGACTTTGTATCTTTTAGATATATCTTTAGTATTTATTACTATTTGTGAAAACATTTTTTGTTGTATTACTTGTAAAATATAGTTTGATATTTAACTTTTATGAAATATTCGTTGTAAAAATCACTCATTTTAATGGAACAATTATCCAATGCAATAATAATTAAAATGACAAGTAAAAAAAGGAAAAAGAAAAATTTGAAGAATGTCACAAATAACGGTCAAGCAATATTTAAAAAAAGAACTAGAAACCTAAATTGGAGATCTCAGTACAATTAATATGCAATTTTAAAGCAATTTTAAATTTCCAGTTTACCATCCATTTAGAAACTAAAAGCATCATCATCGTCTTCGTCTTCCTCTTCTTCAGTCCCTTCAGCAGCTGAAATATCTGCATCACTATTATCAGTTTGTTCTCCCTGATTGTCCAATAAAATATTTGTATTTCTTTTCATAAGTGCGCAAGAAGTACTAGCATGTTCACTCAATATTCCATCCATGCTCTGCTGGCTGTAATATTTCATCAGTTAGTACATTTTTGTAATCAAGAGCTTACAAGCAGGCTCAAAGGCAGTGCTGTTTTGATGAATCTTCATCTGGTGGCAGTATTGACGAATCACATCCGTCAATGTATACCGGGTGGCCACGAGACTAGGGCCATGCGTATAACTCTTTCAATTATGAACCGATTTAGACCAAATTTGGTACAACGATATTAGACCTAATTTCAGATGGGCATGCAGATATAGTCAAAATTGTCGACTTCCGGTTTCACCGGAAGTACGTTTACTTTTAATTTTTTAAATGCATCACCCAGGATATTTTATGTTTTTCGGAATCTACAACTCAAATTGCATAGGATAGCTCGTGCCAAATTTACATTTTACTCAAGGAATTTTTCTTTTTTCAAATTTATTTTTTACCGTAGAGGGCCGTGATTGGAAAAAAATCTGTTCCAGTTGATTCTATTAACTCATATTAATAGTGATTTCATCAATTATATCGATAACAAATGCCTCATGAAAGAATAAAATGTGCCAAAAGTTTTTTAAGAAAAAATCATTTTTTTAAATGGCACCTACTAAGGGCCATAATGCCATTAAATAGTAAATTTAATTACCAGTCTAACGATATCCATCATGCACCACTTACTCCTTTTAGTTTGATAAAATAATAGTTAGCCATGAAAAACAAAAAAGTGTCTAATGTCATGATAACATTAAAATAAATTCAGTTTTTACTTCATCTAATTTTGATAGTGCATTTAATAGTTTCTTCCCAAATGGAACATAATAACTAGTTGTTCTCAAAATGAACAAATCGATATAATATTAATATACGAGGAATGTCACAAAAACCCTATTAATGCAAATGTGCTGTACGCTGCTCGTTCTCCTTTAAGGCGGCATCCACCAAGAACTTATTTTAGAAAATTGGAAAAAATACTAAGAAAAGAAGCAGCTAATCAAAACCACAATGAGTTTATCTTCAATGAAGAGGCAGAAATTAACGTATTGGCCTATGATCAATTTTCTCCATCAGCCTCACTGCGAGAATTAAAAAAACGAATGCAACGTGAGCAAGGAAAGTGCCAGAAAAATATTAAAAAAACATAAATATAGTTCCTATAAATATAATTTATACCAGCATTTATATGAAAACGACTCGGAAAGAAGACTAGAATAATGTCATTGGTTTTTGCATAATCAAGATTTAAATAATGATTTTGTTTCAAAGATACTGTTTTCAGATGAGTCTAGGTCTACAAACAATGGTATGTTCAACAGGAATAATACAAGGCAGTGGGCTCAAGAAAATCCTAGATTGTTGAGAGAAGGTAATTTCCAAGAAAGATTTGGATTCAACGTCTGGGTAGGAATTATAGGGACAAGAATTATTGGACCTATTTTGTTCAACGGATCGTTAACAGGCCCAAGATACCTTGGATTTTTTGAAAATGATATAAATAATTTACCCCCGAACATCAGAGAAAACATGTTTTTTCAGCAGGATGGGGCAGGATTTCATAATGCTGTCATTGTTCGACAATACCTGGATGACACTTAAGGACAGAGATGGATTGGAACAAATGGTCCAATTAGGTGGCCAGCGAGATCATCTGATTTGACTCCTGTAGATTTTTATGTAGGGGGTCATATTAAGATTAAAGTTTACTCCAGACCACCCACTACTTTAGACGACTTAAGGGCCAGAATTCAACGTGCATTTCAAGAAATTTCTGAAAACGAGCTAAAAAGCGTTATCAGGTGCACAATAGATAGGGCTAGATTATCTGTTGGGGAAAGTAGGCGACAATTTGAACATATGATTGGACATTAATAATTAAAACAATTAATTGTTGCAACATTTTATTTATTTTTTTAAATGATCTACTAAAAATTGTTTATTGTTTCTAAATAAAATTTTAAATACATAGGTACTTTTTAAATTGTTGTAATATTTTATTTATTTGATTAAATGGTGTTCTACTAAAAATATTGTTTCTAAATAAAATTTTAAATACATAGATACTTTTTAAATTAGTTTATGCAACTTGCAATTCCGAATAGTTTACGAGAGACATGACATTAGAAAATTTATTTTCTTGCTTTACTATGTTTTCCATTAAATGCACATTACTTATTACATGAAAGTAAGCACTTTACAAATAATAAATATTTTTCAGTTTTAGACAAAGATGAAGCGGTGCATGATGGATATCGTTAGATTGGTAATTAAATTTGCTATTTAATGGCATTATGGCCCTTATTAGGGGCCATTTAAAAAAATGATTTCTTCTTAAAAAAACGTTTAGCACATTTTATTCTTTTATGAGATATTTGTTATTGATTTAATTGATGAAATCACTATTAATATGAGTTACTAGAATCAACTGGAACAAATTTTTTCCCAATCACGGCCTTCTACGGTAAAAAATAGTATTAAAAAAATTCCTTAAGTAAAATATAAATTTGGCAACGATATCCTATGCACTTTGAGTTATAGATTCTGAAAAACATAAAATATACTGGGTGATGCATTTAAAAAATTAAAGATAAACGCACTTCCGGTGCAACCGGAAGTCGGCCATTTTGACTATATCTGCATGTCCATCCGAAATTATGTATCTTTGTACCAAATTTCATCTAAATCGATTCACAATTGAAAGAGATATAAGTATGGCCCTAGTCTCGTGGCTGCCCGGTATAGTATCCTGATGGTAAAGATATTCATCTACTCATAAAGTTCATTATCAAAATCTTGTTCCCCGTTATCCCTCAACTTAAATACAGTTGACATGTGTTTTTCCTAAGAACACACTTCATAGGCTTCATTTTACCGCATCTGAAAATGCCCTCAACAGTAATCAGGCTTGTAAATGTGTAGACCCCTACAGTAATTTACTATTTTACTTTTAGTCCAAAACAAACTTTTTTGGATACGTAACTACTTACTGTAAGACAAATAATATTTTGTTTGACAGTTATCAACGCAATTATTAGCAAGTTATGTCAATTTTATACAAATAACAGCTGATATTTTTTTACTTTGGAATTTGTTTAACAAATTTTTTTATCAAAATTTTAACTTTGGCCTTTTGGAGTGGTCCTAAATAAATTTTCTTAACAAAATTTTTTGATAACATGACTGAATTTTTAACAATTTTGTTCTGAAATTTGCTGTTTTATTAACATGGATACCTTAACCGAATGGGTAAAAGTGTTTATACTTGCTTAGTAGCGAAGATCGATGGTTCGAATCCATCCCGCAACAAAATGAATATTTATTTATTTGAAATTTATTTCCTACTCAGATGAGGTATGGAATTGTCGCAGTCCTTGATATGGTCGGAGTCCACAATAAACTGTAAGGCCTCGCCTCTTTTACCAAACACAAAATCTCTGATTTTCTACTATAACCGGAGAGGCGGTTAAGAAAACATATTTTAAACAAATAGTTAAATTGTTCTCATCATGGGCATGCATAATCAACTTTCCATTTCAGTAAACAAATTCAAAACACTAATATGTTATCTTAATAATTAACATTGCGTTTCTTAATTCGAAATACGCCACTGGCGTTCACAACTTTTGATTTAGTGTTAGGAAACAGTGTACTTTGTGTACTTTCTTATGAAATGACTATATTTTAGGGCACAAGTTTCCAGTTATTGTATCAACGTACAGAAATAAAATAAAATTAAGATTATTAGGTGCTCGATAAGATTTTAAAGATTAACTAAGGGATACCACCTGTTGCAAATCTTAATATTATTAGGCATCTAACAATTTTTTCCTAAATTATTTTTGTAAGGATTTATATTCTGACCGTAAACAATTCGCTTTTTGAGGATGCAAATTGAATTTTAACACATTTGGTGTGAACCAAAGTGGCCCTAGAGGCTATAGTTGAGGGGTGAAATCATATCATGAATATTTCTTTTTTTGTCAGTATTTCCATGTATCTACCTACTTGTTGTAGTGTTTTATTTAATACTTCACCTAAAATTTGTCTTAATCGCATGATAACATAAATAAATCTTAATGGTAACTGATCATTGACCAATGTAAATAATACCAGAATAGCTTGGAACAACCGAGATAAAAAAAAATGAAATAAAAAAAGGAGCACACGTCGTCGGTAGTTATTTCATTATCCTTTCACATATTGTAAATCCTGTTGATATGTTTCTTTATATTTATTTTTAATGTTATTTTTGGTCCAAATTATGTTTTTATAAATCTAATTACATGTATATTATCTTAATTTTATACACCAATTATGATAATGTAAAAAATAGTATGGAGTTCGGTACGGTACAGTATAGCATCAGCTAAGCTGATTACTGCAACAATATTGTTTTATTGGTGATAGATTTCTTACAGATCTTTTCAGAATAAACTAAAATTGAATTTCAGATTTATTTTCGTGATATCAATTTTTTCCCTGATACTCCGCTTTTGAAATAAATTTTTGTTGTTAAGATCTTATCAAATATAAAAATTAAAATGTGGACTGTCCAATCGTTTCTTGGGATCAGAACTATTCCATATACAAATGGTAGGCAAAAACTGTTTTCTAAAAAAATCTAACTAATCCTTTTAACAAATTTTTTTAATAAGCATTAAAAAAATGCTTGTATATATTTTTTGAAAGCACAGGCTTGACAACAGTACAGTTATGTTTGAATTAAATACTAAAAAGACTGGTGCTTGGGATAATCGTGTAAACGAGCAACCTTTAGTGAAGTGATCAAACATAGTTTAATCAAATATTACCTACCAATATGAAACTCTTGTATCTAGAACGTGATCATATCTAATAATCTAATTCAGTTGAACTTCCAAATTTACCAGATTAAAAATCAGTTGAATATTCATATATTGCTAATAGTCATTCTGAGTATTCACATTAGAGGTAAACTCTGATTAAACATCAATAATTATAAGTTTTTTAGTTATAGGCAGACGATGATTGTGCTGTGAAGTCTGAAGAATTTAATTGCCGAAGTTATAAAATATCATTGACCAATTAAGCGGAAACTTGACACTAAATTATATACAAAATCGGGCAAAGGTCTCTATTAACTAGATCTTTTTAGAATTTCCTATGTATTTTTATATACCTTTAACAAAATATTTGGGGAAATGTTAAAATTAAAGAAATACTTGGGAAAATATTAAAATTAATTAAAGTTTAAAACTAAAAAGAGTAAAACGTACAATTGCATAGTCTATGTATCGATATGCAAGAACCTAGTTTTAGATTTTTTAAATCATATCTAGTGAATATTTAAAGGCAAACCTTGCTTGTCAATCTGCACCAAATCCTGTTTTTATAATATTTTCTAATATAATTCAATCTGAAATTGTCCTTCTTGTGGACAAGCCTACTCTGAATGTTCTTGGTTTGGAAATAATAATTACGCCAGTATTTTGTTGGTATTTCGTTTATTTCTGGAGAAACATGTGCACCCATTTTAGTTGGTTTTAATAATTTATAGAAAAATATTAGATAATTTGTTTAACACAGTTTAATGGCAATTATGTTAGTTAGAGGTTTAGAAAAAGTTAATTAAAATGTCGTGGTGGAAACATCCGAATTTAATTAGTATGAAATGAGAAGAGGAACGTTACGTAATTTACTCTAATTTATTCTGTGATAAAAGTAAAACCTTTAAGTAATGTTGTTAGAAAATTAACACTATTGAGACGATAAATTAAACACCAAATTGACTTCTAATGTACAAGCTATTTGTTTCCACCATGTTTCAAGTTTCCTCTCAAATGGTTTGAAATGGGAGGAGAACATTAGAGTTCACAGATATATGTGAGTGGCTACTATAGAAAGGCTTAGATATATATGAAATAACTTTTATCCCTAATGACTACGATTTTTTAACTGTAACTTGACCAGATTTTCCGAGGTAAAGTTCACTTCCATATTCAAAATGTTTTCAGTGATCACATAAGTTAATTACAGGAATAGAACCAGCATAAATTGTTTTTTATGAATATACATGTATGATAATAATAATTAAGGAAAATAAAAATTGAAAGATTTTTCAATAAAATGTACTTTCTAAATTTAAGAAATTTCCAATTAAAAAAAATTTGTACCTACTTGTTTTCATTATTAAGAGTCATTATCTCGGGGTGTTTGACTGAACGTGATTACTAAAGACAGTTGGTCTTTGTTGCAGAGGTGTATTTATAGTTATTCAACAATTTTCAATATTATATAAGTGTAAGAGTAGCCCACTGGCTAAACTTCGCCGCGCACACCCCAACATCATTATAAATTTATATATGTGTATATTGTGTAATATACCTATACTCCAGAGAAATAAAACTTCCACTGCGGAATGAGGCCGAACAAGCTGAATTTTTCCAGAGACCTTCGTTTTGATGTTCTAATGAAGCACAAAAAAATCTCATATGCCTACCCTTGTGCGTCTTGAGATATCGAAGGTCAAAGGTCATGAAAATCGGTTTTTCGCGAAAATCTTGCTTCCGGTGCATCTGACGTCATAAGAACCAGTAACAAAACTTACGTAAAATAGTATTCTCTACAAAATTGTTCATATACATTTTTTTTCGTACGACCAACCGTTTTCGATATATAGCATGATAAAACGGAAGCGCGCATTCGTAATAGGTAATACTGTATTATACTGCAGAGCTATAAATATAAAAGCACTTTTCTTAATCTGTTAGACTGGAAAATTAAATTCCCATTATTAAAGCCGTTAAAAATTTGTTTATTTATAAAAAAATATATAATAAATAATTAATAACAAAAAATACTTTCTTTTCCACACCACGCCTTATGTTTCCTTGCCTTCCTCCTCGTCTCCGTCGGGTTCCACTAGCACCTCGATCAACACAATATCTTCGTCAGATGCTTCCTCTATATCTGTTGGCTCTATGTCTGTTGGCAAAACCTCTTCAGGCTCAAGGTCACTGAAGTCTTCGATGTTTTGCAACTCTGTTGACGGGTTCAGGCATGCCTGTGCGTGACACTGACCACAAACTTTGGAGCATGGCAGCCCGACTTTTCTTCACCCGCACTGCGCACCACACCCCTTTTTACAATTACAGAATATTGTATTTAATAGTTCGTCTGGAGCAGGTGGCAGTAGTTGTTGTTTTCGGCTGTAATATGTCGTTTTTTAAATCCCAACCCCATTCTTCGGATTGTAGATTTTTCCCTAGCCAAATCTGTACTTGGTAGTAGACCCGATAAATATGCTGTCGAGCTGCTTCACTGGTAGGTGGAAGGGATGACAATTTAATAGGTCTATTAAGTCGTGTAGCCTTAATGAATTGGGTGTATCTAAATTTGTCAAGCTTCACTTCATCTTTTGGAGCACTATACATAGCTAACAGAAAACGCTTTCCGTTCTGAAATACTGTATCTGGCGGGCAGTTTTCTGCTTGAAATATTTGAGCCGAGTGAGTCAAATCGGGATGTTTCTCAAACGGCTGGTCGTACGAAAAAAATGTATATGAACAATTTTGTAGAGAATACTATTTTACGTAAGTTTTGTTATGGGTTCTTACGACGTTAGATTCAATGGAAGCGAGATTTTCGCGAAAAACCGATTTTCATGACCTTTGACCTTCGATATCTCAAGACGCACAAGGGTAGGCATATGAGATTTTCTTGTACTTCATTGGAACATCAAAACGAAGTTCTCTGCAAAAATTCAGCTTGTTCGGCCTCATTCCGCAGAGGGCCTTTATTTTTACCTTATTTCCCTGGAGTACTACATGTATACTCAAAATAAAGACGATTATTATTATTATTATTATTATTATTATTATTATTAGTTTTGAGAAATTAGGTAAACAATAAAAATATTTA
The DNA here is from genome assembly GCA_029963845.1 of Rhamnusium bicolor. Lineage (NCBI taxonomy): Eukaryota > Metazoa > Arthropoda > Insecta > Coleoptera > Cerambycidae > Rhamnusium > Rhamnusium bicolor. Next base: position 292,724 of record JANEYF010003497.1, on the reverse strand, counting down.
AAAAAAAAATTAGACCATAAAGTAAATATCTATTATTTTCAGATTGTCTGATTCGACAAAAAAACAGTAAAAAAGAAATAATTCGTATCAATAACTCAAAAGACCTTAATCATATTAAATGCTCGAACTGGTGTAGGTTCAAATCCGTGCATCATGGCACTATCTTAGTCGACAAATGAATTCTCTTTATACAACTGATATTATTTCCTATTGAATCCTTTCCTTCTGTTCATCTAAGTGGCGATTTTGTAAACGCGACTTTTTAGATAACTCACAAAAAATCTAATGGTGTAACGTCTAGGGACTTTCCTGACCAATCAGTAGGTCCAAATCAAGTGATTTGGAAATATTCCATTAATGTAGAAACGTACAGGAATATCATAATATCCTGCTGAAAATAAGGGGAATCCGCTAATGTACTCTTGTAAACTCTTGTAAAATCTGTAGATAATTTTCACCAGTTACATTTTCTACGAACAGGAAGAGACTTGTAACTTGAAGGTATTTTTCTTGTTCTAAATATGTGGATTCTCATTATCCAATATCTGAAATTCTGGTGATCACCTTCTCGTTTAATGTGATAACTCCATCCGAAAACAAGATAATTTTTGCAAATCGATTATCATTGTTACACAACTCTTGCCTGTTCACAAAACAGAAATCGTTGATGGAATTCTTCTTCTCATGCACAAAATAAAGTTTATATGGATGGAATTTTTCTTTCTGCAAGACTCACCGTATTGTCTGATTACTACATTCTCACAAAAATTAACTTGTCGAAGGGACACATGTTGATTTGTTGACCTTAGTATTCTCTTCCGTTTGTAGGGGTCCACTTTTGGGTGTGTCAAGTATATTCCCCGTATCGCTAATTTTTTTTTCGGTTGTACTTACCATAGACAGGCTTGTGGCCATGGGTTGAGTAAATCTCACAACTCTTCTTGCATCCGACTTCTATCTCTATAATCTATCAACAACAAAAATCTCGTTTCTTGATGTTTCCGTTAACTATATTTTATTTTAAAGCCGACTAAGTATTTAAGAAAATTTCTTAAATACTGAGGTTGATTTAATTGGACTTACTACAGAAGTAATTACTTCCTCACCCCTCAAGTGAGGAAGTTATGTATTCGTGAACAAAATTTTGAAAATTTTTATTGCATTTCTGGACGAATCTCGACGAATTATGACGACACACAAAATTTTAGACGGAAAAAATTTTCTGTGTGTCTGTCTGTGTGTGTGATTCGCGATAGCAGCTACAGGTTTTGAGATAAAGCTTTCAAATTTGGTACACACATTCTAGAGGTCAAGAAAGATATTGTGTTCGTTGATGAGTAGAATCGGTCCCAATGTCTGAAAAAAATATTAGTGACATGCCACCAATGTGACTTTTTTTGAAACGTCAAAATTACTTTTATTATAAACGAGGAAGTTCTGATCCACAAGTAATTGGCAGAGGTTTTTTTTGTTTACACAGCAAAAGGCAAAACATATATGTGCGCACATCAGTTATTATTTGTGAGTCGACGTCCCATATTAAAGCATTCTGATTGTCTTCCCAATACGAACCTCTAATAATGTTGTCTTTTGATCACAAATTAGTCAGGAATGTAATAGCTGCACCACCAACATTGTATTCAACTAGGTTATCTCTTGAGTTTATTTAACATTGTTTCTTAATTCTCAAACAGTAAATTTTTTGTTTTATTTTCACTATATTCCGGCTCTGGCATCAGAATCATTCTCATTGAGATTACCTTGCCTACGTTTTTCGTAGGGATATACTGAAGTGGAGGGAAGTTTTGCAGGTGGTGTTCTACAATTACTAACGAAACGCCCCTTCAATCTAAATTTGTGACATTTTGAACCTCTAACTGGACAATATTTTGAAAAACTTAAATATCCTATTCTGCCACATCACGTATATTTGTTAAATATATTTTTCGTATTGATTTTTGCCCGCGATGTACTCGGTCCGACAACAGTACTATCCGTAGAATTTGTCTGGTTCTCAATTTGTTCGTAATTACGAAATTGCTTTTCTCCATCATGTTGATGTCTGCTGTTTCTTTAAATTTGTTCCCATAGGAACATTTCGCAACTTGTTGACGAACTTTTAACAAGAATCTTTCTTCTTATTCTGGTTTGAGATTCCTAAAATCGTGTCTCCTGATAGTAGAATTCTGCGTCGAGGTAAAATATTCTTTTAGCTTACCTACTAGTATTTGAAATGTCATTATTTGTATTTTCGTCATACGCTTCTATTGTCCCCGGAGTATTGGATGCTATTTCTGAAGTGGGTCAGAACCTTTGATGTGAAGCTAACTCTAACGTGTTAAAACAATTGAGTTCTATTCATCTCCAGATGTTGCCAACTTGGTTGGTGAAACACGCGTCGAGTATAGTATTTGGCATTATGGTGCTTTATGGAAAACCACATCAATGTTATTGTATGCTACTTCTTGCAATTTTGCTTCACATAGATGCAATGACTTGTTTCTTTTTCTAACAACTTCATCAATATCTTCTGCTGCTTATTACAATTATAAAAACCTTAACCATTTTCCTATTCACCTCTAACCACCCTCTTTATCTATACACAGTCCTGATGCGGTGTCAGCTTTGTTAAGTTTTCCGGCTTCCACAGGTTTATGGTCGGTGGCTAATTCTAATTCTTTTATAAGTAAATATAAAACTTTTCTACTGACCAGACAAATGATATACTTTATTTTCTGTTTGTGAGTATCTACATACAATAATCATCAGCTTAAAATTGCTACCCAGATGCTCTTTTTCTTGCACTATTTGTAGTGATACGTGCTAGAAATGGAGCATCTCGGAAGATATGACTTCAAGTTGATGAGTATGGTACGTTCAGCGTCTGATAGGCCTTTACCAACGAAAGATGTAACTTTTTGGAAGCTGATTATTATCATATTGAATAATAACATAACCTAGAGTTATAGAGCTTCCATCAGTTATCAATCAAATCTTAAGTTTGGGTTAAAATATGATAATGTGGGTAATTTAGCTATTCCTTATTTTTAGGTTTCGAACCTTTGTTAGTCGATATTATTTCAAGTGAATTTTTTTGTATTTCTTAGTTGTCCGAATATGAATAAGAGTATTTCAGTATTAATTGTAATTACATAGTTAATGTGTTTGAAGTGTATTTCGATAATAAGTTATATTTATTAAATGGATATGCGGTGTGTTTAAAGTGTGTGTTTTATTAACCGCCATTCCTTAAAAACTAACATAAAAGAAATGGTTTACGTAGTTAAGTACGACGCTTGTTATAGGTTAAAGCTTGATCTTTAATAGTATCTCAGTATACGATCGTTTGGCAAAAAATATAAAACAATAATTTCGCCTTCTGTTACAAATCTAATCACACAGAAACAGCTATTCACGCTCTAAACAGTAATTAGATTGCAAACATTCAGCAGGTAGCTGCATATAGTAGATACCTCACTCTAAAATTTCGAGCTATTTCTATTCTCACAAGTACAAATGATTGTGCCGACAAAGAACTCATAGCAAATAATTTGTTTCTGCATATCTAATAGGCTTAAGAGACTATATAAATTAGAAAAAATTAATAGGCTCGCTGTTACAAACCAAATCAAACTATTTGCCGAACTATTTGGCTCCTTTTATACAATTAATTAACATCAAATACAGTTACAGATGGAGTTGCATGTCATGGGTAGTTACTTTTACATAAACAGGAAATTAACATATTTGACACGAAATTATATAACACTCTAATTTCCAGAAATAAATAATAATACATTTTAACGATATTTGATAGAAAAAAGTTATGCTCAAAATGGTAAAAACTGTATTAAATGTATATAAATATAGTAATGAAAACTGACACTAAACTTTAAATTGCATGCGGATATTGCATGCAATTTAAACTGCACTATAAGTGCAATTTATGGTAACATCCCATTTCAGAAACTCCATAAATGCTCTTTGTTTGATACAATAATATTGTAATCAATAATTCGTATACCAGACAGTTTCTAACTACATAAAGGAAATATAGGATTTTATTTAGACAATTCCATAATACACTTCCGATAATGTTTACTATTTAGAATATTTTTATTCTTTCAAATTATTTATTTTTGTTTTATTTAAGAGCAGGAATCTTGCCAACATCATAACCTCAAATAATTATATTAAATTCAGTTTTCTTGTTTTTCGAAAAAAAAATATATCTTCAAGAGAAAAAATAATAGGACGGAATTTTAAAAAGAATAATGCATTTTTTACAATTACTTTGACATTTATTACAAATGAACACATAACATTTCTGTTTTACTACCAAAAGCAATCTTGGAAAAAATGAAAATGATATTCCAGTTTTTATTATTAATTTATAAACAAATAACAATTTTAATTTCATTATCAGTTACAAAATATATTTGACTTGACAGTACAACATAGCATCAAGAGTTATAAATACATAAAAAATATGATATTGAACCAAATATATAACTTGAAGAAAAGTATGCCATAATGCGGTTATGAAGAATATCTTATATTAATTATTGTTTACACACAAGAAGTGGTTTGAACACGCCGGCGCCGATGGAGGTGAAATAAAAAAAACCGCTGCTAATTACTTTGGGATCAGAACTTCCTCACCGTAGTAAAACTCGACGTGTGGTGGAGTTTATCATAAAAGTAATTTTTGACGTTTCAAAAAAGTTACAGTTTTTGACGTTTCAAAAAAAGTCACATTTTGACGTTTCAAAAAAGTCACTTTGACGTTTCAAAAAAGTCACATTTTTTGGCGTCTCAAAAAAGTCACATTTTGACGTTCCAAAAAAGTCACATTGGTGGAATGTCACTAATATTTTTTTAGACATTAGGACCGATTCTGCTCATCAACGAACTCAATCTCTTCCTCTAGAATGTGTGTACCAAATTTGAAAGTTTTATCTCAAAAACTGTAGCTGCTATCGCGCCCACACATACACACACAGACAGAAAATTTTTTCTGTCTGAAATTTTGTGTATCGTCAAAATTCGTCGAGTTTCGTCCAGAAATGCAATAAAAATGTTCAACATTTTTTTTCACAAATACATTACTTCTTCACTTTGAGGGGGTGAGGAAGTAATTAACTAACTTTGACAGTGCAGAACATCTTTATTTTGTGTAAGCATTGTTTGCTGTCTGTCTAGGGACTTTTCCATACAATATAAAGGTCATTTTATAGTCCGTTACTTTAATTTATTTTGACTCTCAGAAATATGGTGCAGAATATCAATAAGCGATGTAAAGTAAATGAAATGGAAAAATGCATTGGTAAGCGAATACATTTTTCAATTCAATTTATGTAATATATTATAGCATACGAGGAGATTCTTGTCTCAAACAAAGACGATTCTAAGCACGTTGAAGGAATTAAATGCAAATGAATTATCGATACTGTGTAAATCGGTGGCAATACCATGAAGTTTATGTATGGGTATATGTAAATTACAATTGGTATGTCATTAAGGGGTTCGTTTTTAACAACAATTTTAGTAACATATCCAGATGAATGGTGTGATTTTCATAATGTATTATTTGTTGGTGGAACCCAGTAAATAAATGAAATATTAGTTTAAACATGAATTTACCAACATCAAAAAATTTATTTAAATAATTTCAGTGCCGCTGAACATATAACAATAAAAAAACCGCTGCCAATTATTTGGGGATCAGAACTTCCTCATCGTAGTAAAATTCAACGTGTGGTGAAGTTTATAACAAAAGTAATTTTTGACGTTTCAAAAAGTCAAATATTGACGTTTGAAAAAAGTCACTTTGACATTTCAAAAAAAGTCACATTTTGATGTTTCAAAAAAGTCACATTGGTGGAATGTCACTAATATTTTTTTCTAGAGCGATTTTGGTCATCAATGAACTCAATCTCTTCCTTGACATCTAGAATGTGTGTATCAGATTTGAAAGTTTTATTTCAAAAACTGTAGCTGTTATCGCGAACACACTCTCAGACACATGGACAGAAAAATTTTTCTGTCTGAAATTTTGTGTATCGTCATAATTCGCCGAGATTCATCCAGAAATGCAATAAAAATGTTTAAAATTTTTTTCACGAATACATAACTTCCTCACTTTGAGGGGTGAGGAGGTAATAAATATGTATGTAGTAAATAATCAGCACTCATCTAGATATTTATTAACAAAATAGGATGTTAAGATTATGTTTAATGTTAATTTATGCCTCATTTAACAATATTACTTTCTCAAAGTGAGGAAGTTATGTATTCGTGAAAAAAATTTTGAAAATATTTATTGTTTTTTTGGACGAATCTCGACGAATTATAACAATACACAAAATTTCAGACAGAATTTTTTTTTCTGTCTGTGTGTCTTTATTCGCGATAGCAGCTACACTTTTTGAGATAAAGCTTTCAAATTTGGTACACACATTCTAGAGGTCAAGAAAGAGATTGAGTTCATTGATGAGCAAAATCGGTCTAAAAAAATATTATTGACATTCCACCAATGTGACTTTTTGAAACGTTAAATTGTGACTCTTTTGAAACGTCAAAAAATGTGACTTTTTTGAAACGTCAAAAATTCTCTTTTATTATAAACTCCACCACACGTCCAGTTTTACTACGGTGAGGAAGTTCTGATCCCCAAGTAATTGGCAGCGGTTTTTTTTATTATGATATCTGGAGTCTACGGAAAAAATCATATCAGTAGGCATATTCAAAAAATTTAATATTTAATTTTAAATAATGATAACGAAACCTAATATTTAAATTAAAATAATTTACTGTTCAGAATAAGGAAAGCTTATTAAATTTATTAGAGAAATAATTAGAACATATTAAACTAAGACAGTAGTTTAACAAAAATTTTCGAACATTTCATTGTCATAATAGCAAAACCATAATAAAATTTTAAACAAAGTTGTATTCTATAAACGTTGACGAAATGGTGGAAAAGTATTATTCAGCTTAACAAGTTGTACATTATTAAAAGACACGAATACATTTAGGAAGTAGGTAGTAAGTATATCGTATAAGGCACAGTTTTAGTGCAAAGAATTTTATGATGCCCACATAGCGCCAATAAAGGCAAAATATTGCTTGTTTTTTAACTAACGATATCCTGTGTACAAGGAAAAAACGGAAATTTATAAAACCTTGTTCTGTCCTTTTCCCTATTCTTAACATCTATACATATCTTAATCTCATACCAATAAACATAACATCTTATTTATTTTTTTATTGAAATTATTATATATAAAATAAGGAAAAATCTAAAAAATATTTCATCTCAATCACACAAGATACTACGTTTTTAAGCTTAGGAGAAAATGTAATCAAATTTTAAATGTAATTTATGAGGCCAACAAAGAACAATATTATCCTAATATTAATTTTCATATTTGTTATTCACTGTTTGTTTTGCATCTTCTGATAGACGAGGTATTGAAAGTCTCATAGAAAAGATACGTCCACATTTATATTTATATTAATAATAATAATAATATTTATTTATCATTATAATGATACTTATATAAAATATAGCAAATGTACAACAATTTTACTAATACTAATGAGTGAACAAGGGTTGTATTTACGTCCTAATAAGTATACGGGCACAATAATTGCCGTAAGAGTACAAATGTAATATGAAAAGATAAAAAAAAAAACCGCTGTCAATTACTTGGGGATCAGAACTTCCTCACCGTAGTAAAACTCGACGTGTGGTAGAGTTTATAATAAAAGTAATTTTTGACGTTTCAAAAAGTCACATTGGTGGAATATCACTAATATTTTAAAATTTGAAATGTCAAAAAAAATTTTGACGTTTCAAAAATGTCACTATAATTTTTTTTGACATTTCAAATTTTAAGAATCGATTTTGCTCATCAACGACCTCAATCTCTTCGTTGACCTCTAGAATGTGTGTACCAAATTTGAAAGCTTTATCTCAAAAACTGTAGCTGCTATCGCGAACCAGACAGACAGACACAAAGACAGAAAATTTTTCTTGTCTGAAATTTTGTGTATCGTCATAATTCGTCGAGATTCGTCCAGAAATGCAATAAAAATTTTCAAAATTTATTTCACCTTCTTCACTTTGAAGGGTGAGGGTATAAAATTACGTTTTTCTTTCTCACCGTGTATTTTTGCTCCTGTATAGGGGAAGGTACTATAATGCAATAGTCCTTAAATTACCTTTACCGAATCTTTCTCTGTTTTAAAAATTCGTTAAGCGGTTTTAAATTTATGAGTTTTTAAAAATGGGGTAAATTTTCTCCCTTAATGTTTCAATCGACGCACAGTTATACTCGTAATATAGTATACATAGATACAAAAATTATATATAATATTTTGTTCTTTCTTCCGTGACCAATTGCAGTCTCACGATTTACAACTCCCGCCAGGTCAAATGAGCGATATGATATGAGTTTTGCGTTTTACGTCTGAGGGTTGTCTTACTGGTTACCCCGCATGCAACATTTTAAATTGCATTTTGGTTTTTGGGATAAACAATGTGCTCTAAGATTCACAATCATGTATTTTCTCAATAAAGTTTTTGAAAGTTACTCCAGTTGTTAGGCATATACAAAACTTTAAGTTAAAATTACAAAGAATATTGGAAAATCGAAGCAGCAAAATAAATTTAAATTTGAATAGTATCAAGTCTACTTCATGTACCTCATCAAATAGTAAAATTTTAACAATTGATTATTGGTAACTGGTAAATATAGAATGGAACATATGGAACGAAAAAAAATATATATAGTTGTGATATCGTGCTCGAATGTATAAAGAGTCTCGTATTACTTGCTGCAAAGATTTCCTGTTTTTAAGGACATTAAATAAACAAAAATTAAGAAAAATTAATCGATCATTAAGATAAAGTGACGGTCCAGCGTTCTGTGTAGAAAAGTGTTTAATAAATTACATTGTTATAGTGCAATTCGTCAATATATCTAATTAACTTAATAACACTGTGAGACTTTTTTTGGCGAATTCCTTATTTCAGTACAAGTTACCAGAAGTTTCAAACATGTCCAGTTGCGCAGGTTGTAAAAGTCGTCTTAATACGAAAACAAAAGTTAAATGTAAAATATGTACTAAAGAGTTTCATCACGATTGTGCCGATTTAGCAGACTCAGATTTAACAAATATTAACAACAATAGTCTTCTGTGGACATGCAAAGACTGTAGTAGCAAAATGTTTCAAAAAACCGTTTCTGGGAGTATGTCATCCAATGAACCAACTCTAAATGATGTAATTGACTTAATAAGAGAACTAAGAAATGATCAGAAAGAATCAATTAGAAGTATCACTCTGCTGCAAGACGAATCTGCTGAAATAAGAAAAATTATGGACAAAATTAAGGATGACCTAAATGACAAGGAAACCAAAATAAATAATATTGAAACTAATGTAATCAATTTAAAAAGAGAAAATGACGAACTAAAGTAAAAACTAAATATGGTGGATCAGAATAGCCGAATTAACTGTTTGGAAATCACTGGTATACCAGAGTTAGGGAAAGGTGAGAACGTCGCTGTTACCGCGCAGATCGTTTGCGCGGCTCTCGGTTTCCAAGTTAGAAGACGCGATGATTGACAGCTGTTATAGAAGAAGGGAGAATGTAAACAAACCGAATCAGTCGAAAACCATTATTATCAAGTTCCTGAAAAATATTCATAAACAAGAGCTCATGAAATGTCGAAAAGTTAAAAAGGACTTCTCTACTAAAAATTTAAAAGACACTTCTCTTGCTAAGTATGTTAAATCTCACGAAATAGTGTATATCAATGACTTTTTAACAGTGCAAAATAAAATATTGTTATACAAAGCAAAACAATTTAAAAAGGAAAATAATTTCAAATTTTTGTGGACTAAAAATGGTTCACTATTCATGAGAAAGGATGAAGGTAGTAGAATAATAAATATAACTTCAGTAAAAAACTTAACACATGCACTTTAATAATATAAACAAACTAATTCAGCTTAATATATGTACATGGGAAATCGTAAGTATATGTTATTTATCTTTTTTATTTTTCATTATATGGCTATCAATAATGCAACTAATTTTAAAATATCAGTATTAAATATTCGATCCTTACTTATAAAGTTCGCAAATTTTAGAGAAACTGTTGTTGACGGTAACAGCTGGGATATAATTTTTTTAACCGAGACCTGGCTAAATTCAAATATTACAGATGAAGTTGTGGCTTTAAATGGGTATCAGTTATTTAGAAAAGACCGAGAAGTAAATCGAGGAGGTGGCATAATCGTTTATATTAAGAATATATATAAATGTAATATAATTGATATGGAACAAATGGCTAATACTGAACAAATCTGGCTTAACTTTAATTTAAAGGGAATTTCGACTTGTGTAGGGGTGGCATATAGGCCGCCAAAATTTAATGTTTGTGATTTCATAAACGTGTTTGAGGATTGTTTAAGTTACGTAGCACCTAAATATGAACAATTAATATGTGCAGGAGACTTTAATATTGATTTCTTAGATCCTACTAGTAATGCTTATAAAAAACTGAATGAAGTAATTGAAACTTGACAGAAACCCTAAAAGAGTTTATGAAAATTAGAGACAATGCTCTTTCCAAATTCAAAACGTCACGATTGCCTGCGCACTGGGACTATTATAAAAATGTACGCAATTACGTTAATCAGGCTATAAAAAATGAAAAAAAAGCATTTTTCCAACAAAAAATTAGCAACAACAATTATAATAAAATGTGGAAGGAATTAAAGGACCTTAATATATATAGTAGACCAGTAAACAATGTTATTCCAGATCATCTTTCTGATCCGGACGAATTGAACAACTATTTTATTTCGAGTTCACAATCAGGAAACCTACCCGATAATGACACTTTACAATTCTATAAGAATAACATCAAATTAAATATCGAGGAATTTAATTTTTCCCTAATAAACAATGAACAAGTGAGAACTTTTCTTTTTGACATCAAAACGAAAGCTACTGGTGTTGATAAAATAAACATTAAAATGCTTATATACTGCTGTCCTATAATCATTCCATACATAACTCATATTATTAACGAATGTATTCTACGTAAATACTATCCACAATGCTGGAAACATGCATATGTGCTACCACTGCCGAAAGTATCACAGCCGGCGAACTTTAAAGATTTAAGGAACATTTATATTTTACCCACTCTTTCTAAAGTTATGGAAAAATTTTTAGATTTTCAAATTAGGAATCATTTAAATAAATTCAACATCATAGCAGAAACGCAATCAGGATTTCGCCCGGGTCATAGTTGTGTAACTGCCATGCTAAAAGTGGTTGATGATATTCTTTCGGCAACTGATGACGGAAAACTAACTGCTTTAATTATTGTAGACTATTCAAAAGCTTTCGACAGAATTAATCACGGACTACTTTTGGCAATGTTACACTATTATGGCTTTAGTTCAGATGCGGAGGCTTTGATGAGTAGCTATCTCAGTGATAGGAAGCAAGAAGTGATTTTAAATAATAAGAAATCTCGGGAGAATATTGTAGACAATGGAGTACCGCAGGGGTCTATTTTAGGTCCGTTAATGTTTATTTTGTACACAACAAACTTACGCAACTCCCTACGCCATTGTCAAGTTCACTTTTATGCAGACGACACGCAACTTTATCATTCATTTTCCATAAGTAACCTTCATACAGCGTCAATTGACATAAACAAGGATCTTGAATTTCTTATGAAGGCCTCACGAAACATCTGCTTAACTGTAAATCCTGCAAAGAGCTCGATTATGCTGTTTGGTCCGCAAAAACTACGTCAAACGTGTATGGCACAGCTAAATATAATTGTAGAGAATGAGAGAATTAAATTTAGTGACGTGACAAGAAATTTAGGCCTGCAAATTGATCATTCTTTAAGATTTTCGGCCCATATAAATTTAAACTTAAAAAAAGCATATAGTAATTTAAAACTCATATATGGGTGACGTTCTTTAATTGATCGTAAGTCAAAAATAATGCTTTGTAACTCACTTGTCCTGTCGCACTTTAACTATGGTGACGTAATATACAACTCATGTCTCACAAAATATGACAATCGCAGAATTCAACGAATTCAAAATGCATGTGCAAGGCTTATTTGCCATGTTCAAAAATATGAGTCGATATCCTCAAAAATTAAGGAGCTTGGGTGGCTAACTATGGAACAAAGGAGAAATTTGCATAGTTGTATTTTTTATCACAAAATTGTTACCAGTAAAACTCCCTCGTATTTATATAAGAAACTCAAATTTGGACATTATACGCATCAACTGAATACCCGATACAAAAATATACTATCTCCGCCTATGCATCGGACTTCTCTTTATGAAAGGTCTTACTCATTTAACATATGTAAAATGTACAATTCTATTCCTCAAGAGGCTAAAGAAATGAATTTGCCTCGTTTTAAAAAATATATATCTTAGCTGATACTGGACAATAAGTTCTCGAGATAATTTTTAATAATTTATTTATGATTCTCCCACAGTATAATACAATATCATCTTGTGACATCATTTATTATAAACTTACCTTCCTTCTTTTTCTCGTAACTATATATTTTTTTTCCGATAATTAAATAAAAACGTGTATATTTTTTTTCTTTTTTTTTGTATGCTAATTTTTTATTTTTAATCAAATCTGATTATTTAGTGCGTTTTTTGTAGTAATACCATCAAACAGTGTTTTGATAAAAAGTTTGCTCTTTTGGTTGACATTAGAATTTATGCTGTATGTAAATTTATGTGCGTACATGGGCACCGAATTTTATTTTTATTTTATTAAATTTTATTTTTTGCGGTTAAGTGGTAGACCGGGTATCACCCGAACTTCGCCGTTTTCATAGCTTGTAAAATTTAAAAAACTCTGTGTATCATAAATTGTGGAAATAAAGACATTTATTATTATTTTTTTTTTTTCCGGTTTCCCGATGCCGGTCAGTCCACCCGTGGCCTCCGACGCCTCACGGGAGTCGCGCCGGCGCATCAACTACAGCCACTCCCCACATCCCGCAGGGTTAGTGACTGTAGATACCAGAATCGTGTGCCCTAAGCAGACGGAGAGAACCCAGCATGACCGCCTTCTGCATTTGACCTGCCAGCCACTCGGCTGGTTTTTGGCAGGCCGGTATGATCTTCAGTTCCGAGAGCAGCGTAGGCTTTATCCCTCTGAGTACACCGATAATAAGGACGACCATTTTGACCGAGTAGCCTGGGTACAGCACTTGGAGCTCGTACCGGAGATCGCGATATTTGGTCCGTTTCTCCTCCTCCTTCAAGGTGATGTTTTTCTCCGCAGGTGCCGAGAACTCGATGACATACATCACCTTGAGTTGATGGTCGAGGAGGACTATGTCAGGCTTGTTGGCTTGGATTAGCCTGACAGTCGGGAACGAGTAGTTCCAGTAAATCCGGCATTTCTCGTTCTCGACAACGGACTCAATATCTCCGGGGACGTAAGGCAGCACTGGTGTCTGGTCTACCCCGTACAAGTGCCTTAGATGGTAGTATAGCACTCGTAAGGCCGCGTTATGTCGGTGGATGTAGGCCGAAATCGCATATATGGGGCATGCAGAAAGTAAATGCATGAGCGATTCCGGCGCCTGATGGCAGGTCCTGCAGTTGATATCAGGAACCTCTACACGCCACACGCGGCTACGGTAGACCAAGGTGTTGATAACACCATCTTGGCAGGCCATAATGAATCCCTCGGTCTCCGACTTAAGCCCTGCTAACCTTAGAAAGGCGAAGGTCTGCCTGGTCGATAAACCCAGCGTTTCGATGTTCTTATAGAAGACACCATGCTGGGGTTTATCGACGTGCTGCCGAAACAGATTTTCCTGTTCGGCAGCTCTAATTCGGGCTTTCAGACGATTTGGCTGAAGTTCGGTGACTGACTCAACATCAGCACCTCGCCGGCCTCCTCGCCTGATGTCAAATACAAGACCGAGTTCATCTGCGGCTCTTTTTGCTGCCTTGAACAATCCTGCTCCCCCCTCCTACAGTTTCGTGATGTTTTACGAACCGCAAGAGGGGATCTGAGCTCCTGAGTATGTTACATGCCGTCCTCAGTACTACTCTGCCATGAGTACACTCCAGACTCAAGAGTCCTCGGCCCCCGCGTTGACGTGGGAGGTACACACGAGGAACGGACGATCTAGGATGAATACTTCTGTGAATATTCATCATCTTGCGGGTATCTCTGTCTAATTGGCGCAGCTCATCTACCCTCCACTTTACTACTCCGAAGGAGTAGAGCAGAATCGGAACGGCAAGCATATTAGTTGCAGACACCTTGTTCTTCCCCGAAAGTTCGGAAGACCAAATCTTTCGGAGGCGGTGTCTGTACTTGCCGCGGAGAGAATCTTTTATTTGTGATACATCCTGGATGTGCCTTTGTTGCACACCCAGATATGTATAGGTCTCTCCGGCATCCAGATGTCTTAGGATGCTTCCGTCTGCGAGCTGCGCGTCTTCAGGAAATTCCCCGCATCGTCCTCTCTTGAGGTGGACGACTGCACATTTGTCCAACCCGAACTCCATACCAATTGCCCGCGTATATTCTTCGACCACCCTAAGAGCGTTTTGTAGGTCGCGCTCTCCGGAGGCATAAAGTTTAAGGTCATCCATATAAAATAGATGGGTGACCTTATGCCTCCGGTCGCTGGGTGGCCCACATTGATATCCGCGGGTTTGGCGGAGCCCAACAGACAACGGCAGCAGTGAGATGCAGAAGAGGAGAGGACTCAGGGAGTCACCCTGGAAAACTCCTCTCCTAAATGCCACCTGCCCTGTCGTGACCCGCTGTGCACCTGATGTTATGGTGAAGCGGGTCTTCCAGAGCGGCAGCAGCTGTTCTATGCATCTCACTAGTGGTGCTGGTACCGCAAGACATTCGAGCAAGTACAACAATAGCTCATGCGATGTTGTATCAAATGCCTTGCGGTAATCAATCCAGGCCATCGATAGATTCCGCTTGTATTGCACAGAATCCTGTGTAATACAGCGGTCTATCAGCAGGCTGTCCTTGCAATCTGCCATGCCGTTCTTGGCACCACGCTGTTCGTGTATCTGCTGGAAGACCGGATCAACAGACCTCAGCGTCCTAGCATACAAGATACGTGTAAATATCTTGTAGCAGGAGTTGAGGCAAGTGATCGGCCTATAATTCCTCGGGTCGGACAGATCCCCCTTTTTGGGGATAAGCACAGTACGTCCCTCGACGAACCAGTCCGGAATCTGCTGCCCCTCGTTCAACCATGAGTTGAAAACTCGCGCCAGACGGCGGTGAGTGGAAGGAAATTTCTTCCATCACCAGTTGTTAATGTCGTCTGGGCCCGGGGCAGCGAAGTTCTTGGTACCAACAAGTGCTTGTTGGACTTCCTCCGTACTGATTGCCGGGCACACTTCTTCTGGCTCTTCAAGATGTCTGTGGCACAGAGCCTCGAAGTGTGCTATTGCTGGAGTGTCGCTATTGAATGGACGCGTCGTTTCGTAGGTTCCCTTCCAGAAGGTTTCGACATCTTCTACAGTCGGCGGATTATCTACAACACGCTGTGGCTCTTGAAAGAGGCGGGAAGGATTCTTACGGAACAAATTGTTTTGTTCCATACTCCTCATCCGCCTCTTCAATGTTTTCTTTATCGCCATGAGCGCTCGGATCCTATCTAGACAGTGCTGCTTGATGGTAAGCATCACTGTCAGATTTAGAGTATGGTGTTGACGTCTTAATCCGGCTGCTATGCGCCGGATTCTGGGAGTCAAAACTCTACCAGTCGTCTTATATTCCACCACACTCTGGATCCGAGAAGCATGTTGTCTGGCCGACTGTATCTTGCCCTCGATTTTCTGTACACGCCGCGCCGCTTGGCTTTCTTGACCCCATGATTGGTTGACCTCTCACGGGGGACGAGTTGCTTCGCGGCGTTGTACACGGCACTGTTGATTTGCCAGATGTCGGCATCTTCCGGAATTTCCTCATCGATGACCTCGTCCATTCTAGCCAGGTCTTGTGGCTTTAGATTAGCCCTGGTGTTAAGGCTAACCCTCGTCCTTAAGTCTACATCGGTGAACTCTAAAGGATGTTCCCCATCAGCTGATAATTGCCGCGGTGGGACTGCGGCTGGCAGTTCTTCCGGCTGACGGGGTGCCCTTACATAACCTGTCCTGAGCAGAAAGGATACTTGATCTCTCAGATGTTGTTGAGAGAAGGCGCGATGCTCTGGATGCATTTCGCACCAAAGTGCATGCAATCGCGCCATGTATCCCCTTCGCTCAGGTTCGCTACTCTCGCGGCAGGTCAGCAAGTCATCCCGAAGTTCCCTCGTCCACTTAAAGCGTCCTTGTCCATGCGGTCATTATCATTGAGACGTTCCGGTGAGGCCCCTCCCACTTGTCTCTGACCCCCATCCGATTGGGGTCGGTCGTGAGGGGCCCTTCTTCTGAGATTATATGGAATCAGAAGTGTAAGGGGTACTAGGTGATTAGCCTTGGTACCCCCCGGCCGGCATTTGTCAGGCAGAGTCGCCTCTGCCTGTCCAGGGTGCACCAGCGTGGAGGTTGCCGGTCCTTTGCACCCCTTATTATTTTTTTTTCCGGAATATCCGATGCCGGTCAGTCCTCCCGTGGCCTCCGACGCCTCACGGAGTCGCGCCGGCGCATCAACTACAGCCACTCCCCACATCCCGCAGGGTTAGTGACTGTAGATACCAGAATCGTGTGCCCTAAGCAGACGGAGAGAACCCAAAATGACCGCCTTCTGCATTTGACCTGCCAGCCACGCGGCTGGTTTTTGGCAGGCCGGTATGATCTTCAGTTCCGAGAGCAGCGTAGGCTTTATCCCTCCGAGTACACCGATAATAAGGACGACCATTTTGACCGAGTAGCCCGGGTACAGCACTCGGAGATCGCGATATTTGGTCCGTTTCTCCTCCTCCTTCAAGGTGATGTTTTTCTCCGCAGGTACCGAGAACTCGATAACATACATCACTTTGAGTTGATGGTCGAGGAGGACTATGTCAGGCTTGTTGGCTTGGATTAGCCTGACAGTCGGGAACGAGTAGTTCCAGTAAATCCGGCATTTCTCGTTCTCGACAACGGACTCAATATCTCCGGGGACGTAAGGCAGCACTGGTGTCTGGTCTACCCCGTACGAGTGCCGTAGATGGTAGTATAGCACTCGTAAAGCCGCGTTATGTCGGTGGATGTAGGCCGAAATCGCATATATGGGGCATGCAGAAAGTAAGTGCATGAGCGATTCCGGCGCCTGATGGCAGGTCCTGCAGTTGATATCAGGAACCTCTACACGCCACACGCGGCTACGGTAGACCAAGGTGTTGATAACACCATCTTGGCAGGCCATAATGAATCCCTCGGTCTCCGACTTAAGCCCTGCTGACCTTAGAAAGGCGAAGGTCAGCCTGGTCGATAAACCCAGTGTTTCTATGTTCTTATAGAAGACACCATGCTGGGGTTTATCGACGTGCTGCCGAAACAGATTTTCCTGTTCGGCAGCTCTTATTCGGGCTTTCAGACGATTTGGCTGAAGTTCGGTGACTGACTCAACATCAGCACCTCGCCGGCCTCCTCGCCTGATGTCAAATGCGAGACCGAGTTCATCTGCGGCTCTTTTTGCTGCCTTGAACATTCCTGCTCCCACTCCTACAGTTTCGTGATGTTTTACGAACCGCAAGAGGGGATCTGAGCTCCTGAGTATGTTACATGCCATACTCAGTACTACTCTGCCATGCGTACACTCCAGGCTCAAGAGTCCTCGGCCCCCCGTTGACGTGGGAGGTACACACGAGGAACGGACGATCTAGGATGAATACTTCTGTGAATATTCATCATCTTGCGGGTATCTCTGTCTAATTGGCGCAGCTCATCTACCCTCCACTTTACTACTCCGAAGGAGTAGAGCAGAATCGGAACGGCAAGCATATTAGTTGCAGACACCTTGTTCTTCCCCCGAAAGTTCGGAAGACCAAATCTTTCGGAGGCGGTTATTATTATTATTTTTTTTTTTTTTTTTTTTTTTTTCCTCGGAATATCCGATGCCGGTCAGTCCTCCCGTGGCCTCCGACGCCTCACGGGAGTCGCGCCGGCGCATCAACTACAGCCACTCCCCACATCCCGCAGGGTTAGTGACTGTAGATACCAGAATCGTGTGCCCTAAGCAGACGGAGAGAACCCAGAATGACCGCCTTCTGCATTTGACCTGCCAGCCACTCGGCTGGTTTTTGGCAGGCCGGTATGATCTTCAGTTCCGAGAGCAGCGTAGGCTTTATCCCTCCGAGTACACCGATAATAAGGACGACCATTTTGACCGAGTAGCCTGGGTACAGCACTTGGAGCTCGTACCGGAGATCGCGATATTTGGTCCGTTTCTCCTCCTCCTTCAAGGTGATGTTTTTCTCCGCAGGTGCCGAGAACTCGATAACATACATCACCTTGAGTTGATGGTCGAGGAGGACTATGTCAGGCTTGTTGGCTTGGATTAGCCTGACAGTCGGGAACGAGTAGTTCCAGTAAATCCGGCATTTCTCGTTCTCGACAACGGACTCAATATCTCCGGGGACGTAAGGCAGCACTGGTGTCTGGTCTACCCCGTACGAGTGCCTTAGATGGTAGTATAGCACTCGTAAAGCCGCGTTATGTCGGTGGATGTAGGCCGAAATCGCATATATGGGGCATGCAGAAAGTAAGTGCATGAGCGATTCCGGCGCCTGATGGCAGGTCCTGCAGTTGATATCAGGGACCTCTACACGCCACACGCGGCTACGGTAGACCAAGGTGTTGATAACACCATCTTGGCAGGCCATAATGAATCCTTCGGTCTCCGACTTAAGCCCTGCTGACCTTAGAAAGGCGAAGGTCAGCCTGGTCGATAAACCCAGTGTTTCTATGTTCTTATAGAAGACACCATGCTGGGGTTTATCGACGTGCTGCCGAAACAGATTTTCCTGTTCAGCAGCTCTTATTCGGGCTTTCAGACGATTTGGCTGAAGTTCGGTGACTGACTCAACATCAGCACCTCGCCGGCCTCCTCGCCTGATGTCAAATGCGAGACCGAGTTCATCTGCGGCTCTTTTTGCTGCCTTCAACAATCCTGCTCCCACTCCTACAGTTTCGTGATGTTTTACGAACCGCAAGAGGGGATCTGAGCTCCTGAGTATGTTACATGCCATACTCAGTACTACTCTGCCATGCGTACACTCCAGGCTCAAGAGTCCTCGGCCCCCCCCGTTGACGTGGGAGGTACACACGAGGAACGGACGATCTATGATGAATACTTCTGTGAATATTCATCATCTTGCGGGTATCTCTGTCTAATTGGCGCAGCTCATCTACCCTCCACTTTACTACTCCGAAGGAGTAGAGCAGAATCGGAACGGCAAGCATATTAGTTGCAGACACCTTGTTCTTCCCCGAAAGTTCGGAAGACCAAATCTTTCGGAGGCGGTGTCTGTACTTGCCGCGGAGAGAATCCTTTATTTGTGTCACATCTTGGATGTGCCTTTGTTGCACACCCAGGTATGTATAGGTCTCTCCGGCATCCAGATGTCTTAGGATGCTTCCGTCTGCGAGCTGCGCATTTTCAGAGAATTCCCCGCATCGTCCTCTCTTGAGGTGGACGACTGCACATTTGTCCAACCCGAACTCCATACCAATTGCCCGCGTATATTCTTCGACCACCCTAAGAGCGTTTTGTAGTTCGCGCTCTCCGGAGGCATAAAGTTTAAGATCATCCATATAAAACAGATGGGTGACCTTATGCCTCCGGTCGCTGGGTGGTCCACATTGATACCCGCGGGTTTGGCGGAGCCCAGCAGACAACGGTAGCAGTGAGATGCAGAAGAGGAGAGGACTCAGGGAGTCGCCCTGGAAAACTCCCCTCCTAAATGCCACCTGCTCTGTCGTGACCCGCTGTGCACCTGATGTTATGGTGAAGCGAGTCTTCCAGAGTGGCAGCAGCTGTTCTATGCATCTCACTAGTGGTGCTGGTACCGCAAGACATTCGAGCAAGTGCAACAATAGCTCGTGCGATGTTGTATCAAATGCCTTGCGGTAGTCAATCCAGGCCATCGATAGATTCCGCTTGTATTGCACAGAATCCTGTGTAATACAGCGGTCTATCAGCAGGCTGTCCTTGCAACCTGCCATGCCCTTCTTGGCACCACGCTGTTCATGTATCTGCTGGAAGACCGGATCAACAGACCTCAGTGTCCTTGCATACAAGATACGTGTAAATATCTTGTAGCAGGAGTTGAGGCAAGTGATCGGCCTATAATTCCTCGGGTCGGAAAGATCCCCCCTTTTTGGGGATAAGCACAGTACGTCCCTCGACAAACCAGTCCGGAATCTGCTGCCCCTCGTTCAACCATGAGTTGAAAACTCGCGCCAGACGGCGGTGAGTGGACGGAAATTTCTTCCACCACCAGTTGTTAATGCCGTCTGGGCCCGGGGCAGCGAAGTTCTTGGTGCCAACAAGTGCTTGCTGGACTTCCTCCGTACTGATTGCCGGGCACACTTCATCTGGCTCTTCACGATGTCTGTGACACAGAGCCTCGAAGTGTGCAATTGCTGGAGTGTCGCTATTGAATGGACGCGTCGTTTCGTAGATTCTCTTCCAGAAGGTTTCGACATCTTCTACAGTCGGCGGATTATCTACAACACGCTGTGGCTCTTGAAATAGGCGGGAAGGATTCGTACGGAACAAATTGTTTTGTTCCATACTCCTCACCCGCCTCTTCAATGTTTTCTTTATCGCCATGAGCGCTCGGATCCTATCTAGACAGTGCTGCTTGATGGTAAGCATCACTGTCAGATTTAGAGTATGGTGTTGACGTCTTAATCCGGCTGCTATGCGCCGGATTCTGGGAGTAAAAACTCTACCAGTTGTCTTATATTCCACCACACTCTGGATCCGAGAAGCGTGTTGTCTGGCCGACTGTATCTTGCCCTCGATATTCTGTACACGCCGCTTGGCTTTCTCGACCCCGTGATTGGTTGACCTCTCACGGGGGACGAGTTGCTTCGCGGCGTTGTACACGGCACTGTTGATTTGCCAGATGTCGGCATCTTCCGGAATTTCCTCATCGATGACCTCGTCCATTCTAGCTAGGTCTTGTGGCTTTAGGTTAGCCCTGGTGTTAAGGCTAACCCTCGTCCTTAAGTCTACATCGGTGAACTCTAAAGGATGTTCCCCATCAGCTAATAATTGCCGCGGTGGGACTGCGGCTGGCAGTTCTTCCGGCTGACGGGGTGCCCTTACATAACCTGTCCTGAGCAGAAAGGATACTTGATCTCTCAGATGTTGTTGGAGAGAAGGCGCGATGCTCTGGATGCATTTCGCACCAAAGTGCATGCAATCGCGCCATGTATCCCCTTCGCTCAGGTTCGCTACTCTCGCGGCAGGTCAGTAAGTCATCCCGAAGTTCCCTCGTCCACTTAAAGCGGCCATGTACAATCGCATTGTCATCATCGTTAGGACCGTCCGGTAAGGCCCCTCCCATCTGTCCTTGACCTCCATCCGACTGAGGTCGAATGTGAGGGGCCCTTCTAAGGTTATATTGAACCATAGCAAAAAGAGTACCAGGGTAGTTAGCCCTGGTACTCCCGGCCGGCATTAGTCAGGCAGAGTTGCCTCTGCCCGTCCAGGGTGCACCAACGTGGAGGTTGCCGGTCCTTTGCACCCCTTATTATTATTATTATTATTATTATTATTATTATCTTTAATACCATTTACTGAAACTGAAACATAGAGAATTAATGGATTTCGAATTATAAATATTACAGATGCAACATGCAAAGTAATTTTTAATGTTTCAAAAAAGTCACATTTTGACGTTTTAAAAAGTCAAATTGGTGGAATGTCACTAATATTTTTTTTAGACATTAGGACCAATTTTGTTTATCAACGAACTCAATCTCTTCCTTGACATCTAGAATGTGTGTACTAAATTTGAAAGCTTTATTTCAAAAACTGCAGCTGCTATCGTGAACCCCACAGACACACAGACAGAAAATTTTTTCTGTCTGAAATTTTGTGTATCCTCATAATTAATAATAATCTCAAAAACTGTAGCTGCTATCGCTATGGCGAACCACATAGACAGGCACACAGACAGAAATTTTTTTTCTGTCTGAAATTTTCTGTATCGTCATAATTTGTCGAGATTCGTCCAGAAATGCAATAATTTTCAAAAATTTTTTCATTAATACATAACTTCCTCATTTTGAGGGGTGAGGAAGTAAATTATCCTTTAGAAGCGTTCCTATTAGTAAAAAATTTCTAACAAAATTCTTTTTTCTATCTTTGTCCATATTTGAGGACAAAAATTAGAAACAAAATTTTAAACGAAACCACGAAACTTTAACGAATCGTTTCCAGACATATCTCCGTAGTAAACTTTTTTTCTGATATAATCCAATTTCTTTTAATATATAACTAGAATGAAATTGTTTTAAAAGATTTTACAATCTGCATTTTAAAGTGATGATTATTTTTTTTATCCCACATTTATATGTATATTAAGATACCGAGAAAAGAACATCGATATAAATTAAATAATAAAAGTATAAAAAGTTCTTTGCTCAATACATAAACAATATTTCTTCAACTGCATAATAGCAAATAATACCTGTATATATTTTTTTAATAAATGACAACTGCGTGTTGTCAGCTTTAACGAGCAGTATTTTTATTATTTTTTAAAACCTCAGTACACATTGAATTCACGTATTTACAATTTAGAGGTCAGATTCTAAATTTAATAATTAATAGTAGAATACAAAGTATCCCAGATTCAAGAGAATTTACCTATTAAATAGATGAGACTGCATGTTTCTTATGTGAATTTTCAAGAAACAACGAATGCTTAAAAGTTCACCTCGATATCTCATTCTGTTTTCGAAATAGGTCAAAATTTAATTTTAATCTGAATAATTTCAGTTCGAAAAAATAGTATCATTTTACTAAAGCATGATTGGAAATTTGCATCGAAGTTAGTTTTTAATTTACTGGAAAAAGTATAGAAATTTGAGAGTCTTTATCTCGGAAATGATGGCTTTTATGACATAAGTTTGTATAGGATATCAGTCTTAATTTTCAACAAGGAATCCATTTGATAATGCCACTCATATCAGCATACAGCGTGTTTCACTGAGGACGGACCAACCAGCGCAGGATGACAGAGGATCTCAATACCCATCGACTTAACCTCCTTTTGTGTTATACGAAATTTGTTAGTTTATGATTATTTAGATTTTCGTGTATTTTTATCTAAACTCCTGTTTTGTCCTAAAGTGTCGTCATTCTAGCTTAATTATTAATACCAGCGTTATGATTTTTTTTATGAATGTAGTCCAATAGTGAACTTATCATCCTGAGATATAATTTTTTTATTGGAACCGAAACTATTTGGACAAAAAAAAAAGATAGAAACAAATTTTAGTAACCATCTTAAAAACTCCTCTACTTTACTGGCAATCAACCCGAAAAATTAAATTGACTTCATAACGAAAATAAAATTTTATGCAAACTGTAAAAGGCGAAAATCCCACTTTATAAATAAGAAGCAGAAAGTATCATAGGTGAGGCCCGCACAAATGATGCAAACCGTGGACACATGTGTTTCGGACTTATGGTCTTCATCGGCACGGTGCTGCTAAGTTGAAAGGATGGGCACAACTTGGGACAACAACACAAAGGAAAGAAAGAAAATACCTAGATGTTGGAGAAAAACATCACTAGTATTCCCCCTAAAATTTCCAATGAAACTGACCTTAAGTAAGAAAAACATCAAAATATAAAAAATTGTTATAATTCGTTTTTAAGTTATTTTGGCGTGCATATTTTTTTGATGGAATTAATTTTACATGATCATCATCATCAGTGACATTAAACAAATTATTGGTAGAAAATCTAATAACGGAAACAGCATTTAAAGTATCAATGTTCAGTTATTTATTTTTTTGTTTTTGCATTTATGGGCACAGAAGAAAATCTTTCAGCTCCTTGTTCAACCTCGTTTTTACCACCTACAGGGAGCAAGAAGCTCAAGAATACGAATTGTTTTACAGATATTTATAAAATATTCACATTTGAAAGTAGAAGCAATAATTTAAACTAAAAGAACGTTTTTTGTTTAATAAATAGCGATTTCACATGCAAGAAAAAACTCTAGAATTTCCGTATTTCCTTAGTTATAAGAATTTTAAAAAATTGTCCCTAGAACCAGAGCCAATTCCCTAGATCTGGCGTTATTGTGACAGGCTGCCAGTCCCTCATTTGTGGCTGCAATTGAAAGACTCCGTGTTACAGCGTGACATACAATATTGCCACGGAGGCAACTATAGCTACAAGCGTGAAATTCCCTATCCATAGAATGTAAAATAACAGAGGATATTTAGTCCCGCAGTAACATATTTCATCTTCTATTATTGTACATTCCGTGGGTAGGAAATTCCACGCAGATAGGTATAGTTGCCTCTGTGATAATATTGTCTGCCACCCTGTAAACACGGGTCTTTTAATGGGTATTTCCTACATATTTTTTTTATTTACTTATTCGATAGTATTTATTATGAGCTCACAGAATTTTTTCCGGATTTTTTGTGAGCCCCGGAAAGGGGTTAAAAAATAACAAAGTTTTGAATTTTAGTCCTATGACGTCATCCAGCTAGGTTTGTATATTATATTTTGTAAGTAACTCTCCGATCTTTCTACATATGGAATCTGTGAAAATATTTTTATAATATAAATCTGTGCTTACCTGAATTACAGTATTTTTCCATTTATATATTTCAATAATGAATTTTCATTTCAGGAACATTGCTGTTTATTATTTATTAATAAAGGTAATCTTATAAAAAAAAAAACAATTATTCTTCTCTCAAATTACAACCTCACCTTAACTGACAAATGTCTTTGTTCTGAGTACACAAGAAATAATAATTTGTCAGTTGCTTTTGGGTTATAGATTAATGCACATTTTATTTATCTTTTCTTATTTAAGTCAGGACAAAACACAGAGGATGTAAAGAGTCATTAACCATTCAGAATTAAAAACGAAATCAATCTCTTTAATCCTTTGAAAATTATATTACGAAAAACTTGCTTGAATAACTTGCTCAATAATTATAAAGTATAGAGAAATTATGTATGCTGTTTGTCTCACAAGTTTCATCATACATGATAATAAAGAAAATTAATACTATGCTTAAACCGACTGTTAATACCATACTACTCAAATATTCATGAGTTAAAGAATGGTATTCATCTTCTCTACATTATACTAGCTGCTAGTTAATTAGTTCAACAGAGTTACAAATTGAATACTAATTACCTACCAACTTTTTAGCTTATCTGTTCTGTTTCCTATAAACAGACATACTTTATCCTGATATATAAGTACTAGCCAAAGCCTCTATAAAAATTGCTCTTTGTATGTTATAATAATATATTTTGACTGAAAAGGTTTTAAAATAATGCTATAGAATTTTTAAGTGGGTTATTAAAGTAATTTAAGAGTGTAATCCATTGACCGCTTAACCGATGACAACAGACTTTTCTCACAAATTATATGCAGCATTTTAAAACGTAAATGTCATTTAGTATAATATTCTCTTAATTTATGTTCATTTAATTTGTCAATACAATTTATATCAGTAAAAATGTAGCATGCTAAAAATTACATGGCACCTTTAAACATGCAATTTTTGGTGTTATAAAAATATAGCGCCTCAAGAACCCTTTATAGTTTCCTTTTGTTTCTTCCTCAACGATTGGTTAAAATAAATTCGATTAAAAATGTTGACCAATCACAATACAAACTAGGATGATTTGCTTGTAGAAGGTTTTCATTAAAAACCAGATTATAAGGTATACTGCAACTTAAAACTGAACTAAGTGTATTATAACTAAAGCTGGCATAAATGTGCCGCGGGATATAGTATCGTACGCATCATAATAAACGTAATAAAGGAAATTAACTAGTAACTAAAGCAACTGCTATAATTTATAACAATGTACGCACAACTGACCCTCTTAACTAGCTTAATAAACTATCTTGGTTATCACAAACTAGAAAAGATGTTTAAAAACTTTGCAGCATCAGGTATGTTTCTATGCTTAAATTCTGGAAACGACCGTTCCACATCTATTGATGTAATACAGGCATACTTAAAATGGTATTTGAACGCACTTAAGGGATCTGTAGATACACCATCAGTACCATCATAAATTTGTCTTAATCTGGTAAAATCGGTATCTTGCAAACTTTTCTCTAACGCGCTCATTTTTTGCGTCACCTAAAGCGTGTAGCAGTCGATTTACTTCGTCCACTATTTGCAATGACTCTGCCAACGATAACGCATTGTTTTGTAAGTTTTTTTATGGCGTCATGTAATCTTTTATAGTTCTTATAAATAGTTTTTAATGCTCCTTCAACGGAAATAACTTTTGTCTGGCTTTCCTTAATAGCTGCAGCCTCGTCAGGATTGAATTATAGTAACACAGCTTCTATTTGTTGTAAACATTCAACATTATAAAAAGCTGCCTTCAACCATGTTCCCAACATGTAGGAATCGGCTGTAATGGTTCGGGAATACCAGGACATTTGTTGTGAAATGCGCGTCGAGGTTTATATTTAAGAAACACTTTTTTTGTACTTGCTATTAATGCATCTACCTCTTGAAAACCTTGTCGAATAGTTTCTGCCACAAGAATTAAAGCATTCACTTTACACATAACATGTACCAAGCTACAACCGTGTTCTTGAAGATAACGGACTACCAAACGCATTGTCGCGGCACCATCGGTCACAAAAATCAACACTTGGCTTGTTGACAGGTCAAATTTTTCTAAATCTTCAGCACCACCTACGTAATTATTTTGCCAGTACACTCAGTTAGTCTTTTGCTAGCTAGTAACAGTAGAAATGTCTATTTAGGAGGGTCCAGTACACGTACTACAACATTTACAATAGAATTTTTTTACAATCTGTCGTCTCGTCAACACGTAACCAAAGCCGTGTATTTTTAATACACATTCTCGCGACTCGCTTATTTGGTATTTGTCCGCCGGTCGTTGCCCCTAAACACTTGGTGTCACACCATTTAACCATCGCACGACTTGTCAGCTTTATTATAACTTTCACATGTATATTTGTCCTTCTCCATCTCCCTCTCCCCCCTCTCTCTCACTATCTCTACCTCTCTCCCTAACCTCCCACAATCTCACCCTCCTTCCCTACCTTCACTAAAAATGGGAATTTTATAATATAGTGTGTCATAAGTGACTGTCAGCCTCAGCAATACACTCCTCTAAACACCTGACTAAATTTTGCATAACAGCATGAAGAATATGAAGTACAATATCATTTATTTTATGTTTCTTATCAGTTCTTCTAAATGAATGGGTTTATTCGTGTACACTTTACTCTTTAAACAATCCTAGAGAAAGAAATCTGAAACTGAAATATTGGGAGACCTTGGGGGGCCAAGGAAGGGTACCATTCCTTAGCCTATTCAGGAACGAGTCCCGTATAATGTCAGGCGTATTGATTCTCACAATACCGCTAGTTGCGCCATCTTGCTGAAATCAATGTTCCTCCAAATCTTCTAGGATTTCTGACAAGAAGAATATATTTAGCATTTCGGTATAGCGCGCTGTGTGACTGTTACCTCCTGGCAGTTTTCCTCAGAAAAATAAGGTCCATAGATCCTAGACGCTGAAACGGCACACCAAACTGTGACTTTAGGACTTTGTAAAGGTTGTTGATGAATATCGTGGGGATTATGGCGCGCCTAGTAGTGACAATAATGTTTATTTACATCACCATGAACAATATGAACATTTATTCTCATCACTCATGAACAGATAATTTTCAATATCGTGATCATTACAAGGAATTATGAAATTTTGACAAAATTCAAGTCGATTAGTCTTATTTTAAACGTCCAACTCCTGAACAAGAGAGATTAACATTTCTCGCGTGCTGTGATCTGACAAATTTAGAACCGCGGCATGTTGAATTACCGATCTTGATCTTGAGCTACCAGTAGTCCCAGTTCTTATCCTTTTTTCATTGGCAGCATTACAAACGGACTGTGTTTGCTACATGATTTTTCATCTTCATCTGGCTCCCTTTCCCTTCATTTTCGAATCAAAGGCGAAATAGTGTTACGCAGTGGACACCGTCTGACATTAAACTAGCGCCGAAAACACATTTGTGCAGCATTAATTGAATTTTGATAAATTTATCAACACAAAACACCACATGTTGTATTGACGAATGCTTCATTTCGCAGACTGTTAAAATATGTAACAAAATTTGCAAAGCTTACTTTTTTATTTACGAAAATCTTATCGAAGAAATAAAACTGACCCTGAACAATAAGAATGTTGTGTATAATTTCCATTTCAAGAAATTAGAAATGATATTATGACAGATTAGCACAATGCGCAATATCTCAACAGGTAATTTTTTTTGGAGTACATAAAATGTTGATTACAATTTGACAAATAAAATATTTCTAAACTGACTGAATTTTGTGGGTACAAATATCTTTGATTTTCTTATATGAAATACGTTCAAAGAAATTTCAATGGATGATTTCGAGAATCAAACTGCTTAAGGTTTATTCTAAAATAAGTAGTTTTATGTTGCCGTTTGTTTATTTATGATCACTTGGAATAAATATTAGTATTATGAATATTTATAAATAAAAAATGATTAAATTGTCTTTGTCTTATTATTTCATACAAAATTAGTAAAACTAAAATAGGCGGGACTGTTTTTTATTTGTTATTATTAAAGTACACACAGATTAAGATAACTTTATTCTTTCGGGTAACAAAATATTTAATTAATTCATTATGTTTTTCTAATAATATCTTTACAACGTCCGCAAGGTTGTGATTTTATTTACAAAATAGACCGTCTTGATCAATGTTGCACTTCTATATGTATTCTACATTAATTACCATGAATTAACCAAATAATGACACAATCAAATCTAAATTTACCATGTTTAATTATAACAGTGTTGTCGTACAGTATTTGTTTATCAAAGAATAATGTTTTCTAAAAAAAAATAATGCGTAATTTGATAAATTTAATAACTCAGGTAACAGTTATCTATATCTCGTGATGAATCAATGACAAGTGTAAAAATAAACGTGATCGTGTTTATGGTATTGTAATTAATTAGGAGTTTTCTTTCAAATTTGTGATACATAATATGCCAAACGGTCAGCCCCTTCTGATAATAAGGAAAACAAAGGTTACTTTCGTTTTGAATGTTCTACTGGTATTTTTATAACTATTCACCAAAAAATGTTTTAAAAATCATAGCTGGTATACAGGGTGTATCCTAAGTGATGATGAAAACTTAAAGAGGTGATTCCTTGGACGATTTTAAAGAAAAAGTTCCTATGAACATAGAATTGAAAATGCTTCCCAGCAAAATTAAAGAGAAATAAAAGTTTTTTTGGTATGTTTTTAATATGGCTTGACTTACATCAATCATATTTCGATTGTAACCAATAGCCGCTTAGGGTTACAACTGTATTTAATTTGAACACAATAGTTTTATTCTAAAGATGAGTTTACAGGAAACCCCGGGAGGTTTTGTTAATTAAATTTTTTCATATAGACCAGTTTGAACATTAAAATCATGACAGGAAATTTAAAAAAGAAAGTTTTTTGGTCTCTTGTATTTTTTTCGTAGGAGTAGCGGTTTTCACAAAAAACGGTAAAAAAATTAAATTATTGACATTTTTTTTATTGCAAGCGGCGTCATACATTTGGTTTTCTTATAAACGAAAATGATAGTTCATATGGAAATTGTGTTGAAATTTAAGTACTGGTGCATTTAATGACTTTGTATTGCAAGACAAAGCAAAAAAACAAATCTTTTTGTTTTATAAAAGAAATAATCATTTTTAAATGAATTACGATGTTGATTAACAGTATAACTGCGACCATATCTGTAGATAAAAAAAGTATTTAAGGCATGTCATGAAATCCTTATCGCTTGATCGATGATCTATATAATCGTGCACTTCCGTAAAAGTTGTTAAAAAAAATAAAATTCCTTAATGAAATATTTACTATCAAATCTCTTTGATGGTTACCAGATAATATTATAATCTGCCATAAATTCATTAAAAAAACAATAAAATTTTTTTCTTTATCCTCTATCTATAGATAAAATACTGGCATTCTAAAAGATTATTATTATAATGGATGCTTTGAAGCCCGAAAGCAGCAAAAAAAATCACCGAGAAAAACGGTGAGGTTAATTTTGCGTCCAATCAAAAAATTTAAGAAATTTTTACTCAAATGAAATTAATATTTTTGTAGAAAATAATTCATTTAACAAATTTTGTTACGGCTCCTGCCACATCTTAGGGTACATTTACAACCAATTCGATATGGGCACAATCTGCTGGTGGATTGTAAATTGGGTTTTAAGCATATCTGGTTGAATGTATTTGTTTACAATAAAATTTTAAGTCGGCACGACCTTGAATTGCACTTCAGGTTTGAATTGGATGCTTGCAAATCGCAAATATCCAATTCAATTGCGGCACGAATTTCAAATTGCGCATGCGTACTACGACACAAATCTATTGTTTATATTTAAAGTCGGTCTGTGATTTGAAATTGGAAGATTAGATCTTTTAGTATTAGAAAATATGATGTTTTTAGAAGTTGTGTTAATATAATTGTAATTATTTAATCAAACTGAATTTGCTCACACGTAATATTAAAGAATCTCAACAGATGGCAGCATCCAACTCATTATAAATGACCTAAATTTTATCTCGGCACAATTCATAATCCGTCAGTAAATTGTGCCTGTAGCGAATTGGTTGTAAATGTAGCTTTAAATAGTCTGTGAATCAAATTGGTACCCAGTATTCGATTTCTTATTCGCATCTTAGATACTGGATATTTTGCTGTTGGGTATTAACGAAAGAATTTACTATTTAATTGTTCATTCATTTCAAATTTCCGTTACAAAAATTGCACCATTTTTCTTTTGAAATTATCCAAGTGAGAAGGATTTTAATTGGAGAGCACTGCTTCATTATCTGATCATATTTTTAAATAAAAATGGGAATTACAGAAAACAGCAGTACCTTCAAAAAGAGTATTTTCCCAATAATGTGTAGTGTGAGAAGCATATAGGGATCTAGCATTTTTTGACTAATGTTTTAATATTTTATTTTCAATGTGGATATATCCAATATCAAAATAGTCGACAAATGTATTTAAATACAGACACTTCATCGATTTAAATCGGATATGGATAACGGTTACAAAATTGAAATAGTTTGTAAATACAGCCTTCTCATATAGAAAAAGTGATCGAATACTATCCAGCTCTACTAAAAAATAAATCTATGTGCCTGATATTTTGTTTAAACGAATTCAGAAGTTTTTTTTTGGCAATTAATATAAACCAAAAAAAATAATAAAATATATTCCTAACGTTTCGAAAACATTATATCCGTCTTTTTTTCTATTAGTCTAGCAATCTATGTGAAACCATTAATGATTTTGTTAGTCAATTTAACTTTTAACTTAAAATATCTAATATTTAAGTAAGTCTAATGGTAATGGTAATAGTTGGGAACGCCTGTCCCGTCAGCCATGTACCTCTCTTGCTCCCTCGTTGAATCTTTTCGATCTTCTAATGAAGGTCAGGATGTCACTTAGTGCGAGGGAGCTCATCTCCGCCCTTATCCGCCCTTAGAAAAGTCTCAGTGGCGAAGATGCTATACCTTAGGCGCCCGAACGCTTCACACTGGGCCAGAAAGTAGTAAAACGTTTCTTCAGCACTGCCGCATCCTGGATATGTAGAATTTTCCTTAAGACCTCTCAAAAATAGATGTCCCCTAAGTCCGCAGTGGCCTGTCAGAATTCCGATTAAAATATTCAGAGTCTTTTGACTCCGGCACAGTAACCAGACCGATCTCAATTTATGTGGCACCGTCACAAAATCTCAAGTTTGCTACAGACCCTGTTGATCTTCCAATGCTTCCTCAGTGTCTGGTGGGTTCAGTCATTGAGAGCCATCGTGACCTGTCTTCTTGTGATGCCCAATAGAGGTTCAAGTACGACGCAGGGTTCCTCGGCTCCAAATCTAGCGAATGAATCGACCTTCTCGTTACCTGGAACCTCAGTATATCCCGGGACAATACCAGTTTTACTTGTGTATGCCTGCCAAGCTCTTCTATGGCATCCCCGCACTCTTGAGCGAGAGCTGATCTCGTCCTGGAAGAGCACACCGCTTTTAGAGCAGCCTAACTGTCGGAGCAGATGTATACCGTCTGTTTCGCATCTCATCCTTACCTGCCACCGCTAGGATGCCGTAAACATCTGCCTAGAATATCGTGGTGTACGATCCTAGAGCAAAGCTTTCCTGCACTTCTCTGCCTTCCAGATATATTCCCAACCCGGAGGATGGTCAGACGGCTACACGAGACTGTGTAACACACAAGAAGGTCCGGAGGGAAGTCAGTTCTCCTTTCACTCCACTCCTCCCTATCGAGAAAAGTGAGAGTATATTTCCTCTCCAATCTTAGCTAGTCTTTCGCTTCTCTTACCTTTAGGGCAGTAATAGAAATTTCCGTCTCCGACAGTCCGGCAATTGCTACGTGACCTTCAGCTCAATTCTGGACATCGTTAGATCCCATAATCCCACATTCCCAGATAGGCTCTCAAAGCCTCCCTCTTTATTCACAAGGGAAGCGCTGGCAGGTCTAGCAAAACCTCCAGAGCTAGCCTCTGGGCATTTTTCAGCTTTCGGGATGTGATTGCTCTGTCCATGCACGGTCATCAGACCACAGATTTGTACTGGAGCCTTATTCTGATAATCGCCTTGAACAGCCCATGTAGGATCCGACATTTTGACGACGTTGTAAATCTGTGGCATCCTTGACCGTTTGTTATCTAGAGTCACTCCCAGGTATCTGACTTCCTGCTCGAGTGCAAGAGGTTTACCATACATGACTGATGCCCTAAAATACTCTATTTGTCTTCTCTTAATGAAAAGAATCATCTCAGTCTTGGTGCAATTGTTAGAGAGACCTGTTTCTCCGCACCATATTTCTATTTTTCTAGAGGCTACGCGCATTCTGTTTGCAAATGATGTTTAGAAAGCAGCCGATTACTAGATCCAGCCCGTTATCCGCATAAGCCTGCGCTCAGAATCCTACCTAAGTTAGGCGCGCCAAGAGACCATCCATTATTAGACACAATAAACGGAGTGATTGATAGCTGCCTTGTGGACATCTGCCCCTTACCCCGACGTCCAATTGATAGTCCCCTAAAGCAATACTCTCTTCCAGTGCAGATTTCACCCATCTGACTAGTACTGGAGCAGTACCCCTAGTCCAAGGGGCATCGTAGATTCGTATCTAACAAAAGTTTTGGCAAACATTCGCTGCTTTGTTCTATGCAGTTAAAACTATTTTATCAAGTCACACTCGGGCCGTTATTATTTTATTCCTATTATATGTACTAATTTCTCTAAATAATATAATTTAAGAACATATACTACCTTTAAATAAATAATAAAAGATGCACTATAAATCCTAAAAATTATATTATTTAATTATCAACGTTTGAAAAATTTCCAAAACGTTTGTTACATATGTTAGTAGTAATCCTTGCCTTATCAAAGTCTCCCTCAATATCGAAAAACACTGAACTCCTTATATAGAAGGACCCTTTCCACCTCATGCAGAATGGCGTGTATAACTGTTCTGTGGTCCTCCCTCGCCTATCAGCCTAAGTAACATTAATACTCATGTACAATGAAAACCAGAATATCAATCAATATGCCGCAATAATTTCTCATTACAAAATGTTTCGATAACCTTATTGCATTGTTACGCCACTGGACTGTGTAGACTTGTTAGATGAGACTGGTATTGTACAAGAACGGCCAGAAATGTTCTAGAATGTTCTAAACCGTATGAATGGATGTATAAATAAAACAAACAGTGGGCCGAGACTCTTTAGCTGAACGTGAACGAGTGTTCGATTATTGTGATTATAGTTAAGACATTCGTTAATTATTAATTAGTTAATAAAGTAGTGAGTAAGTGTTATCTAGACTTTTAATCAACGAATCTACAAGTATAGGTGTTTGTGTGGATAGCAAACACGTGACAATTTGGTGCCGGAAGTAGATTGGAAGAGAAATTTTTGGAATATTCGAATAGGTTCTACAGTGTTCTTCTCAAGAATTTGTGGTGACACGAAAAATTCAACTACTGGACAGTGTTTGATAATTATTTTTGGTCCGATTAATGATTTTAAAGGGGATTTTCGAGAAGTTTATTGAACATTCGATTTATAAACTGCCGCTAACAATAACGTATTATGGACTTAATAATAAGACTAAGTGACTTTTCGTGAAAATTCTAGAACATTCAATTTGGAAACCACAGAAGATACCTGAACTGTATTAACTTGAACGTGTTATGGACTCAAAACAGGACTTAATAGTAACTTTTTGTGAAAGTTCTAGAACATTCCATTGCACAATTAGTGGAGATAAGTGAATTTTGTCAACACAAAAGTAACAAACTCTTAATAAGACTTTCAAATGCTGTTTCGAGATTTTTCTGGAACATTCCATTATTAAAATAGATGTGGTAGATACATTTTATGAACATTATTGCATAGTCAACTTTATTTTGAACTGATTTATGTGTTGTGAGTTAATGACGATAACAAGAAATATGGCGGAGAAACAAACACAGGACTTGCTAGCAGCGTTGTTAGAATGGATGAACGATCAAGAATGGATACGAAAAGAAGACAAAGAAGAACAAGAGAAAATACGACAGGAAGAAAAATAGGAACAAAGGAAAATGATGGAAGGTCTGAAAATAAAACGCCAGGAAAAATTACCACAAATTATGGAGGGACAGCATCAAGTCATGCTCTCGGCCACTGAACAATTGAAGGAAGATGTACCGACTGAAGTCAGTGAATTTAGAGAAAAGTTTGAAGGAGAAATAACTGAAGTTAAGGAAAAAGTAGCCCGACTTAAACAATAATTAAGAGAGAAGGGTGATCAGTTAGTACTGTCGTCTGGTACCAGGTTACAACCACCTTCCTTCGATGGTTAAGGTTCATGGTCAACATATAAGAGACAGTTCGGAGCAGCTGTACGTTCAAATAATTGGAACGATGAGGAGAAAGCAACAGCTGAGAGGCCAAGCATTAGACTTGCTCCAAACAATTCCTGCAGCACAGCAACACTTTGGCATTCTGGAGGCAGCGTTAGAACTAAGATATGGCGGCCAACATCTCACCCAACGGGGGGTGGAGAAAGCCTTCAGGATTTCGAGGCTGCTGTCGAGAGAAGAGCATTTAGCTTATCCTGATGCACCAATGGAGTTTCAGCAATAGTTGGCAGTTGGAACGTTATTGATGGAGTAAGGGAGCAGGAGGTTAGACGAATCGTTAAATTAACCAGGCACAAGCGAAGTAGTGAGGTCCTAGTGCATGCACCTGAAATTGAGGCTGCCTGTTAAGGATACGACACGATCGAATCAGTGTGTACGAGCCGTGAGTGTGGTGGAAGATAAGCCAGATAACACAACACAAAACCTAATATCTGACCTACATAAGATGATGAGGCATCTACTCACAAAGTCAATTTTCAGCAGAGTTAAGACCAACAGAATAGTGGGAGGCCGTTATAAGTGTGGCCAAGTAGGCCATAAAGGGTAAATGCTTATGTGGTTGAGGAGCCACAGGAAAACTAAAGATGGCTAGCAATTTGGGGGCTGCGATGGCCAAGAAATAAAAATTTCTCAGCTTTGGAGAGTAAAGTAGTCTACTGTTGGAGGGTTATGTAAATAAGAAGAAATGTGTCTTCACAACCGATACAGGAGCTACGTCATCAATCGTACGAGCAGGATTCATAACAGGTTTCAAAGTAAATAAAGGACAAAATGGATTAGTCATTCGGACAACTACGGGAGATAGGGCAGCGATTCTTGGGGAAGTCGATATGGAGCTGTAGATTGGCTGTTTATATTTTAAACACCAAGTTATCATGGTTGACATTATAGATGGCTTCATTTTAGGATTAGACGTTATGGAAAAGTATGAATTTGTACTTGACGTGGGAGAACGAGTTCTCAGGATTGAAAATGAAAAAATTATTCTTTCAACGGCAGATGAAAAATTCCATAATATTAGGCTACTAACTTCGAAGACAGTAAAAATTCCTGCACACACAGAGAAAGTAATTGAGGATGACTCAATTAAAATAACAGACAATGTGATCCTGGCAAGAACTTTAACACAGACTACAGACAAGGTACCAATTAGTGGTTAAACTAAATTCCCAGTCAGTGACGTTCAAAGAAGGCGAAGAAATTGGCACCTACGAACTAGTCACATCGATTGCAAAATTTGAACAACGGTTCGTTGGAGCTTCGTCTAAAGTTATGGACCAAGAAGTTATAAAGATGTTAAATGCCCAGTTAGAACATTTAACTCCAGATGAACATAGAGAAGCTTTAACATTTTTGAAGAAAGAAAGTACAGTATTTGCAAAAGACACAGAAGTACAACATAGTCCAACATCGGATAAATACTGGTGAATCAGCTCCTATTCGTCAACCACCTAGGAGGCTCCCATTAGCAAGATAAGAAGACGCTTCTACAGTGAAACAAAAGATGCTTAAAGACGGAGTTATTGAGGAATCAACCAGTCCTTGGTTGTCACCAGTAGTTTTGGTCGCTAAGAAACATGGAACTTTAAGATTTTGTTTAGACTACAGGAAGCTGAATGACGTCACAGGAAAAGACAGCTATCCGTTATCCCGAATTGATGACACACTAAGTACGCTGGCGGGTTCACAGTGGTTTTCTACTCTAGATCTTCGAGGCAGATATTGGCAAGTGTGCCTTAATTCAGATGATAAAGACAAGATAGCCTTTTCGACAGGAAGTGGCCTTTATCAATTCACTGTGATGGCTTTCGACCTGTGCATTGCACCAGCGACTTTTGAAAGACTAATGGAACTGGTACTACGAGGACTAACTTGGAAGACATGCCTAGTTTATCTTGATAATGTGATGATTATGGGATTTTAAAGAGCATTTAAAGAACATTCAAGAAGTGTTTGGAAGAATTAGAAATGCACACCTGAAATTGAATCCCATAAAGTGCCTAATGTTCCAGAAAGAGGTTAAACTCCTTTGACATGTTGTGTCTTCGGAGGGGATAAGGACGGACCCAGACAAGATTTCCGCAGTACGAGATTGGCCGAGGCCTTCAAATGTTCACGAAGTACGAAACTTCCTTAGCCTATGCACTTGCTACAGACGATTTGTGGAACGATTTGCTGATATTGCGAAGCCACTACACCGGCTTACAGAAGAGAAGGTTCAGGACCAATGGATACAAGAGTGCGAAACACCATTCAGAACATTAAAATCAGCACTGTGTTCGAGTCCAGTTCTTTCATACCCAGAACGGAAAGGTCTCTACGTATTAGATACGGATGCCAGTAATTCTAGACTTAGATGTGTACTTTCCCAAACTCAAAATGGACAGGAAAAAGTAGGAAAAGTACTCAATTAGTACTTCAGCAAAATGTTGGCCAAGTTAGAACGTAACTATTGTGTGACATGGAAGGAACTATTGGCCATTGTCAAATCCATAGACCATTTTCACAATTACCTATATGGACAACATTTTAAAGTTCGGACAGACCATTCCTCATTGGAGTGGTTATTGCAGTTAAAGACCTCAGAAGGCCAACTAGTTCGCTGGATGGAAAAACTGCAGCAGTTCAATTTTAAAATCTAACATCGTTCCAGGAAATCCCATAGAAATACAGATGTCCTATCCAGAAGACCATGTCAGGAAGACTGCAAGCACTGCCACAGGGTGGAAAAACAGCAAGGGATACTTATCGTGAACATAGTTAAAATTGAGGTTCCGAATGACTGGAGGGAAGAGCAGTTAATCGATAAGGAAACTGATCCTATTCTGAAGTGGAAAGAAAAAGGACTAGACCCGATTGGAAGGACATTTCAGACAAAGCAATGGGGCTGATGGTATTTTGGGCACAATGGCACATCCTCAGAGTAGAGAATGGACTGTTGAAGAGAGCTTGGGAAAGCCCAGATGGAAAAGAAACTACTTTAAGATTGGTAATTCCCAGGTGTCGCATACCAAAAATACCTCAGAAAGTGCATAATGGAACATCTGGTGAACATTTTGGCATTACCAAAACTTTGACAAAAGTACGTGAACGATTCTACTGGGTGAACAGCCGCCAAGATGTGGAGGCTTCTTACCTCAAGTGTGAAGTTTGTGCGGCAAGTAAGGGGCCACGGACAAGAAGTAAGGGCCAAATGAAACAATATAACGTCGGGGCTCCTTTTGAGCCAATTGCGATTGACGTAGCTGGTCCATTCCCTGTGACGGATGATTGAAATAAATACATCTTAGTTGCCATGGACTATTTTAGTAAATGGCCTCAAGCTTATGCCATACCAAACCAAAAAGCAGCCATTGTCGCTCAAGCTCTCGTAGATAATCTAGTATGTCGATTTGGCGTTACCCTGGAGTTGTATTAGGACGAAGGAAGAAACTTTGAATCAGGGGTGTGTCAGAAAATATGTCGCATACTGAGAATTCATAATACAAAGACCTACATCCACAATCAGATGGAATGATGGAGAGATATAATAAAACCATGGAGGAACACCAATCCAAAGTGGTTGACAAAGATCAGAGAGATTGGGACCGTCACTTACCTATTTTCCTCATGGCATGCAGAGCCTCCATTCATAAAATAACAAAACAGACGTCGGCTCGCGTGATGTTTGGACGTGAGATTAGACTGCCATATGACTTGGTGTTTGGCACATCGGATGAGGATCGACTATCCATAAATGACTACACCGATGAAGTTGGTGAACGGCTGAGGAATATCCATGAGCTGGTACCGAATCGCCATAACAAGTGATCGCA
The DNA here is from genome assembly GCA_029963845.1 of Rhamnusium bicolor. Classification (NCBI taxonomy): domain Eukaryota; kingdom Metazoa; phylum Arthropoda; class Insecta; order Coleoptera; family Cerambycidae; genus Rhamnusium; species Rhamnusium bicolor. Next base: position 253,624 of record JANEYF010003497.1, on the reverse strand, counting down.
TGAAGGCTCGTTATGATCTTAAGACGAATTAAGGAGGTGGGAAATCTGGTTTGGCTATATAACCTACAACGAAAGAAAGGCAGGTCCCGAAGCTTCATCCCCCCCCCTTTGGAAGAACCAGACACGACGTCGTATACTGAATTCTGCAACGTCTAAAATCAAAGATGAAGGTGGTGCATATAGAGAGACTAGACAAGTATGCAGGGAACAATGAACTGCCTGATCGGGAAGTTTAAACTTAAGGAAGGGGCAGTGTTACGCCACTGGACTATGTAAACCGGTTAGATGAGACTGGAATTGTACGAAAACGGCCAGGAATATTCTAGAATATTCTAAACCGTGTGAATAGATGTATAAAATAAATAAGACGCACGGTGGACCGAGACTCAATCTTAAGTTGAACGTGAACGAGTAAAGAAGAATAAGAAAATGGCTTATAAGTGTTCAGTGTGATTATAGTTAAGACATTCATTAATCTATTGTTGTTAATTATTAATTAATTAATAAAGTAGTGAGTAAGTGTTACCTGGACTTTTAGTCAACGAATCTACGAGTATAGGTGTTTGTGTGGATAGTAAACACGTGACAGTATCAATTTCAAGATTCAATGAAATTGAGTTTTCTCTTTAAAAATTAAAAATTAAGATACCAAGTGTATACATCTAATGAGCTATTATTTTATTGTCATCTCGTTTAGTTATAATACAACTGTATTAAACAGACTAAACTAAAAGTCAGTAATTAATTACTAATTAGACCAGTCATGAATATACTTAGACGTATTTCATAGGTTTGTCAATAATTTTTGTTTTGACGTAAATATACATTTATTTTATTTTAACGTAATATTTTTAATTTATTCTAAACCTGAAACTTAGACACGGCAAGCTTTCAATTATGCAAGAAGAGACTTCAGGGACTAAGGACAAAGGTATGAGAGATAAGTTCTTAGAACTAATCCCTCTTATTTAGTCGCACTAAACCACAAATTTATCGCTTAATCTCTAGACAAAGCCTGTAATTACGTTTTTAAGCAATAAAGAAAACACGTCTTGATTTGCTAATATAATAATTATTTGTAAATAGACTGTAAAAAATTTAAAAAAATATTTTTGTATTTATCCGCATGTGTTAATAATGCAATGAATTTTTATCAATAACATGTGTTTTCGTAGTGAGTATTCAAAACTTAGGAGCATGTAGAACAAATCAAATGATTAAGAAAACCCTAATAAAGTTTTTCTCTGAATTGCTTCCTAAGTAGCTACAACACCTTAACGATGAGCCCCTGCGAATGATTTTTATTAAATATCTTCGAAACCGCTTAACGTCAAATAATCGAACTATGTACAGCAACTAACCTTTTTTACTTTCTTATACCTAATATAAGGAAGTATAGTAATCGTGATTTTTTCGACCTCGAGATTTTGATTGATATATACGTTTTGAACCCTTCTGAATCCATTCTGACTATTTTCCGAATGATGTCTGTCGGTGCGTTTGTACGGATGCGTGTGCGTGTGTGTGTGTGTATGTGTGTATCCGCGATAACTCAAAAAATACTAATGGGAGACTTTCTAAATTTGGCAGTTAAGATTTTCAACAACATTTTAGGTGACACATTCAATTTGGCGAATATGGTACCACCAGAGGAGACAGAAGGAAAAAGGTATAATTTCGAAAATAAAATTAAAAAAATTGTATTGCATATCTGGACTAATCTCGACGATTATAATGAAAAAACATAACTTCATGAAAAAAAAATCTGTCCGCATGTCTGTAATATCGCGACAAAAAAAATATATTCTTTATGAAAGATTATATAAATCATGTCCACTATATCAAGCCAATAATATATATTTTCCAATTACTTAAATAAAGCTGATGCAAACTTAAATTTTTTATACATTTGACCTCATAAATTGGGATTAGGATAAATTTAACAATTTGACATTTGAAATGACTAATTTAGTTACAAAAATATCTATGTCAATAAGAAGAAATTATTAAAATGTATAACATGAATTATTATTGACAGTATCGAAGGCCGCTGATAATTAATTATTTCAACATTTTAATGAAACATTTCAAGGCTATTAAAATTTAATTGAGGTAAGTGAAGAATAAAATAGAATGATTTTTTTTACATCAGGATGATATATACTGGTATAAGAAAGTTATGTGCTGGCCCATCAGATATTTTGTGATTAACAATACATAAACACAGTCATTGAAAATTTTATTGGGGATGTGCCAAATTTGGGATGAGGGGTAAATATTACCTTAATTCCACCTCCTCAAAATTGCAAAATCTAAAAATCTCTTAGCGAAGATAAAGGAAAAAAATGGAAATACATGGTGAGACTTACACGATAGGGCAACTCCAGCAAATAGAAATAAAAAACTAATCACAAAAGCGTAATGAAAAATACCTATTACCAGTGATGCACCGAAGAAGTTGCAGTATCTCCCCAACGCCATCCATAATAGAATCAGATACAAGCGTTATTTTTGGTTCTCAAACGAACGTCACCTCTAGAAATTACCGAAAATGATCTAACTATAAATAATCACGCAAATAATAAGAAGACTGAAAAAAATAAAATACGCCATCTGCAGATATAGCGAAAGAAAAAGAAAAGAAGAAAAGTCATAGAACTAATTCAGTAAGTGATAAATCTGTCAGACAATTAAAGCAAACAAAAAAATAACTGCATACCGCTGGAAAATTGAGCCCTTATGGTATTATATTATATTATTTTATTTTTATGTACTTCTTACATTTAATTTAAATAATCTGTTCATTTTGTTTATTATAAGCTGTATTAGTTAGGTTATCATAAAATAGATAAAATCATATGAGATTTTAATACTATAGAAATAACAACAACTATTGAAGCAAGTACCATACCAGTACATGTCTCAAAGGAACAACATTTTTTTTACAATTTTCCATACAAATATAAGAAGTTTATAAAAAATTTTAATGAACTTGAAGAGGTATTATCAATGAATTTAATGATATTATTATTTTAACAGTAACATGGTTAATACGTAATGATTTAACTTAAACAATTATAAAATAATTATAATAAAGGAAATGTAAACAAAAAATATAAATATAAATGTAAATATAAAATTAAATATAGCAATGTATGTAAAAAATTAATATAAATCTGAAGCAAAAATGGTCAATATGTCAGATATAAATTGTATTAGATTAACAATAACAACTGATAATAACAAAAAAACATCAATTATAGCTATCTATAAACCACATACAATTAACACACACTCATTTTTTATTCAAGAAGAAGAAACTTTTGTTACTCATAAAGACAAGAGTTATGCAGAAATTATAGTAGATATAAAAATAAATATATTAGTAAATACGGAGGTCAGTCATGAATATTTAAATATTCTTTACGAAAATGGTTATGTCATTAATCAACAAGTATATCAGGATAGAAAATAACTCCAAATCATATATTGACTTTATTTTAAATCAGTACACATTTGAAAACATTTGTACCTATGCAAAATACAGTGGAAGACGCCACACAAATATTCACAAACAAAATTAAAAGGGCTATAAAATTCTCAACATGAAAAATTATAATGAAACAAGCTGTCAAAAAAAACGCTGGATCATGAATTGCATAGTGAGTACAAAAAAAGCAAAAATGATAATTCACTAAAAAAAATACAAAGATTGCAGAAACAAACTGAATAAGTTAATTACAAAAACCAAACAAAATTATTACAAAGGTGTCATTATTCAAAACAAAAACAATAGTAAGAAAATTTGGCATCTAATGAAAGAATACTCTAACAATACACAAACAAATAATAAGAACATAAATGAATTAAAAAATAAGTATAAGATAAATAATACAGATAGAGAAGAAATTGCAAAAACATTTAATAATCATTATGTTACTGGAGGTCAAAAAATGGCTCAAGAATAAAAAAGGATTTGCAATTCGATCAAAATGAACAAAAACAGCACCCCAACACCATATTTTTAAGCCTGGTTAATGAAAACGAACTGATTGAAATAATAATGTCACTTAAAAATGATTCGGCACCTGGGGTAAATGGCATAACAACCAAAACTCTAAAATACCTGTCTCAAATTATTAGTAAACCACTGATATACCTGAAAAATCTTATTTTTGAGACAGGAGATTGTCTGTCCCAATTTAAAGAAGGCAACACCATGCAATTTGGCTTTCGTAATAACATGTCAACAAATGATACAATTGCTCATTTGACAAAAAAAAAACACTGCCAATTACTTGGGGATCAGAACTTCCTCACGGTAGTAAAACTCGACGTGTGGTGGAGATTATAATAAAAGTAATTTTTGACGTTTCAAAAAAGTCACTTTGACGTTCAAAAAAGTCACATTTTGACATTTCAAATAAGTCACATTGGTGGAATGTCACTAATATTTTTTTTAGATCGATTTTGCTCATCAACGAATTCAATCTCTTCCTTGACCTCTATCTAGAATGTGTGTACCAAATTTGAAAGCTTTATCTCAAAAACTGTAACTGCTATCGCGAACCAGACAGACACAGACAGAAAATTTTTTCTGTCTGAAATTTTGTGCATCGTCATCATTCGTCGAGATTCGTCCAGAAATGCAATAAAAATTCTGGTTAGGAATTGAAGGTATAATCCAATGCAGGTCGGGATATTTGCCCGCTGAGTAGTTGTTTCGTGCAAATCATATTTAATAACAGTAGTTTAGTCCAACTGGGCTAGAGGTCGCCGCTCTCGGTACTTGCTTCGCAAGTCGCTATCCTCCACAGAGACATCTATGATATTGGTCGGATAGTAGCATTTCGACCATATGAGAAGTTTCACATACCTCTCACTACTACTCAAATACTTTTAGCTAAAATCCAAAATATTGGAATTCGAAAACAAACTTTCAAGTTACTTAGCAGTTACTTGGAAAACAGATATAAAACGTTAAAAATTGGTACAAACATCAGTGATAAACAATAAAATAACATTAGGTATTCCACAGGGAACTGTGTTAGGACCTATCTTATTCATAATATATTTATTTACCTTTTGAATCTAGACTGTAACGGGATGCATTGCGTCATATGCTGACGACAATACTATTTGTAGGAGGCTGTAGGGGCTGAATTAAATATAAAAATAAATACAGACTTAAACAAAATGGTTTGATACTAACTTACTAACTATTAACCTCAACAAAATAATGTATACAGATCGAGCCAACCCACTAGATACACTAGCGGTATACGCAGCCCGAACGAAAGTTAACGATTGCGTCAGGGCGCTTGCTGGGAGGTGCAGCTCAAAAAGTAGAATCAGTATCGATAAAGCAAAGGTAAAGAGTATTGCATATTCATCTAAAGAAATCTTTTCGTATTAACGTATTTACTAAAATTATCTAAATATATCACAATTTTAGTGTTTCTACCGAGATGCCACAGATAATAAAACACTAAAATAATGAAAAATATCATAACAGCACACAATCAAATATTGATTTTTTTTTAAACAAAGAGTAATTCTAAAAACATAAATTAATATTCTCATAAATAATAAAAGAAAAATACCAAATCTAAAAAAATGAAATACGTTAATAAATAAATAATTCAAATTAGATGCTCAAAAAGACCTCGATTTTGAGTATGGCAATATCCTAACCTACTGTAAACGCACCTTCTGATATTTTCGCTGGCAACAGACAGGCGACTGTAAATTGCGCATATCGCTTGTCATGTATCTAGTGGGTTGGTTCGACCTGTATACAAAAGAGACACACACTTATAAAACTATTGATATTAATCTTAGACATAGGAATACAACATGGACTTTAAGAGATTCGTAATATGTTAAATATCGTGGATTATTTGTAGATAATCACCACCACATTGAAAACTTAGTCAAGAAACTGTGATCGTTCTCTTACATGTTTTAGAAATTAAAGGATATTTTGAGTGTTCATAACTTGAAATCTGTCTACTTTGCCTTAGTACAATCATTACTAACTTATGACATTATCAGGTAGGGTGGAAGCTACTCATATGTACTAAAACCTCTAGAAATTGTTCAAAAAAAGAATACTTAAAATTGTTTTTATTTTCCCTCTAGGTTCTCAACTGAGGAACTTTTTAAAAAATACAAAAATGTGTGACGTAAAAAACCTCTTTTACCTAAATATTTTAACGAGCATGTCTAGACATAAACAATTCTTGGATTCTTGCCCGCATATACATAATACAAAATAAAACTGTACAATATTTTACCACCTTATTTAAAACAAATAATCTATAAAAATCATCAAAAATAAAACTCCATCACTGAATAATTGCGAAATTAAAATTACAATTTTATGAACACCAATTGTTGCATTTCTTTTATTGTCATTTTTGTTCTTTTTTAGGCAGGTACTATACACATAATTATTATTGATAGAATTGTTGTTTCTTTCTTTATAAATATTTAGCTTTTCTCTTTTATATATATATATATATATATATATATATATATATATATATATATATATATATATATATATATATATATATATATATATATATATATATATATATATATATATATATATATATATATATATATATATTTAAAATTAAAATAAAGAAGGAACAAAAAAAAGTCAATCAACGAAATTTTTATGTACACTAAATTGTGGCATAACGTATGAGAATACATTCTAAGAAATTAAAAAGGTACTTTTTCGTTACATCAAATTTTTGGTAATAAAATTGAAAAAAGCTTCTAAAAACAACTTTGGTAATATAAAATCTCATATAGTCTTATTCTAAAAGGCACATAAATATATACTGAGATCCTTCGCTTCAATTAAAGATAAACGGAACATAATATATATATATATATATATATATATATATATATATATATATATATATATATATATATATATATATATATATATATATATATATATATATATATATATATATATATATATATATATATATGCGTGTATATGTACATATGTATGCGTGCACATCTATATTCATAATTAATTTTTATACATTAGCACATTTATTTAATACAACAATAATGTAGAAAAAAAATATTTGTCTTTAGGAAATCGAGGCCTAGAGTCAAGTTTTTTTGAAAACTTAAGGGAAGCCTCATCCACCTACTGTTATTAATTAGTATAGTCTACTACTATTATCAATATTTATATTCATTCATAGTATAAGTAATATGTTCTATGTAATTTAAAGTAAGGTAAATAAATATTATTATTATTACTATTATTAACTTGATTGTAGGTGAAATTATGATATTTCAAAGTTTTTTACTAGAAAAAAATATTCTTGTTAAACTTCAATAGGACACACTATTTTTGAATAAAATTTTAAATCTTCATTACATACAATAACGTTGGGGTCATATTTAAAACGGTTTCAGAGATATTTAATAAGAATCGTTCTCAGGGGCCCACCGTTAAGGAGCTGTAGCTCCCTTAGGAAGCACTTTAGAGAAAAACTTTAATAAGGTGTTTGTCATCATCTGACTCGCTCTACAAGTCTTGAATATTCATTTCGAAAACACCTTGTATATTTAACATTTACTAATATAATTTTGAAAATTTACACAATACGGAAGTTATATCTCTATACGATATTACGTTTTACTTTTTTTAATTTGTGTATTTCTAACTTATATCTGATTGATTAGTTGTTCAGCCATAATTGCCTCAGCAAATACTGAGTTCATGGGAGCCACTAGAACATTTTATAGGGGAAGGCAAAAATAACATGAGTTTTTATTAAATTTTTTATTAAAAAACAAAAAATTAAAGGTAAATTCTAAAAATAAATGATCTTAACCAATAAACATTTCGAGTTGTAATTTGGTCGCGTGGCCAAATTACAACGGGAAATGTTTATTGGACTGTTAATGAAATTAAAATAAAGAAGGGACAAAAAAAAGTCAGTCAATGAAATTTTTATGTACACTACATTGTGGCATAACGTATGAAAATACATTCTAAGAAATTAAAAGGGTACTTTTTCGTTATATCAAATTTTTTGGTAATAAAATTGAAAAAAGCTTCTAAAAACAACTTTGGTAATATAAAATCTCATATAGTCTTATTCTAAAAAGCACATAAATATATGCTGAGATCCTTCGCTTTAAAAAAACATAAATTAAAGATAAACGGAACATATCGTTGTCCTTCAATAGCTACTACAGCCGACCCATTAGATCGAGGAATCTGTCTGTCTGAGTCTATGACGAGAGCACGAAAAACATGGCTGCCAAATGTTGTTAGATTTACCTTTTTTGCTAAGCAAACTTGGAAATAGAAATAAAAATATGTGTTGGTTTAATTGAAATCAAATCACTTAGTGTATTTCGAATAATTTATTTTGATACTTGATATAAATAAATTCTAGTTGATGTACCGTAATATTTTTATAATATTTCTGTCTAAAATATTTAGTGTCAGAAGAAATAATAAACATGAGAAAACTCCTAGCGTAATATTTGCTCTATAGCTTGGTGCTCGGTACATAGCAGAACAGTAATTTGTTTTGGCTTACCATCAGAATCAAGCATTATGTCGGTCTACTTTTTTTCAAAAAACAAACTTGCTTGAACTTCTTTTGTTTCCTTATAAATAATAATTACTAATATATATTTGTATTAAAAATATTTAAATACGTTTAAAAATTTTTATTATACACTGTATTGATTCTGCGGTTGGCTCCTTGTGAAACATTATTAAATATTTTAAATAAACAAAGAAAATTTGCTTTTAAATGTTTCAAAATTATATTTTCACTCTACACGTGTTTCGGCTTTTTAGGCCCTTCTCAAGAGTACAGATGAGAGGTACTAAATTATAATTTGTGTTCCTTGCTTATATATTGAATATTACATCTGGCAACTTATACTAATAAAAATGGTTTGAATGATTTGGAATTTTTAGAAAAGTTAAATTACTTTATCTAAAATGTGGTGACCTGCGAATATTTGTTGTTCATTTGTAACCGTTTTTTTATTTTTGGAAGCTTTCTTAACTTCTAATATTTCTAATAAGTCTAATTTTTTGCTTTTCTTTTCGGAATGAAGTAATTCTATATTATCCATATTTATAAAGTGATTGTTTTCTATACAGTGTGTTGAAATGCCGGTGCTATATACGTTGTTTACAATGGACTTTTTATGCTCTTCAAGTCGCTTTTTTTATGTTACGTCCAGTCTGGCCAATATATATAGCGTCGCAGTCACTACATTTTAGTTCATACACTCCTGTCTTTTGTAGTTTTTCTGTTTTATCCTTATTGTTTATTAACATTTTTCCTAGGTTATTTTTATTTACAGATATTGTTTTGCAACCTAATTTACTTAATTTATTGCTGACTTTATCAGTAATTCCAGGTCTATAATTAATACATTTATAGATGATATTGGCGTCTTGTACAGAACCAGCATAAAACTCCTTATACATATTTTTCTTTTGTTTTATTTTTTATTAAATTATCTATGATACTTTCTTTGTATCCATTATTCCTTGCTATTTGTTTTATTGTGTTAACTTCTTTTTCAAAATTGTTTGGACTTAAAGGAAAGGTTAGCAGACGGTGAACAAAACTATGAAACGATGATATTTGGAAAGACTGGTTAGAACTATTGTGTATTACTGTATCTGTACAGGTAGGTTTACGGTAAATATCGAATTCTAACTTTCTTTCCGTACCTCTCCAAATGCAAAATACATCATCTACATAGCGTATCCAAAAGAACACATTTTCTATTAAAATGTTTTTCGTGTTAAATAATTGATGTTCAAAATCTGACATGAAAATTTCGACTAATAAAGGAGATATTGGTGAACCCATCGGTAATCCGTCTAACAACTTATAAATTTCTCCGTTGAATTTAAAATAATTTTGGTTAGTGCAATTTTTAATAATGATATTTAACTCTTTTTTCTTTTCTGCGCTTATATCTGAATTATTTATAAGTTGGTCTATTATATTTAATAAAGTTTGTAGTGGAATTGAAGTAAAAAAGACTTTTCACATCAAAAGATACTAAAGGAATAATGGATACAAAGAAAGTATCATAGATAATTTAATAAAAACAAAACAAAAGAAAAATATGTATAAGGAGTTTTATGCTGGTTCTATACAAGACGCCAATATCATCTATAAATGTATTAATTATAGACCTGGAATTAGTGATAAAGTCAGCAATAAATTAAGTAAATTAGGTTGCAATACAATATCTGTAAATAAAAATAACCTAGGAAAAATGTTAATAAACAATAAGGATAAAACAGAAAAACTACAAAAGACAGGAGTGTATGAACTGAAATGTAGTGACTACGACGCTATATATATTGGCCAGACTGGACGTAACATAAAAAAGCGATTTAAAGAGCATAAAAAAGTCTATTGTAAACAACGTATCTAGCACCGGCATGTCAACACGCTGTATAGAAAACAATCACTTTATAAATATGGATAATGTAGAATTACTTCATTCCGAAAAGAAAAGCAAAAAATTAGACTTATTAGAAATATTAGAAATTAAGAAAGCTTCCAAAAAATAAAAAACGGTTACAAATGAACAACAAATATTCGCAGGTCACCACATTTTAAATAAAGTAATTTAACTTTTCTAAAAATTCCAAATCATTCAAACCATTTTTATTAGTATAAGTTGCCAGATGCAACATTCAATATATAAGCAAGGAACACAAATTATAATTTATCTGTACTCTTGAAAAGGGCATAAAAAGCCGAAACACTTGTAGAGTGAAAATATAATTTTGAAACATTTAAAAGCATATTTTCTTTGTTTATTTAAAAAAATTGTATTATACTGTTTTAAAATTGACTTAAATTATACAAGTTGAAAGACTTACATAACATTGTCGTCTCTGTATAATATTGTGAACAAAAGATTCAAACTTGTTGAGAGAACTGAAAAACAATACTGTCAAAATAAAATAATAAATGCGGCAAACCCTGCTTGGGGTGTCATTTCTGGAATATCTAATAACACTAAAAATATAAACATGAAAATAAATGCTGTCGTATGTGTCGATCCAATTTCAATTGTTTCTTTATTTAATAACTATTTTATTATGACGCCTCTAGAAATAATTACCAGTAAATAATAACAAAATATGTGAGCAGATTGTTCTTCACCACCAGGGCACCATTTGTATCGAACCATTTATTAGTAAAGAATTATTACTCTTATTAAGAAATAAGTTAAAAAAATAAAGAAAATCGGCCAGTCCTAAAGAAATCACTATTTTCATAATAATGAAAGTGATTGCATCAATAATACAAACGGTTATTTACTTCAAAGTGTTACATTTACTCACTGAAATATTCCCACATTGCTTAAAAATAGGACAAGCAGTAACTATTTTTTTAAAAAGTGCCTTTACAGGATATGGAGATTTACAGACCAATTATTGTTCCATCTGGTTTCTCAAAATTTTTTGTATATTCTTATCAAAATCGGCTGATATAATTTCTAAACAAATATAACATTTTTAGGAGAAAATTAGTATGGATGTTGGTAAGTCAGCAAACACTTCTATGCTTGTTGACAAGTCAAATTTTCCTAATATCTCCAGCACCACCCGCGTTAGTTAGTCAGTTAGTCTTTTGCTAGCTAGTAACAGTGGAAATGTTGGTTTAAGAAAGTACAGTACAAGTACTGTAACATTTACAATATATTTTTTTTACAATATGTCGTCTCGTCAACATATAACCACAGCTGTGTATTTTTTAATACACATTTGATCTTATTTACAATGTCTTCGCGTACAGTTGGTACATAGTTACGGAACGTTGCGCGACTTAGTAACGTCACCTGGTAAATGTATTTATTCCAGAATACCCCAAATAGTTGTTTATCGAATGTGCAGCGGAAAATCACAGATAATCAACATTAACAGTAGTAAATCGAACGTAAACTGACTTGTCGAAGGCACACCATTTTTTTTAGTTTTATGGTGCATAGTATTTACGAGACGTCTACAGTCATATTTGTCCCAGCAGTTCAGGTCTGTCTCGCACACCTTACAAATTATATAATAATTTGTAAGGTGTGCGAGACACCATTAAAGAATAAAACCGGGAATTTACCGATAAATTTATTCGCTTTGTCAGCGTATGGCCGTTTTCTACCCTTGCACATATCTAACATACTTTATTATTAAATTAATATCAACAATAAAATATAACAAATAAAATTTTCAACAATACAACAACATAAAATACAACGGAGTATTTATCCGCCGGTCGTTGCCCCCCTAAATAAACATCTGGTGTCGCACCATTGAACCACCGCACGACTTGCCAGCTTTACTCATAAGTCTGAATCAAGCTCAAATAGGTTCTAGATTGCCATACGGTGTATGTTTTTTGGGTAATTCCACTCTATCACAGGATGTACCTTTTTTTACGAAAACCTGTTTTAAGATATATCGCGTAGAGATTTGTTTAAAATATCCCTCGGAAAATCCCAGGACTTTGTATTGGGTAAGAGAGACGAGGCCCTATAGTTTATTGTGGAATCCGAACCACATCTAAGGCGTTGACAATTTCCTCTCCCATCTTGGTCCGAAACAAATTACAAATAAAATTTCTACGTTGCCTCAGAATGGAATCGAATCATCAACCTTTGGTTCCGAGTAAATAGCTATAAGCGCTTTACCCATTCAGCTACCATGCCCCTACCTTTTCATAAGTATAAGATATCAAATTTATCTGTTTGCTATGTTAATGTCTACAATCATTAAGAGTCTATATCAGATGCAAGTGAAATACAGTTTCGATTTTACTACACCCCGCGCAGGTCACGGTGCATATATACAGCCAAACCGAAATTATCGCGGCGAATGTCGAAGGTGGTCGATGTTTTAGTTACAGAACGGCATAGTGGAACATTTCAGATCGGGAGATGTTGAATTATCAGAGGCGGAGTACTAGAGGTTTCGTACGACATAAACCGACGAAAAAGTTGTATTGCGTCAAGCTTATAAGCTAAGCAGTAGCGAAATAAACGAATTTGTATGTCTATATGGGGGTGTTAGTTTATAATGAAAAATTTTAGTAAATATACTTAATGATAATAAAGAAACAACAGTTCATTTAGGAGGTTTTATTATTAATAATTTCTAGGAGGATTTCTAATTTCTAATTTTCTGACAAATCTTGGATCTATCACTTCTGGCAGAAGAGAGGAAAAATAAAAGTTGTTCAATTGTTTATCCATTTTTTGTTTCCAGAATTCGTCATCTCGGTGGATCTGTTGAGAATGGTAAAAAAAAATTATAAAAATATTTATATGAATGAATCGTCGCAAAACTGGCAACAGCCATTGCTAAAAACTGTCTAAATATCCTACCACTTTGAATCGAATAAGTGTTAGATATTTTTTCTAGCAATGACTATTGGTTAATTAGGCTTCATACTGATTGATATTTTGATAATAAAATGTTTTCGATATCTTCTGATTTTGTTTCTAATTTACTTTATTTTCTTGTTTTACATTTTTGTGATCTTTTATTTGTTTATTTATCTTATACAAAGTGACTCAAATTCGGCAGAGTACAGGGATCTCCGAAACCGTAAGAAATACGAAGTCGGTTAAATGAGGACAAATTTGCGCATTTATGAGAGCAGTAATATTCTGGAAAAAAAATCCGAAAATCCTTACACTTTTCAAATTTTTTTCGAGGAAAACAAAATGTTTGACTTTTTGTTTTTATTTTGCTCTGACTATTTGTGAAGTTACAGGAAAACACTTTTCAATGCAACATTTTCCTGCGCATATTGTGGTGTCATCAAAATATTAATCCGACGTTTTGTCTGTCCTGGACCATCATCGAGTTCATTTTTTTAATACGGACCTGGATTATTTTTCATACTGTTTTGTCGCCTGTTCCATTTCTGACTTCAGTGATGTTTGCAAACGTTCCTGATGTCAAAGAAGTCATCATCAATAAACCTTACCCTTCATGCGTCCTTGTCCTGCAATTAATATGTAAAAACAATAAAAAAAAAGCCGAAATTATTTTATTTACTTTGTTTAAAAATAGCTAAAGAACTAAACAACAAAACAATTAAATCGTTAATCTACAAAAAAAATTTCCATTTTACCGTTTCTTATTAATGCCTAGTATTATTTTAAAAATTTTTCCTATAAAATGGAGGTATCAATGTGTGTCATATCATTCAACTCAGAATGGAAAAGGCGATGAAATAATGTGAAAAATATATTTGTGTTATTTTAAATTTAAACTCCAATATTTTTATCAAATATGAAAGATTATGATGATGTTACATATATTGCTGAATTCAGAAAGAAATTTTTTAAATTGAGCTGAATATACAGGATATATCATATAGAATAAAAAAATTAAAGCAATTTCCGGTCAAACCGGAAGTAAAAGATATGTATGTGACGCGCATATTTAATCAGTATTCGGAATGTCATATGTCCATTTCCGCATATTAATGCGGGGTGTAATTTTTTTATTTTTCAATTTTTCGGCGTTTTCTTTTTATTTGACATTCAATTGTTTTTAATTCTCGGATTCCTTAGTAAAAAGCACATAAGTATAATTTTTGAAGTTTTTTCCTAGTTTAAAAATACAGCAGAAAAATCGAGTAAGGTGCACTTAAAATGATCACCCTGTACATGAGGTTACTGCGCTTAAAATAAATCAAAAATAAAAATTATCATATTCACCTTTCATTGAGCCTTTCATTCTCCATATCAATATTTAGAGACGGCAAAATGGAAAAACTTTAATTTATATTAGTCTCTACAGAAATTACCAGAAATAAAAGAAAATTATTACTTTTATTAATTTACGAAAAAAATTCAATTTTCACTAGTACTCACTTTTTATATTTTCTCTTTTGGGCTAATGTTCGATTTTTCGGTTTTCTGCTAGGGTATTTACGCTTATGATATGTTTTTATTTTTCTCATTGTTCTTTCACTGCACTAATAATCACTTTCAATAACACGTCTACTTAGGTGTACACTTGATTTAAAAAAAAACTGGTACAACTCTTTTAATCGAAAATCTTAATAGTTTAGTTGTGTGCATATGTCTGTAAATAGGGCTGGCCAGGTATGTCGAGAGGGGGGTGGAGAAGAGGTGATTTACCCCGGACCTGGGTTTTTTGGAGGAGATCGGTTTTCTTTGTGTTTTTAAACTTCAAATGGAATTTTAAAAAATAATTAGAAAATAACTTTTTCAAAACATTTTCAAGCCTGCCATATTACAGTTTAAAAAAATAATATTTGTTACGGATAATTCTACTAATGGTTGTAATTAAAATACTAACTGAATAATGATAATTCTATTTTTATAATAAGAACACAAAAATACCACTTGAGATTAAAAAAAATGTAAACAATGCAAACTGAACATAAAAATACAATAAAAAAAATAAAATAAATGAACTTCAATTACGTAATACTGAATTAACTAATATTTTGTCATTGCTCCATTAGCGTCTAAAACTGCCTGAAGTCTTGCAGGCATGGACAAAATCAGATTTCTTGCAAGGTCAACTTCTTGCGACAAGTTCTCCCAAGCGTCTTCAATTTTCCCTTCCAATTCTTGGGCATTATTTGGATGGTTATTTAATTTTCTTATATGTTTGACCATTAGTCCCCATACATTTTCAATTGAATTTAAATCCGGACTTTTAGATGGCCACGGTAACAACTCTATGTTTTTATTAAGAAACCATTGCCTGACACGATGGGCCGTATGTATGGAGCAGTTGTCTTGGAAAATAAAATTATTTTCCGGAAACACCTCTATTACTGACGGCAACATGATATATTTCAATATCTTTAATGGAATTGAGATGACCACCACTGTTCCAACACACACCTAACCCATTTAGGCTCATCCAAGCCAATACATTGACTGAAAACCGTCCTGATATGTGTGGATCGAAAGTATATTTTTCGTCGTATCTAGTGGAAGGAGGCCTATATACGCGAACATGTCCATCGTTACAGGATTTAAAAATCTTTTCGTCAGAAAAGAAAACTTGTCCCCAGAAGTTTTCATCATTGATTATATAGTTGAGTGCAAAAATAATCCTACCCTACTCCTTTTCTTCTGAAAGTTTGTATTTTTTAGCCGCTGAACAACTCTTCAAGTCGCTTTGTAGTTTTATTCTTCTGCAAGCAGTAGATACCGAAGCACGGAAATTTGTCTCTGAAATTGCATTTACTGCAGTCTGAAAATGGTTTTCTATTAAGTAATTTATAAGATTTTCATCTTCTTGATTATTGCTCTTTCTGGGCCTACCGGAACCAACTTTACGGGATACCGTTTGGTTGGTTTCCCATTGTTTTTTAACACTCATTCTCGTGGTTTTACTCACATTGTATTCAGCAGCAAGTCTTCTTATGGACCAACCATCTTCAATTTTAGAAACAATTCGAAATTTTTGAATATCTGTTAGATGTCGAACCATTTTTAATAATGACGCCACTGATTAACGTCAAAGTGACATTTGTAAGATTATTAATATCAATCAAAGAACGAATGATTTACATAGCTAAAAGAAAGTGTACCAGTTTTTATTGAAATCAAGTGTACCCACTTTATAACAAATAAATAAATTTGAGATATCTCTAGAATACACACGCCACTGTTGTTTACGCAAATCGCAACGTGGTTCCTAAGTGCCCGATTCCCCCTCCCGCAAACGAGTCCAGTGTATGCAACTGCATCCGTGTTTCCGAAATATCATGCGAGATGGCAGCTATTATCGGAATATAGATATGCAGTTTTTAGTTTTCTAATAAATTTATTTTCAACTAATCCAAGAGTTGTGTCACATGAATATAAACGTTACAAACAGTGACTAATGTCGGAATGTTAAAAAATTTGGATACAAAATATTCAAAATGCATGCGAAAATTTTTTTGACGATTCTGAAAAAAAAAATTACATTCCGACATTTTATACATATTTTTGAAAAATCTTGTAAAAATCGCACTCAAATCGGATAAGTTTTAAACGACATATTCGAGAATTATGATTTAATAGAGTATATAAGACTCTTAATAATGATAATTTCAATTATTACATCAAAAAATCTAAACTTATTTTTAATTGATAAATGTTTTTATTTTTTGAATAAATTTGATGTAAACTAAGTAATTAGGTAATTTGTAATAATTCCTATAGACATGTGAAAATGACTGAGAAAAAAAATATTATTATCGTTTATCAGTTATCGCTAGAGATATTATTAAAATTAAAAGACAATATTTCATTTATGAACATTTATTATTATTTTAACAATATGCATTTATTTCAAGAAAACCCTGTTACCCTATTTTTAAAATTTGTAAATAACGAAAATAAGGAAAGGTGAATTCATGAATGATCACCGCGTACAAGATACGTTTAAATAGCCCCATAGACAATAGAAGGAATAACTAACAAGGAGAACGTGATGTATGTCTTGCAGAACGGTTATCTCCAATTCAAACATTTCTAAATTGATATTGAGAAAATCAAAAAATCAAATTATGTGGTAAAACACTATCTTTTTACAATCACGCATGCAAAACATGTTCCACCCATTTGGCACCATCCAGGACTTACAACATTGTGTCAATAATTGTGTTGTATAAATCAGTAGATACATGTTACTACCAAAAAAATTAGTATCAAAACAAAAAATGAAATTGTTGAAAAATGAACTCCGTATAAACATTTAATTTATAGTGTGGAGCAAATAAATCTGATTATCTGGTATCTGGTTTTCACTTTATAATGTAAGGTGTTTGCGAAGACCATAACTGCGGTTAACTAGAAAAAATTGATCTTATCTGTACGTCAAATGTGTATGGAGAATTTTCATTCGCTCACTTTTTTGTATAAATTCTTTCATAGTCCCTTCTTAATAATGAACGAATGTGTACATTTCAATTTGAATAGCAAAGATACATATGTATATTAACTTAACAGTTACATTAAAAATTTAAACGTGTTCTAGTGTTCAAAACATTATTTCAAGAGTTTATTCAATGCTACAGAATTATAAGAACATTTACCGAATACCAAAAATATAAAGAAATATTAGTATGCGCTTGAATAATGTCTCGAAGAAAATATTAGAGTACAAGACTAGAACGTGCAAAGAAAAGGAAAAAAGACCTATATATCAGAATTTATAATGTTTAATATTCAAAACGATACCTTAAATCATTTTGATTTGATTTTTTCCAACATTTCTGTAGAATTATTTTTTACTTGGGAATAAAATACATAATAAATACGTCCCTTGAATTAAATCTAGCTGATTAAATGATTGAGAGATGATTTTTAAAAAATGCATATACATTATATACGTAGATCATCATTAATTATTGTTAAATACTATTCAAGAACTCCATTTTTAATTGAAACTTTTATTGCAGCTATCCTGGATATTACTCTCAACTTCCATTAGAGGGGCAAAACCCTGAATATCTTTTACAAACTATTGCAAGACTAAGGCAAGCACTTATCAATGACGACGATTTGGAAAAGTAAGTACCTCTTAATAATACCTGTGTATAATTTCATCCTTGTTTATTGTATATACACACGATGTAAAATGTTTTGCAGCTTCCTGTTTTACACACCAAGTGATATTCGTTTATATGTATAAAATTTAATAATTTCATACTTAGCTAACGTTCTTAGATATAATTATTGTTTAAGTAATTAATTATAATTTCTATTGTTCCAACATAGATTCCTGCAAGGTTTCAAAACCTGTGACAGTTTAATTGGTCTATTGTATGTCCTACCGTAGGAATAATTCTGAATTTCGAAGTAACCGTATAATAAAAGTCAATTGTGGGAGTTGCGTCTAACTTATTGCTCCATTTTAAACTTAACAATTTTAATTTTCTGACTATCTGTGTAAATCAAAAGTAATGTAGTTAACAAAGAAATGAGTGAATCTAACAAGACCCTATGGTGAAAAATTCTTGCCTAAAGCTCAATTTTAATAGGAATATTCGTAAACTATCGGGAATAATATATAATTATCATACGTGGGATTTACCGATCAGTTCCCGGGGATGGCTTTTACAGATATAATATATTTAATATTACAATGTTCATGGTAACTTAGTTTTGTCAGGGAATGAATTATATTAAATTGAAACTTAAAGCGTAATAGATTCTGTTAAATTACAGTATATTGGTAATTTACATTACTGAAGGCCAACGGCTGGCCCTAGCGTGGAGGAGAGAAAATAAATAACACGATCAAACAGTGTCTTGCATAACGTGTATTCATTCGGACGTAGGTACTAAAAATACACAGTTAAAATGTCACAACGTAGTAAACCGACGGAAGCTACAGTAAATTCTTGGATACGCGATATTGCCGATTTACAATTTGATGGTGGACAATTGTATTGCACTAGATGTAATAAAGCAATTTCCTGGTCATGCAACACAAATATTAATAGACATATTTCCCCAGAAAACCATAAAGGGAGCGTAGGTGGATTTACTTACAGTAACATGCAATGTAATTTTAACTTAGATTTAGTGGAATTTATGATAGGATGTAACATACCGTGGTCGAAACTAGACAATCCACTTTTTAAACAATTTTTGGAAAAATGTATTAGTGGAAAATATAGCAATGTTAACGTGCTTTAGGAGTTTACACTAAGAAAAAAACAATTATCAACAGAGTGTGAAAATATTAGACAGAAAATTTCTTTTGAGCTTAATGGGAAATACATCTGGCTTAGCGTGACTAATGCTTGCGGGTTTAAGGTAGCAAATGTTTTAATGGGTGCATTGGAAGAAAATTGTTCAATGAGCGGGCACTTGATTGCCTTTAAAGTTTTAGAAGCTATAAATTCTCGCATTATAGCGGAGGTAGTGAATTCAAGTCTACAAGAGTTTTGGGCGACAAATATGCAAAAAATAAGGACAAGTTCTTATGATTTCTTACCGATGGAGTGAATTATATGAAAGCTGCTTGAAGAATTTTGAAGGAAACATATCAGAATATACTTCTTGTAACATGTTTAGCACATGAGCTTCATAAGATTGCTGAAACTATTTGGGGTGCTACCCTAATGTTGATAATATGATATCTAGTGTAAAGAAAGTTTTCTTAAAGCACCAAGTCGTGTACGGTTATTTCATAAAATTCTACCAAATACTCCATTACCTCCACCGCCCATTATGATACGATGGGAAGCTTGGCTAGAGGCAGCATTGTACTATTAGTGTCATTTTGAAATCTCTAATACAGCAGTTAAATCCAAATGATGCAGACATTTATGCCAACTGTTCAAGAAAATCTGGAGACCATACACAGGAATTTTTCACGAATTCCTCAAGCCATACAGGACCTTCAATATCAGCCAACATCAGAATTTACTACAGTCGATGCAATAAACGTTGTGTTCGATCTTCCATAATGTATTTTTCAATTACAGGGAGAAATTGCTGCGAGGGTACAAACAAAATTCTAAACTGTTAAAAAAAATCCTGGATTTGTTACGATGACAGGTGTAATAGATCTATTAAACGGCAAAGTACTAAACTTTGCTACACCGGGTATAAATGTGGTGACTTTGCGAAAATTTACATATTTTAAGTATGCTCCTGTTACATCTGTCGACGCAATATAAATGGATTTTCAATTAAAGGCGCCGAAGTTTAACTACAAAAATTTAGAACAGATATTAATAATATACTTTTATTTTTATAACGGGCAGTGAAAAATAGTTGTGTGTGTAGTTTACTGTTAAGTACATCCCCCTATACCTCCAGTTCTCTTTGAGTGAGTGTTTATAATAAATTGACTTTTTCAACTTTGGATAATACGGAATTCGCTAAAAAAAATTTCAAGGTAAGATATAGTTTCATATACGCATGCAAATCTGACACGTAACCACCTAAAGCCAACCCTGGTTCACGTCATATCTGATTGGTAAATCCTACAGTTGATAATTGTATGAAAATAAATTTATATAAAAGGTTTTTGATAATGACATACGTAGACATAATGAATATTATTATGGTGCTTTACAGCAACAACAAAAAACAAAACAACGAAATAATTCTGTAAAATTTGTTAATAATTTGCATCTCAAAAATTCACTGTAGAAAAAAATTTTTCTTTAGAATCAGTTGTCAAAAATTAATCATTTAAATTATTTTTCTACTTATTATTTATGCAAGGACCTCAATATTGCAGGCACAATAGTATACCACATATTTATACCAGTGGCAAATAAAATAACAAATATTCCCTGACCAAAGAAAACGAGCGATTACAATTTTGAGTTGCGAGAACACAACAAAAAAACTAATGTCATAAACGCAAAAAAATAAGTAGGCACCAACCAACAAACTCTAATGTTTCAAAAATTTTGTTGAAAACACAAGTTCAATGTGCAGAGTTGCCCTAAGATCAAAATAAATAAATATTCGCAGTCGGCAAGGTTCAACTGCACTTTTGCCTTTTTCTGAATACATTAGAAACCATTTTTTTTTTAAATATATTCTAAATTATATTTTAAGATCTATTTTACTGTATTTATTTTATTATTATACCAGGTGGGCCGAAAAACAGTACTTTTTATTTCTCTTTGCCAAAATTTTGTTTCTTAGCCGATTTTAGCGACCATGGTGTTAATAGTTAACTGATTGAATAGGCTCTAAAAGTCAAATGTTAAAATCGCCGAGACATCAAAATTCAAGATGGCGGAAGCAATTGGAAATTGGCCTTCTTTTGTAATAGTTCTTTTTAATTGAAAGTCATAAATATCACAGAGCTAATGACAGATTTCGAAAGATAGAACTTCCCTCTACATGTTAAGACTACGACGAGTTATATCGGTTCATTGATTTTGTAGATGTAGTGAATCAAAAACCTACTTGCCATTTTTTAAATCTGGAACAAGAAACAAACTTTTATATTTTGCCTGCCAATTATTTATTTCTCAACCGATTTCAATGAACCTGGTCCTGTTATTTAGGCAATAAAATCAGCTCTTAGAAATTGTGAACAAATTATCGAAATTTCAAAATAAAAGGCTGATTTTCTACTAATATATCTATTGCTTATATTACAACTACATCTTAAATGTCAACAATGTGAACTAGAAAAATAATTTATAATAAATCTTATCTAAGAAATAATACGATGCGCAGGTGCGCCATTATAGAAAAATACATAATCTACAGCATGTATATAACTGACTTGTTGCTATAAAAAAGGACCCTAATTGGTTAGAATACGAACTACCTACTTTGGGTGGCAGAAACAATGATTACTCACTGGAACCTTAAATTTTGTTGCCAATATTGAACACTATTAGGAAAAAAATTAACACCATTAGGAAAAACGTATCCTTATAACTAAGCCGCCCTGTAGTTCTGAGTCGAATCCATTGGATTGCTTTGTATGGCCATATTTTCCTTAAAGACTGCACGACAATGACAGAAATCAATTTAATAATATTGAAGAGCTACGACAAGGACTAACCTAATATTGTGAAGACCTGCAACTTTCAATTAACCTGGCCATACACAGCTAAAAAAGAAAAGTTACGGCAACTGTGGCTGTACGAGGAGATCAAATTCAAGGGTTATGATGTGCTAGTCTTTATTATTTACTTATTAGTTGAATCTTTAGTGTTTCAAACTACTGATCTTTTTTAATGGTTCAATAATATTGCATTTGTTTTACAGGGCGCATTTCATTTGTTCTTTCCACCTAATTATGGATACTTGGTGAAATATTTTCTACCATTTTAACGTGTTACTTACTTAGATTAGATTTTTTATAGTTCGTGTTTGTAATATTTAAGATGTAGTAGTATAAGCAATAGAAAAACTACTAGAAAATGAATCTTGTATTTGAAATTTCAATAATTTGTTCTCAATTTCTGATTATATTGCCTAAATATCAGACAGAGTTCATTGAAATGGGTTGAGAAATAACGAATTGGTGGGCAAAATATCAGTTTTGTTTTATGTTCCAGATTAAAAAAATGACAAGTAGGCCGTTTTTGATTTCTCTATAACTCCAAAAGCAATGAACCGATATAACTCTTCGTAGTCTTAAAATATAGAGGGAAGTTCATTCTCCCGAAATCTCATTAGTCCTATCATTTTGACAACTTTCAATTAAGAAAAACGAGCGTAAAGGAAGGCCTGCGTTCGCCATCTTAAATTTTCATGTTTCGGTCATATTAACATTTGGCTTTTGTAGCCTATTCAATCAATTCACCATTGATACCAAGGTCGCTAAAATCAGCTGAGAAACAAAAATTTGGCAAAGAAAAATAAAAAGTACAGTTTTTTGGCTCACCCGGTAGATGCATTAATTTCAAAATAATTTGATGTTGTACAAAGCCACCGTGAATTACTATGCTTATAAAAAAAATAAACAAAAATGTGAAAATTAGAAAATATAAGTTTTGTTTGTGTTCAGTGGAGACATGGATTGTCATCAAGTAAAGACACAATCCATTAATATGTTTAAATCTCATTTCTGCTAACGACAAAATATATTTTGTTTGGCAGAGATTAACTGATAAGTTATTCCAAAAATTCAGTCTAGGGTATTAATAAACACAAAGTTCCTACGTATTGTGGTTGCACGCTGAAATTTAATATTCTATATTTAAAAATATTGTTTGGTAAATAAAACGGAAAAATACTTCATATTTTAGAGGATTATTATAATGGTAATACATTTTCATTCACAATAGCAACTAAAACACATAAGAGCACTTTTGTTAAAACTATTTATTCCGATCTTCAGGCACTATTAAGTACAAGGAATTATTCATCCAAAAATGTTGAATAGAGAAAAATAAATTATAGTTTAAAAAACTAAAAAAACACGCTTTAATAGCAAACCGAACTAAAAAGTAAAAAATAAGAATAAAGTGATTGACACAAAAATTCATTTTATTGTAAAAAGCGTGGGGAGCTTGATATCAATTGTTATAAACATTTTATTGGTAGCTATTAATAAAAGTAGAGTTATCATAAAATACAGTAAAAAGCACCCCACGCTTTTTACAATAAAATGAATTTTTTTGTCAATAACTTCACTCTTATTTTTTTACTTTTTAGTTCGGTTTGCTATTAAAGCGTGTTTTTTTTAGTTTTTTGAACTATAATTTATTTTTTTATTTTTTAGTCATGAAACGAACACAAATGTAATAGTCTTCAAGAATGCTTGGCGAAATTTTTTAATTATTCAAATTATTGTATTGCTATTATTGAATTGCTGTATATTTTGACAAAACGAAAGAATTAAATGCTTTCAAAAAAAAAAAACGTTTTTATCGTAAATTAGTAACTAGTTCATCTTGTATTTCAAGTATAGTATGAGTTACGGTATTCAATTAGTGATTAACTTTCTGCCAACTTATCATGGGAGCGATATTTTGGCGAATGCGCCGATCACACAACTTTGACATTCGCTTAGAAAAAATTTGTATTGTATTGTCATCGATCCTTAATACGTGTGCAAATTTTCAATTTAATCAGACGTCTTGAAGTTGGTGAAAATTACGTTGAAAGATTCCGTTAAATAGATAGAGACATACATAGATACATACAGGTGAAGCTACTATAACGCGTGTTAAAAAGAATCTTAGACATATATTATGAACTGATTTAAAACTTATTATAGAATTAATTATTTTTTATACTTATAAAATACAACTTCCTGTATAAAAAAGTTTTATTGTTGTTTATTATTTTTGTTTAATTGATATCGATAATTTAATAAACACTTTTATTTTAAGTTAAGATATCTTATTATTAAAATGAGGGTCGTTTAATAGCTGATAAACCTGATTCCTTGATATTTTATTGTAAAACATATACCTAGTTTCGCCGTAAAAAATTCTTAAATTTAACAAAAGTACCATTTTGATCAATCCCTTGCATGAAAAATGTTTAACAATGTTAATTTATCAAAAACTCTGTCAACTTGTTCGAAGACTTAGTAACAAAGAGTATTTACATGCTTTTTTTCGGATTTTTTCCATTATAATTTACAACGTCTTTTAAATAAACAATTGTTATAAACAATTTGAGAGATATCGTAATATTTGCAGAAAAAATCATTTTCTTGAAACAGAAATTCACATGAGGATGTTTTTTTTCAAATTACAAAAAAAAAAATTTTTTTTGGAATTCTGATGTCATTTTCGGATTCAGCCACGTCAAAAAACTCATAAGTACCAAGTTTCATAAATACTGGCACAGAAGCAAAATTTGCGGCTCAAAGGGTTGATGTTTGTTACTTTTTATTAAACAGTATAAAAACATTTTAACAGATTTTCTTTGCTCACATTAAACTTTAATCCTTTTCTATTCTACGTACCAAATTTTATAAGAATTTTTCTAAAAATGACAAAGTTACAGATTTTTGGCAAGAAATATCACTATAATAGATATAAAAATAATACATAAACTAATAAAATTATTAATGTTTAAACATGTGAAGATGCTAGATCAAACTTGGATTCTTCATAGTCTCGCGCAATAATAAAAATTCTTCAATGTCATATACTTACCTCATTGGATACATTATGAAAATTTGAAATATTGTCAAATTTCTCATTTAAGAAATTTTAAGAATAAAGATATTATTGTCATTTATCAAATGACAATTGAATTATACCTTAAAATACAGACGCAATTCCTCTTCTAATCAATTCAGAGGAAAACGTCTAATGAAATAACTCTTGATTCTATTTTTTGTATTGTCAAGCACCCACGTTTTCTGCTCTCCTTTTATCACATGCTCTATACACAATACTTACGTCACTTCTGTGTACATACTTCTTTCAAAACCCTCTTCAAAATGATTCGTAACATATTTCAATTTGAATATAGTATTTTTTCTTGCTATATAACCTTTCACTTGGGCCCACACTAATTCAATAGGATTAGGTTCACAGTGATAAGGTGGTAGTTGAAGTGCAGTATTACTACGTTATTCTGCCATACCGTCGATGACGTAAAACGTTTTGTAAATTTACAGTACTAGTTAACAGTTCTTTCATTACTATATTTTTTCCTTAAAATCTGTTTGCTTTTCTGAAAGCCGCTGACCAATTTCAGCTTTCGCCAACTATTTTTTGGTAGTCACCAATACGCTTTTATTGGAATCAGTGGAGGATTTACTCATTAGGTGGCCCGGTACTAATACATTTTTGCCCCCCACCCATACAAAATGAAAAAGAAACCTTACAAATACAAAAACACATAAACACTATTCAGGAGATGATAACACACGCACTAACATTTTTATAAAATTTGTAAAACAAACAAACACCTCAAACCGTGGAATAGTTGATAGAAACTCACTTACTCACTACATTATTAACTGATTAATAATTAACAATAATAACTTAATGAGGAATTTAACCATAACTACAAGTAAATACTTAGAAATTACTTAAAACAGTGATTTATAATTTGTTTCTATTTTACTAGCACAATTCCAAATCAGTACTGAGCTACTTGACTCACATAATTATATAGTAGGTATAAAAAATAAGGTAAATTAATTAATAGAGAATCACCGAAGTAGTTGCATAATTATAATTATAAGTAAATACAAAATACAGTTTACAATATAACACAAAACAAGATAAGGCAAGAGGGAGACAAGCAAAATATTTTCTCTTTTTTTGCAATTTAGCATTCCTTTTTCTCTTCAATTATAATTACTTTTGAATAATACACCAAATATACTGAAATCGGTTTTATTTGCTTATTTTTAATTTCAGTTAATATAGCAAACATTTTTTTATTTATCATATCAGGAATTATATCACGTGGTGTATCTAATAACCACATTTTATCATACTTTTTAAAAATATTTCTTTTTAGTACATTTTTAATATATATCTATCTATCTGGTAGATTATTATATTATATACGCGAGGATCAAGGTAAAAGCAGTTTCGTTGACCTATTGCCTTGTTTACTTCTAGTGTCAATTGTATTGTAATAAATAATAAACACCACAGAAATTAGAAAACTCCCAAATCCAAAGCCAAAGCTACACGGACGAGGGTTGCACTTATAAAAGACGTGGACACATAACCATTCCCACCGACATTGTCAGTGCCGGTGGCGGGATTCGAACTCGCAGGACTATGGAGTGATTATCAAGTCATACTGCCATCGTGTGCTTTAGCCAACTACTCCACCGAGCCAGTTGAGCCGATTGTGCTTATATTAAATTAATTTTCTTTTTATATACTGACATGCATATATTGATAAAAAACTGCCTTGCCTCTAATATACTGCTGTGTTTATAAAGTGTACTACTGGAATAAGTAATTTCTTTCTTATAATTTTTTAAATATTCATCTATGTACAGTCTTGATATTCCTGAACATTCTGGAACAATTCTAGATCCTTCTTAATAAGTCTAGACTACCTCGGCTATTTAATTTAAGTTTCAGTACCGGTAACGACATCTCTGGACACATTTTGGAATTATCACAGTCCATTGGCGTAATATTGTCCCCTCCTTAAGCCAGCTAGACTTCATTAGTCACACAAGCGCAATCTTCATCTTTAATTTAGGACTTTATTGATTTCGGTATATGACATTGTTTATTCTCGTGATGACAATGTATGATCTTTCCCAAGGCGGGGGGAAGCTTTGGGGAGTCGAGTAAGAGAAGCAACATTATTATTATTGTGGATTTCCTGAATTTTATACTTACGCGAACAAACACACAATTAGAGTATTTATGGTATCAACGAAATTATCCGTTGGCATAATATTATTATTTACCAAGCCGTGGGGGCCACCTGCAAAGTCATGAACACTACTAATATGTAATATGTAAGTATGTAATTAATCGGTGACCTTTGCCCGATTGCGGTTTTATTCTTCTAGATTTTCTAGATGAGCCCGGCGAATATTTTTAATGTTTTTGTCCTATTTAGCCATGTGTCATCCAAATAATAAATATTTTTATTTTCACTACGAAACCGTTGTGTTAATCTGAAGTACCTTCTTCTCCAACAAATAATTTCGTTTTTTTTTTTTATTAAAAATGATTTCTTGTTTTATCTCTCCCAGTCGAAAATTATTTCTCATAGAGTTTTCCTACCTCAGACTTACACTTTTTCTTTCACTTAATAATAATCTGTATATAGTCGATTTTCCAACCCCCATCATGTTTGAACAAATCTCAAATGCAGTACCAATTCTCAAATTTTTTTCACATATTTTCATGATATTATTAAAGAAAACAATTCGAAAAGAAAAGGTACGCCTATGGAATAGATATCGTAAAATGTTTTATTACTAAAGCTGGCCGAGGTCACCTGGCCGACAGAGCCGTCATATGACTCATATGTTTACATCATATCATAATACTTGAATAAGTACAATAAATGGAAATTAATTTTAACAATAATGTTACATTTTATAAAAATTTGTATAAAACTCACCCTTTTATGCAGATTTATGAAGTAGTTTGGTTATCGTCATCACAAAGTGGGGAAGATCTATAGTATAATAGCATCAGGTATGTTTCTACAGCTGTCTCCGTCAGCGATGTTCGCTTTGGTGAAAAAAATATGTTTGTATTTTGAAAATGACCGTTCGACATCTACGGATGTAATACAGGCATAAGTAAAACAATCTGTGAACTCACTTAACGATGTTGTAGATGCACCATCACAAATTTGACTTAATTTGCTAAAATCAGGATCTTTCTGTAATACACTCTCAAATTTTTCACTAACGTGATTATTTTTTGCGTCGTTTATAGCCTGTAGCTGTGTATTTACGTCGTCCACTATTTGCAGCGATTCCACTAACGACAACGAACTATTTTGCAATTTTCCTATTGTGTCGTGTAGTCCTCTATAATTGTTATTAATAGTTTTTAAATCTGTTTCAAGGGAAACGTCTTGAAAGCTTGTCTGGCTTTCCCTAATAGCTGCAGCCTCGTTAGGGTTGAACTGTAGTATCACAGCTTTTATTTGTTGAAAATATTCAGCATAATAAAAAACCGCTTTCAACCACGTTCCCCAACGTGTAAGAATCGGCTCTGGTGGTTCAGGGATACCAGGACACTGTCTGTGAAATGTTCGAAGCCGTTTAGGAGATTTGAAAAATATTTTTTTTGTATTTGCTATTAATGCATCTACCTCTGGAAAACATTTTCGAATCGTTTCTGCCACAAGATGAAACGCATGCACTTTACACGTAACATGTAAAAACCTACAATTGTCTCTTTGAAGAAAACGGCCTACCACTCGCATTGTCGCGGCACCATCAGTCACAAACATCAATATTTGACTTGTTGAAAGTTCAAATTTTTCGAATGTCTCCAACATCACACGCGTAATTATTTCGCCAGTACACGCAGTTAGTCTTCTACTAGCTAGTAAAAGTGGAAATGTTGGTTTAAGAGGGTCCAGTACACGTACTATAATATTTAAAATAGAATTTTTTTTAGAATCTGTCGTCTCGTCAATACATAACCAGAGCCGTGTATTTTTTAATCCACATTTAATCCTATTTACAATGTCTTCACGAACAGCTGGAATATATCTACGTAACGATGTACGACTTGGTAAGTTCACCTGGGGATTGTATTTATTCCAAAACTCCCGAAATGGTTGTTTATCCAGTATGTGTAGCGGAATATTACAGGCTATTAACATTAACAATAAATCAACATAAACTGAGTTGTCAAAGGCATGCCATTTTTTTTATTTTGATGTAGCATGGTATTGATATGACGACGACAATCTGTTTTGTGCCAGCACATTAAGTCTTGATTGCAAACTTTACAAATTATTTTGCATCCGTCATAGAATAAATCCGGAAATTCACCGATAAATTTATTCACTGTGTCCGCGTACGGTCGTTTTTTACCCTTTGGCGCGTTTGACATTATGTATAATTTATAGATACAACCTCACGCATTAACCTTTCAAATAAGACTGCAGCGTAAATCTCTTCTAAATCGGCACTTGTGACGCTAGCGCAAGACCGTGGCTGTACTCCAGCCACCTCGGCCAGCTTTATTAATTACTCTTCCTCAATACTAAGCAGACTTCATTGCAGAAAGATGTATTAAATATGGCATACCTTTCCACCGTACAGAAATCTCTATATAGGAAAATATATTTCCACAAAAACATATTTTTAGTTTACTGTTGTACTATTTTTAGTATAATATAAAACTACCTACCGAAAATAATAAGTCATTCCTACGAATCTATTATTTAAAATAATAAAAAACCACAATAAAATTATAAGTAACTTCTAAAAATATTGCATAATAAAATTTAAACATAAATGTTACACTAACAAAGCAAATTATTTATAAATTATAAACGATATATTCTCTTTTTTTATTTTTATCTACGTTTGTCAGATTTTTATTTGTATTGTAAAATAAAAAATCCCACTGAATTTATTTTAAACATTTAAGTACTTGTCTGTTTATTTTTGCGTTATTCCAACAAACGATAAATCATGGTCAACCTTAGTGACACTCGTACACAGCATATAAAACGCACCTGATCATGACCACAGTACAGGGCCATAACTCAAAAAATGTGCCAGCAACTTTATACAACGGATAACTAAAAGAAAATAAATCTAAAAAAGGGCAGCTTTTTGACGGTAAATAATTTGGATTCTCTTGATAATTTATTAATGCATGAACATGAATATTGTTGTGATATAAGTAAGGACACACTGAACACTGTCATCGATATACATTTCGCGAACGAAGCTGAAACGGCAAGTCAAATAGGTATTCTGTAATTTTTTATTTACTTAATGATTTAGTTGGTACTTCACGTAATTTGAATTGCATGCGACAACTGAAAAGGTTTTCTCAAATGACCGCAGTAACCACTTGTATTAGATAAATATAGTTTAAAAAAACTAAAAAACACGCTTTTAAAGCACATCAAACTAAAAAGTGAAAAATAATTATTAATATAAACTGAAAACAATAATGAACGAAAAATACTAGTATTATTGTGAAAAAAGCGTGGGTTGCTCGATATACGAAAAATATGGCACAAAGCGCCCCACGCTTTTTTCATAATAATACTAGTATTTTTCGTTCATTATTGTTTTCAGTTTATATTAATAATTATTTTTCACTTTTTAGTTTGATGTGCTTTAAAAGCGTGTTTTTTTAGTTTTTTTAAACTATATTTATTTTTCACTTTTTTAGTTTGATGTGCTATGAAAGCGTGTTGTTTAGTTGTTTTAAACTATATTTATATTGCTTATTGATGCTGATATTATAACATATTACGATCCAACAGATATTTCTGACAAAAAAAATAAATTTTATTTCAGCCGTGGGATTTGAACTCACGCCCGAGGAGTCTGTCGTTTCGCATCGACTGCCTTAACCCGCTCGATCACCGCGACCTAGCTGACTATCGTGGAATGTACTTACATATTAAGCCTTTCCTCTCACGCAGAGAATACGTGAAGAAAGGACTAGCTATCCTGATCAGGATAATGATATATACTTATCAAATTATTGTATTGTTACCGGTTCTTCGTAAGTGTACAAAGTTTCAATTAAATCTGTCTGTTTAAAGTGGGTCAAAATCGAGTCCAAAGAGTCGGTTACAAACAAACAAACAAACAAGCAAGCAAGCAAGCAAACATACAGGTGAAGCTAATAAAAGCGTGTTGATAAAAAGAGACAGGTCCTACAGTTTATTGCGGAATTCAAACCACATTTAGGACATCGATAATTCTCTAGCCCATCTTAGTCCGAAACAAATTACAAATAAAATATCTAACTTGCTCCGGGATGGAATCGAACCATCGACCTTCGGTAACCAGTAAATAGAGCGTATTGCCCACTCGGCTACCGTGCTTCATTAGTGCTGATTGACTATCCGAACGTATACGAGTTTTTGCACGCACCAGATTGTCACGAAATTTATACACTACTGGTTTCTATTTTATGCAAAACCTGCGTTTAATGTAGCAGACAGTGATGGAGTAATAGACGACAAGAACAGTTGATCTGCGTTATTGCCACATCGGCACAGAACAACGAGAATGAATGTCATTTATTGAGGCGTCTCCGGTCCCCAGCTGAATTCGACGTTCGATTGTGTATTATATCACGTCAGCGTCGTTCATAATGGCAACGAGGCAGTATACAATCAACTCCCTCCCGCATATTTAAATTCTAATTCTCTTACTTTTTCTTGCATTAAACGCAGGTTTTGCTTGAAATCGAGACCAGTAGTATATATGCTTAATTTATGATATAGTGTTTACTCAAGTATGTCCTATATTTTATTCCATACACAATTCAGGCAAAACCTGTGTTTAATGTAGCAGGCAGTGATAGAATAATAGAAAAATGGTAAAAGACAAAGACAGTTGCTCTGCGCTACTGCCACACGGCGAACACCATTAGTGGCAACGAAACAGTATACAGTCAGCTCTCTCTCCCGCATATTTGAACTCCAATTATTACTTTTTATCTCATTAAACGCAGATTTTGCATGAAATGGATACCAGTGGTATATAAATACACGGCCAGTGTGTGAAGCAATAGGATTCATTCTATCTCACCCCAAGAATGTTGTAGCCGTATATTTATTATAGCAGTTCACTAAAATTGGCAACTAATTTTATCATTCCTTCTAGTCGATACTGTTTCAGACCCCCAGACTATGATAAAAATAGTTCACCAACGTAACTTTATACAAAAATATGTAGTATATAATTTTGCACAATGTTTTATAACGTCGTTGTTAACCTGTCCGAAACACTTCCGATTTTAATTCGAATATACAATTCAACTTGCTGTGGCAAAATGACTAGTAACTTTTGAAGCTTTTGTCATCTTTAACAATTTCTAAGTCATAGTTTTTTTAGATCCGTTCGTTTTGAAAAAAATGTTTTCTTGCCATCGTTTTCGTAATTGAGGGGCGACTTAACGAAGATGAAATAAGGCTGTCTTTAGTAAATCATGATTTTGTTTATGACCTAGATGGAAAGGAGTTAAATGGTTTAGAGATAAAAGTTAATTTGGAGGTATTTGAGAATGCCAGTTGCCAATATCTCCAAAATGATGATATATTTTCTAATGTTTTAAAGTTAAGTTAACATCAGTAATCATTCATGTTGCCTCAAATTGTATAATTTATCTTTTATTTAATTAATTATTTATTTAACCATTTGAGATCCATAGAGTATATATGGTAAGTCATAGAGTACATGAAATGTATGTAATAAGAATAATAATTATAAAGACAGTAAATATTGTTAAAAAAATAGAAACACAAGATACGAGTAAAATGGTCAGTCATAAAATACATGAAATATGTGTATAGAGTACAATTCGTTCAAAATTATTGAATACAATTTAGTAATCACAAAACACCAAATATTATAAAATATATATACACAACCTTAAGGTTCTTTATTTAAATATTCATTTATACTGTAAAATCCTCCTCTCACCAGTAGATATTTTACAGCGCGTTTGTATTTTATATAGTTGGTAATATTTCTTATGTCTAATGGCAAGCTGTTGTATAAAGTAATACAGTTGTAATTTGGAGAATGTTTGTGGTTTGTTGTACGTGGTACACTTAATAGATCTCCATATCGAGTGTCATATATGTGATATTGATTCCGTTTTACAAATAAGTCTATATTTTTTATATAAGTTAGGCATTTACAAATAAAAATACAAGGCGTAGTTAACACATTTTTGTTAATAAAAGGAAACTTTCATTGTAATTTAATTTGAGTATTAATCGAATTATTCTTTTCTGACATATAAATACCCTTTACCGGTCTCTGACACTACCCCAACATATTATATTATATGATATATGAGAGTATGCCAGAGTATAATATATATTTAAAAGACTTGTTTGATCTAAGCTATTCCTTAATTGCAATATAGCAAAGAATGCCTTATTTAAATTTTCACACACGTTTTATATGTACATCCCAAAGTAAATGGTTGTCAATATAAGTACCTAGAAGTCTACTGTGCGATGATGCAATATCATATCATACATGACTAAATTATTTGGCAAAGGCCTTCGTATCGTAAAATTCATAAACACAGTTTTACTATCATTTAATATAAGCCTATCTCGTTGTGCCCATGTATTAACTTCCTCCATTGTCTTGTCAATAAGTGATTGGAGCTCCTCAAGGGTTTGCCGTCAAAGTAACCATTAAATCATCAGCAAATATTGTTATATGGCCTGCTATATATTCAGGCACGTTGTTGATATATATCTATTTTCCATGTAGGATAAGATCCATGTCAATATTATTCCCCTTACGCCAATACTATATAATTTATCTTTAAGCAGTGTACGATCAATTACATCAAATGCCATTGTTAAATTGAACGTTAAAGATACTATATATTTACCAGTATCTAAAGACTTATACACATATTCTAAAAAATTAGAACAAGCTGTTTCCGTGGACTTTCCTGTTCGAAATCCATGTTGAGCTGTGGTCAGATTTCTGTTTTTTTTTTTCACAATATGAAGGAATTCTATCATATACAATTCTTTCTAATATCTTAGATACTCAATATGGATATTTGTCTGTAACTCTCTATTTCATCAGAAGGGCCTTTTTGTAGAGTGGTACAACAATTGACTGTTTTAGTAAATTGGAAAAATGACCTTGATATAATGAAAGATTAAATATATATATATATATATATATATATATATATATATATATATATATATATATATATATATATATCTTAGGTAATCAACTATACTATCTTTTATAGTTTTCAATAAGTGTGCAGTCAAATTGTCAAAATCTACAGATTTCTTGTTCTTCAATATCAATAGCTTTATTAACCTCATCATTTGTGATTGGTCCAAAAAACATTGATTGTTCCCGGTATGCAGAAGTAGTACAAGGTAAGGTCGTATTTAAACCGAAATGTTGCTCTAATTTATTTTTGGCTACTATAAAAAAAGTGATTAGCAAATACATTGATTATAGTATTATTATCAGTAATATGTTCACCATTATGTTTTAATGTTGTAATATTATTTTTGCCTAATCTTGGGTTAACTATATTCCATATTGCTTTATTTTTATTCGGAGTATCTTTAATTTTGTTGGCATTATAATTAAAGCAGTTTTTATATTGTGTTTTAATTTATTTTTTTCAGTTTTATAAAGTATTTTGCAATCAGTCATGTCAATAGTAATCATTAACCAAAATACATTTTTCAAATTATTACCTTGCTGTATCAACTCATTTGACAACCATCCTTTGTTATTATTTTTGTTTGGTTTTAATTTAATTTTTCTTAGAGGACAGCTAACGTTGTAGCACCAGATAATATTATCAATAAAAAATTTTAAAAAACTCATCAACATCAAGATTATATAATTCTGTCCAGTTTAATTTATTAAAATTGTATAAGAAATTATGAATATTGTTATCATTAATTAACCGTGTCTCTATTATTTTAGTAATATTTTTATCAATTGGCTCATCTTATATATTACCGACAAAATATTTGGATTAAATATTTCGCATGTACACGTATTATCAGGCACATTGGTGACCATATAATCAATTGTAGAAGAACTGGTGTATCCATGAATATTGGTAAATACTCTTGTTGGCTCCGTAGACACATGAAAATCGGTATACAGATATAAAGAAAGGTCTGACATTCAGTAGTGATGGTAAATAATTTTTATTTTGTTTTTTACATTTCATTTTATAATTGTATAATGATAACATACAGCGTGTAATTTATGTACATATTATATATGTATAAATAAATATTTATTGTAATAGTTGCAAGGCTTCTTAGTCAAGTTGCACAATCTGGCGTGACACGGATTGTCTTAAGCTCGTTATATGTATAAGCTGATGTATACAATAAAGTATGAAGTACATCTTCATTAGTAGCTTTTCGGGAACATTTGCGAGAATAATGCAACCTGAAACGTTTATATGTAGAGGATAAAAAGTAGCAATGGGCAAGTGTTATTCTTTTTAAAATTTGTTTTCAAATAACGTCAGGAAAAAAATAAAAATGATTTTATGAAATTTCGTTTTTTTCCGGATATTTCAGAAAGTATTCGGAATTTTCCAAATTCTAATATAGCATTTTCATAATCATCAAATTGCGCAACTTTGCAATAATTTAATCGATCCTGTATCTCTTGCGGTTTTCAAGATTCCAATGATGAGACTCGAAAAAGGGCCACCCTGTACATAAGCTTTTTTAGATTGCTTTTGCTTTTTCATGTCCTCTGAGGTTATTGACCATTTTTTAAATGATAAATTAT
Source organism: Rhamnusium bicolor (assembly GCA_029963845.1). Taxonomy (NCBI): domain Eukaryota; kingdom Metazoa; phylum Arthropoda; class Insecta; order Coleoptera; family Cerambycidae; genus Rhamnusium; species Rhamnusium bicolor. The sequence goes on along the minus strand of JANEYF010003497.1, from coordinate 217,194 downwards.
ATGAAACATGAAGTACTAACTCCATAAATCGAATTCATGCATGTAAAGATGAGAGTCCAAATCTATAATGCTCTTCATTCTCAGGTCTCTGTTTAACACGTTCCAAATCGTTCATTTCTGTTGGTTTTGCAAGATATATATGGCATGTGGCACTTGATGGAGTATTTGTTACTACTTGTGTAACATTACCATCTATCATTGTAAAAAACAGCTCATGTTTAATAGATATCTGCTGTTCATTCTTCACTACAAAAGAGTGCTTATTTTAGTTTCCACTTCATTGACAACAGATCTTGTTTTCTCTGGAGTCTCTTTTGAGAATTCTATTAAAATGGGCCTACAGTATCGAACAGAGAACGGGGTTGGATTTTTCCAAACGACGTATTTTGTGACTTCATCTACAATTTGTAGTGGAAACAAGGATATTACAAACAAGTTAGTATCGGATTTTACGTCACTTTCACCAGACAGTATTTGCTTGTACTCACTTTGTCCCGAAGATCCATCACAGCCCCATTTACTGCATAATATTAATTGTGGAAAGTTGGCCACATTCACAGAATCAATTTTGATTATTCTCTTATGTGTGTGATCTAGATGAGACTGCAAACTTACTTTAGCACCAATTTCAGTTACTTGCATGTGCTCTGGATAACATTCTCGCTTTGCTTCTGTAAGTTTGGTATATGATGAGAGTACAGTACAGTCTTTGTCTTGTAAACAGGTTCTAAGGTAAGTATATTGGTTTTTCGTTAAATCTAAATCAATGAAAAGAGCCAAGGCCTCTTGATTTGTGAAAGGCTCAACAGAAGTATTACGTCTTAATAATGTGTGGATAAAAGCTTTCCTTTCTTGTGATGCAGAACGTAGTTCCTGTATAATTTCTGATTCCCATGTCTCACCAATTGAACGTAATCCCTGAGTATATGAATGATAAATCTGATCAAGTCCAAAGTCTCGAAATAGTTTTATTGCTTTTCGTTTCTGTGTCTTCTCTGAGGAATCGTTAAATGACTTACATGGTCTCCCTCGTGGGTTTTCAGATAAGGACATCGATGGTTCTTCGTCTTCTTGGAATGGTACAAAAAATTCGCCATCTAACCATTTCTCGTTGCTGCGTAAGAACATATCTCTTTTTCTTCCGGCTTTATTCCAGCGTATCTTAAATTCGGGCAATAAGTGTTTCTGAATTTTGCTGATAACACATTGCAACTGGTCTTCAGAAAGATCGAAATGCTCCGTAACATACCGTTCTGCTGTTGATATATGTTTTCCGTGCTCTATAAAAGTGTCACATATGTTACGTTTAGTAATTTTGAAATTGTTCATTGTTTACTGTCGTAGGACATCTGACAGCGGCAAATTATTGATTACTATTAATTAATGCTGCTTGCATACATTAATAATAACCTAAAATTTTAACAAACCCAAGTTTATATACTTTCCTAATGACAATGGTAACCGCAGAATACACATCCCGTATATAGGTGAAGAAAAAAAATATTTTCTCTTTGGTTTATTTTTCATGGCCAAAAAATATTTTTGTCAAATTATATCGTAAACCATTTTTATGGATATACCACTTTGTTTAATAAGTTTAACAACTACAAATATTTATTTGATTTTATCTAACCGCAAGTCATTCGTAAACATATTTTGTCAAAAGTGGAATATGGTGGTGCTGCTAAAAAAAATCAGATGGGACCGTCCCCATATACGATTTCTAAAATCCAGGCATTCAGTGAAATGCTATGCTCTGATTTGTTGTAATTCCATAATGTATATGTATTCTTTATAACGCCGTATTTTGCAAATTCATAATTCTTATGGAACGAGTATTGCAGATTTTTAAGTGTTCGTCGCGCGCGCTTCTTTGTATATTTTGTTGATTTGCAAGAGAAGCGCAAAAAATTTGCAAGATTTTTTTTTGGATCTTATACAGGATCGTTTTAGTTGCCAGATGGCGACAAAAAACTTACCCGGGTGAACCCTGCTAACAGTTAAAATTTTTCTTGAAGTTGAGAAAGTCATTCCAGTAACATAAGACCTTTATCAGTTTTTTTATTGTAGTAAGGGATAAGCAATATACAAACATTTTTATGTTTTTAATACTAGAAGAACTACTCTTTGAAACGGTGTATAACATATTGCACTTTATTTAATTTTTAAGCACGAAATTGTTTATTTAAAATAAGCTTCAAAACAGCACATCTAAATCTCTCTATATTCCTACTTTTGAAGTCTACTAACTGAAACCAGTCAACATTTAAATAAATTACCGAACATAATTATAAAAGTTTGATGTATTAGTTATAAGAAAATTGAAGTTTGTGTTCCTTATTCGGTTTTTGGTTTTTGGCATTTTTGAGACGACGCCTCCACCATCAGCCCATAGTGCAACGATACTAGAAATATTAAATGCAATGTTTAATGCTCTCGTTAAATTAATATTAAAAAAATCAATATTACCTTCCGAGGGCTTATATGCCACAATTACCACGTTTTTTAATATTTAGGTCAATGCATACTGCACAAACTTCAATGTGAACTTCACTTGATAACAATTTAGTAGAAGGGATGTCATATGATTGTATTTTATTATTAACCATTATAAGTGAACCACCATGTATGTGATCGTGTCTTGAAAAATAAGACATTATTTTATAGTCAGAGAAACTAATGTTTTCTATGTTATTATTACATACCCAATGTTCTGAAATACACATGATGTCAATGTTTTTATTAAATAACAAAAAGTCTATTTTATTAAGTTTGTTAAGTATGCCTTGTACATTTACGTGCGCTACGATTATTATTATTATTGTTACCCGAAAAAATGTATATTTTTTTAATAAGAGAACTTTTAGGCCATCTTTCACCATCATAAGCTTCTTGTAAAATATCATAATCCAGCCCTATCTTAAAAGCTTCCGTCGTCCCATTTTTCCATTTTGGTAGTTTTTCTATAATAAATTCGTGACCTGGAAACATGACGTTAACATGTTCTTGCATATCTTCAACACCTGTCCCAAAAGTAACACGTTCAAAATAGAATCACGACCTCCTAGTCGCTGCTGAGAGATTAGATCTTTTATTTGTTGCTGTACCAAAAATGACAATTTTTTATAATTTTGTGTTTTTTAATTTGTTGTAAATCCTTAGTTTTTGTTAAATCTCTATCAGTAAAGTTTCCATTTTTTTCTTTTATTGTAGTAATTATTGTCTTTATTTTCTTCTGATTTTTTTTGCATCATTCTTTGTATCGAAGTTTTTGTCATGACTTATCTTTTTATGTTCAAAATGGTTTTTGTGGTTGATAAGAGTAGTCGTAGATGAATCGGATTCAAAAGATGAATCAAGGACACCTGTAGAGATATTTTCAAAATTATATCTGTAATAATCGTTGTGTAATTGTCCATTGGACATCTGCGAACTAGAACTTTAATCAATAGATCACTTGTACTTTTTCTCACAATTTTATCCACTAAATTGTAAAAAACTTCACTTTTAAAAAAAATTTCATAACGACGTTTTTGTCTGAACTACTTGTACTTCTTGCGTTTATCATTTTATTATTTATATTTACACAATTACTTATAAATATTTAGAAAATTTGCAGCAGCGATAATCGGACATGTACGCAGCAGCTCTTTGGAAAGATGATGACGCGGTTGGCTTGGATGAAGGCACTCACTCACCACTGTTCTTCACACCATCGGTCTGAAAAAATCACTTTATAAACAACTAAGAATTATATATTTTTTATTTTTTGCGCTAAATTTTGAAGGTAGAATTTTATATTATGATTAATTGGGAGAGGAAACTAGACCAGAGTCCAAGATCGGAAGCTACTACTGCCTCATTGTTGACAGAAGGACATACGTAGACAAATAAATGCGAAAGTATAAAATGAATAATGAAATACATACCGCTTAACATAATGTATTATTGAGAATAACTGAAGTCTGCCATCGAATTAGCATACATGGTCACAACTAATATTCGTTCTGCATTCGTGGCTGTTAAATTTGAGCAATTTGGTCTGTACATGTTTTACAAGGAAACGGAATGTTCCACATCTACCGAGATTAATTATGCAAATTATAAATAGTTCAAACGGGCCGGCAGTAGTGATGGGAATAATCTAAATACGATAATCGAATTAGTCGATTATTTAAATATCTCGAGATAATCGATTACGAAATTAATTGTGCACAATTATTATTGCATGGTGAATACGGTGGCGTTCGATTCGATTATTCTCTCGGTTTCGAGTTGGAACCCTCGATCGATGAACGCGATAGAGGATAAAGTAGGTAACGAGATTGTAATATACTGATCATCCCTTGACCCTTCATATCTACTGTGAAATATACCAACGATAGTAGATGAAATCTTAATTACTTAAGGTGCCTTACATTAAGACGTCAGAAATTATCATTAGTTACAAGTCAAACTTATATAATTTATTCTACTTAATTATGCCGTTGCCAAAAGTTGATTTATTATCTATTCATAATATTTTCTTCAACTTGATTGTAATTTTTTTAGGTTGCTTCTTATCCTAACACGCCCATGACGTTTCATTTGTAATAATAGACCGTATGTTCATTCTTTATGCCACTATATATTTTTTTTATTTATCAATAATATACTATTTCCACTGGCATGCCGCAGAATGAATAAAATCACATAATGCAAATATGAGACCAGATTTGTCCCATTTAAATATATTTTAAGAATGCACATAGTTTTCAAACACCTTAACTGTTTTTTATTTGCTATAGATTAAATGTATATTTAATCTATGACAAAAAACTCTCCTCTCGCAAATCCTAATAAGTCAGTTACCTATAACTAACTTTAACACAAAAATAGTGTACGTAAAAAAAATATATTTTTAATCGCTTATGTGACGTGCGTCGGCCTATTACCGCCACCAATGCCAATCACCGACGCCAGGCACCCGTAACCTGGATTGCCGAAACCCCAATTTGTCGTGAGGTAGCAGGGATATTTTACGTGCTCAAATCCTAGATACCCTCAACACCGGTTTTACATCTCTTTCGAAAGATGGTGACACGGTTGGCTTGGATGAAGGCACTCACCACTGTCCTTCGCACCATCGGCCTGATAAAAAATCACTTTATAAACAACTAAGAATTATGTTTCTTTTATTTTCATCAAAGCTTGATAAGTACTATTGCGGCCGAAAAAAGTGATCAACTGATTTTCCCGTTGTAAATATGGTTCTAACCAGTGACGCATCAATCATATTTTACTATTTTTTTTAATCATTATCCTTGTGATACCCCACCAATGATTTGTTGCCAAATAATTTAATTGACATAACTGACGTAAAAATCCCTATTTGCAACAGACATTTTTTTTGAAAAAACATACTACTTGATAAAAAATTTATTACTGTTTTTCGGCCGCAATAGTACACTATATTCGAAGAGCATTTTGGAGCTATCTAGAACAATATTATACCCAAAAATCTTTGTCTTTGAAAATATAGTTACAACCATATAGACTAAAGTTTAACTATTCCTCAAGGATAGTTTTATCTGTTAGATCCTTCCGTCTTCATAACAAATATGACAATATAGTCTTTTTAATTAAAAGATAAGTACAGTAGTACTCAATTAGCTCAGTTACTTTAAATCCAATCAGAATGTAAAGCTAAGATCCTTTTTGAGTTTAACAAAAAGAGTTTTCTTGACCTCAAGTAATTGATACGGACATACCGGTTCTCAATTTAAAAAGTTTCCACCCCAACTATTTCGGAAACAGAGATATCGAAGAGCATTTTTAAATGGGATTGAAGGGAATTAATTGCTACACTATGAAAATCAACAAAAGAGCAACTCATTCGCCCCCAGCTATCCCTACTTTAGAATCTGAAGTGACACGTCTTCATCTATGAAAAGATTACCATCCTCATCAAATGTATGGGTTATAAGAGGATTAATGGTGGTTCCTAACATATCCAAATAGATGTTGCCATTGAGATTATCTTCAGTAAATGAAGGTTCAACTACCTTCCAATATACGAACCAAAACTTTTATTTTTTGTGGTCGTTGAGTATTTCGTTACACAAAACATATGGATTTTCTACGCTCCAGTATCGACGATTGAGTCAGTTAACAAAACCATTAAAAATAATGTTGAATCGCCGCTGAAATAAATATTTTGTAACAGAAACGGGTTGTTGTTTAATCTCTTAGTTAGTTGTTCACTGAACTGGTTTCTTCTATGAAAATTATCCTTGGTTAGTTTATGATGGATTTATATTTTATAGGGATGAAATTTATGCAATTTTAGGACCTTTCGAACAATCTGAGTTCCTTCATTCAAGGGGCTGGGATCGGTTCTCTTTTGTTTTCCACAGATTCTGTTTCTGTCAATTTTGCAACTAATTTCAAAACGTATGGATGACTTAAAAACATACATATAAAAATTGATACTTTTTAACATGTCTAGTGTCACTGGAGCAGATTTCACAGCACACTATACTCAATAGGCAGGAGGACCCTACAATGTCCAGGATGCAGGAAGGATGGAGAGACATGTTACCAGTTTCTGTGGCAATGTAAAGCGTTCTGGCACCTGAGGCATAGCACCTTCGATATTGAGACGATTCTAAGGGAGGAGATGAGCATCCTCGTACTGAGTGTCATCCTAGCCAATAAAAGATCGGAAAGATTCGATGAAGAAGTAAGAGAAATACATGGCTGAGGTAACGGCTGGGGAGGGTAAAGAGATTGGGTCTGCGGCCAACTTACCAGGCGTCAGCCTCCCCACCACTACCATTATCGAAGTGGTGAACAGACACCAATTAACTAGAATATTTTAATATTTTAGTTAGGCGCTATATTGACGACCAGTTCAAATTAGGTTTAAAGTTCATACACCTCATCTTAAATATTGAAGACCAGATAGGCGTAGATTTCCCACTGTGCAGTTAAGAATAACCATATTAGATATTAATAATTTAAGGTTTATTAATTGATTAATTAGGAACCAACCATTAAAAGTACAGAATACTTATATAATAATTATAAACAAACTTTATGGCATAAATTTAATAATGAACTAGAATGATTTTTCATATAGACTTGTCTGGTTATAACTTACATGTGCTGGATATAAAATGTGACCGTAGTCCTTAGTAATTTCGAGAGTAAGAGTCTCTACGCCTGAAGATACAATTATGTTAGTCACGATGAATTTTATCATCACTATCCTTGAACTAGAGGTGGTGATTTCCAATTTAAGATGGTAAAGTAACTAGCTACAATAACTTTAACAAAAAGTAGATTTTTTTCCGGCCTCCAAATTCAATCGACATATAGCCACGTAAATTTTATGTTTCTTAATTCATGGTAGCGTCTTAAATATTTTTAAGGTTACATATTTTTTGATAAAGTTAGGTATTAAGCTTTTTGGTAACCACTTTATTAGTTTGACCTTTTCTTGAGTTTGATATCATCGAAACATTGAAAATTCTTGTTTGAAATGTGAAATTTGTGTTCTTGAAAAATCTTCTACAGATTAAAATTTCTGGAAAACAGCACAATAGGTTAAAATGATAACGATACCTTGTCTAAGTTTCGTTTAATTATGCTTAAACTTCTTCAGGACTCAATAGCCAATTAATAATATTAACATGAATTTTCAAAACAGAACATTTTCCCACCAAGTTTGTAGGCATAACAATTGAAAACGCAATCATTTTCCAAAATATGTTGTTATAAAAATTCATGTTAACATCCCTAATTGGGCATTGAGCCCTGAAGAAGTGTAAGCATAATTAAACGAAACATAAGCAAGGTAGCGTTTTTATTTTAACTTATTGTCCTGTTTTCCGACAATTTTAATTTGTAGATTGAAAATACTCTTATCACTTAGTCCAAATTGAAAATTTTCTTCAAAAAATATTTAAATATTTACATATTTAGGAAACATATACATTTATGATTGATAATTCAAAAGTATCTAAATAAATATGTGACAACGTCGCCTAGTCAGTAAGTGCTACAGTACAGAGCTATAATACTAGATGTATTATTAACAGATAAAAGAATTTTAGAAATTTATTCAGTTATGATAACTTTTTATTTTTTATAAATTGTAAAATACCTAAACATGTATTTATAAAAACAAATTTCTATCATATTTGTATCAATCTGGGTTACTTATTTGTATGTTTCGTAGTGCAGCATTGCAGCACCTCCGAACAGACTCCTTGAGAAATACGTAAGCAGTCGTCGCTGATGTGGTGTACACCATTTAGAGCTATATTTACGGAAAATAAAGTATATAATATTTAGTACTTCGACTCATTAATATTAGCGAAGATGACAAGATTTCAAGTGTGTAATTAACTAGTGTAATACGATAGTTAAATTACTTTTGATTTAAAAACGAAAATAATGACACGTTTTTTATAAATATCCTAAACGTAATACTGAACTTTTAAAAGTCTATCTGAAATCAAAGAATCTTTCTTTGCACTTTTTCACCACCTTACAAAATAACAATTTTATTAGAGTGAATATTAAACGAAAACGCCACATCAAACTGAAAGTCAACTCGAAATCTTCCCAATAAACGTAAATTCAGTTATGCCACACCCAATACCTTAATACGAGTGGTTTTTTTTTAAATAAAGATGCAACGAGGTGTAAAATCTCTTTTGAAACATCAAATTGCATCTGGTCTGGAAAATTGACTTCACATTAATACAAACATTTACAAAAGAACTACTTTATAGCAAGGGAAAGAAAGTCGAGCTTTCAAAATTCAATTCATATTCAGTCAAAGTTAAGCGTAAAATAATTTTTTGTAAATTATTTCCCCTGCTTGTCTTATATAAAAGTTTATCAAGATAGTCAAAGAACTTAATCCTATTTAAGGCTTTTCCACCCTGCTACTACTAAAGTCTATTTAGTTTACCCTTAGTTTCTTTAAGAGGTACGTAATGAACTAATACTTTAAAACTATTTGAAGTGTTAAAACCATAATAAAAGTTTAGGCAAGAGAATTGTATACTTTATAGGCCGAAATAAAAATTAAAACAACACAAATAAAAGAAACTTTTACAAATATATTATATTAGTAACTTTTAACATCGTATAAAAGTGGCAGTTCACTATGTTGATCTAGAGTTAAAGAAACTCTCGAAAAATTCGCAATATAGGTAACTTTTGCACAGATATCTCTCAATTTATGCTAAGTAAGTGAATGTCTATGTCTTGTATCACATGAATTTTCTTAAAAAAGTTAAAGATATATTTTCTGTCACTCAGTTTAAAACTAGACCGATTCATATTTTCAAATCTCGTCTTCTTAATTGAAACTTAGGCATTTTTAGGGAAAGCTGGAAACATGTATTCTTATAGATTTTGGGAAGCTCAATATGAACATTGCTGTTGCCAGACTTGATTCTGACTTTTGCAACTTAAAACAAGAAACAAAAATGGCAGTGGCGAAACAAGGGGTAGTAGGGTTCGTCCCTTTCCCTTACAAATATCTCTTTATGGAGTTTAAGTGCAAAAGCTCTATTGAAATGCAAACTGAACATTTAAACATTGAGATTAGATCTGATCAATCATCACGTAGGTTTATTTTAATATGCCAAGCATTAGATGTTTAGATTAGTCGGTGTGCTTATTTTTTACAAGATATGGAATAGATCTATGCCGTTTCCTAATACATTTGCGATTTTCTAATGGTGAAAAGAGAAAGAAGTGCTGATCGAATTATATTTTTTAAGTATCATTTAAATAGTTGCGATTCCAAACAAAATTATTTAACAGATCCATATTATTTACATTACATCTTCTATAAGTTCTGTATCATTTTATAGTAATTTTTTTGTATTGTGTTCCTCAAAAGTTGACATCGTATTCATTCTGCCATATTATATACCAAATATTATTTCTGAATACCTTTTATGCATTTTACTTACATGGCCGCCATTACTTTGTGAATGTTAATAGAAATCTCTAGAATCAGTGATATATTTAGTATAATAAATATGACATTGCTAGAAAAAAATACGAGCCTTAACAACTACATGTTGGGACAGACTGTTAATTTTCAGAAACGTGCTTGATTACTTAAATAAGTACGATGATTCTTCTTTAAACTTTAAAACTGCATACAACGACATATTTGCTTAGATTTTCTCAAAATTAACTTCTTATTTTTTTATTATCGTTTGTTTAGTTATTTAGTACTGAAATATACTGACAACTAAATATTGGAACAAGTGTAAACGATGTTTAGTATTTAAGGTACCAATGAGCTTCTAATACATGTATAAGTAGGCGCTGACACAATACAGTGGGTGTTTTTGATTGACAACTCAGAACTCAAATGTCACTCGCAGTTTGTATTTTTTTATATTGTTGTAGCTAGTATCTCGCTAACTTTTTTGAAAAAATGAGAGGCGGAAAAGCTACTGACTAAAAAGTGTGTGAAATTATTACCCAGCAATACCATGCCGGCAAGACAATGCGTGATATTTCACATGAATTATCTGTAGCAAAGAGCACTGGTTATAATGTATTTAAAAAACATGCTGAAAGTGGGAATATTGACATTCGTGGCCCAAAAGTTTTGGAAGGTCCAAAACTATCTCCGAAAGAAATTTCAGGAAGAAGAAGTACATTAAGAGAGATCACCGCAAGTTGAAATCAGGAATCTATAAAGGAGTTGGGAACATTGCAGACAAATATCCCCAACCACAAGACCTTTGGAAAATTTTACAGTCCTTTTAGGGCAAGCATTATATGCTTCTTTCTTATTCCCAATTACCCCTTTAGCGGTAGTCTCCCATGCACACTTAGAAATTGGATTGGTCGCTGAAAATAACTTTTTCCCAATTTTTTCAGTCCATAAAAGTTTAAATTTTGCCCAAGTGTACAGTACTTGCGTTTGAGTTTTAATTAAGGGCGGTTTTTCCATAGCCTACAACATTCAAGATGGTAGATACAAAATACTGCATATCATAGGAAAATTCGCATACCTTATAAAAGCACTTGTGATTATATTTTCAGTAAGATTCTCGAGAAACACTCATCTAGATTCCTGATTCCAACGTGCAGTGATCTCTCTTAACATACTTTTTCTTTCTGAATTACAAACTTTAAGTAACTGACTCAAATTTCTTTCAGGCAGTTTTGGACTTTCGCGAACTGTTGCTCTACAAAGGTCAATATTACCACTTTGACCATATATTTTAATTACATTATCAACAGTGGTCATTGCTACAGATAAGTCACGTGACATATCACGCATTGTATTGCCAAAATGGTATTGCCGGATAATAATTTCACGCACATTTTTATCAGTAGCTTTATCGCGTCCCATTTTTCAAAAAGTTAACGAGATATTAGCTATAACAATATAAGAACAACACAAACTGACAGTGACATTTGAGTTCTGAATTATCAAGTCAAAGCACTCACTGAATTATGTCAGCGTGTACTTGTATTAGATCGTCATTGGTACTTTAAAAACAAACACCGTTTATACTTGTCCCAACATTTAATTGTCAACATATTTCATCATTAAATAACTAAACTAACGGTAATAAAAAAGTAAGAAGTTAAATTTGAGAATATCTAAATTAAAATGAAACCAAATATGTTGTTATATGCAGCTTTCAAATTTAATGAAGAATCGTCGTACGTATTTAAGTAATCAGGCACGTCTCTGAAAAATAATAATTTGTCCCAACATATAGTTGTTAGGACTCGTAATACATAAGCAAAACAAAATATCACTATTATAGTACTTATACTATCTAAATTCCGCAACCAAAACATTTCAAAGGACGCCATTTTGTTTTCCATTTTCAAGCGAAAGAACTTAAAATTGAACTTGGCAACAAAAAAAATTCGATTTCAGCGACCGAAAATCTATATAAATGGACATGTTGCCGGCTTTTCCTCAAGGTGCATAAAGTTCTCTCGACATTTCAAAATAGTCCATACTAGGTAAAGTTCAATCTGCGGAAGAAAATTGATGTGCTATATTCACAATAAGCATTGAATTGATTTTTTTAAGACAATTTTCATAACCAAAAACCACAGAAATATTTCATTACTACCTTCATATTTATTACTACGTGGTTTATATTATTTGTATTTTTATTTCTATTTTGACAACTGAATAAGATTTTTAACTTATTTTAACTATTTGTCCATTTTCTCCTAAAAAAATTAGTCACAAACCATTTTATGTCTTATATACTGTATTTATTACCACAACCTAGTGCGCAGAAACGACGTCCAATTAAAATAAATCCCTTCCAAGTGACCATTAAATTGAATCCCAAATAGTTGTTCAAAAAAAAAATCACAATATATTTACCATTTGAAAAGTATTCTGTACAGTTACATCAGTTTCTAGGTATATTAATTCCCTGTCATAATTATTTTTTAATTTCAATAATTATCTTTCGCCTGGTAGCCATTGGAAACACTGGAAAATTGCATTCTGCAAAATGTGTGGAAAATGAAGAAGAAAACAAATGAGACCTATTGATCCAGCGAATGCTAAGTTATTATAAGTAAATTCTAGATGACAAAAAAACATGTTCATGATTTTTTTTTCTAAAATCTAAAGAATCTTAAGTAGATTAGTACATTTGCATGAAAATAGATTAAACTGACTAAAATTTTCACCTTATTTTACTAGTATTTCAGACGCAATTACTAAATTTTTCATCATTGTTGACCGCAGACATTAATTCGTTGTTCTATTAACAACTTTTAAACTATGATTTGACGATTTAACCAATATGTTTGATTAAATACTGCTTTTCTTTATCTAGACACTGGATAGTTTCCGTGAGTCTCAGACCGGCTTCCCAACCGGCCTGTCTGATCTTGACCATGTTTATTCCATATTCAGTTTCCCTCCAAACATTGCAGTGTGTAGACGGCGCAAGGATAGAAATAAAAAGTAACAATTAAGTCGCATTTTCGTTTGTGTTTGTCGACAGTTAGTTGAACTGAAGAATATTATTTCTTGGTTTTATGACTTTCAGCTCGATAAATTTGAAGTGCACTGTACCGTATTCAACAGAAAATTAATGTTTCACCACACTAACGACGCCAAACGGCATCTTGAATCAATAGTGATCGTAGTAATAAAGTACATATTAGGAGAAGCTGCGTATAGCAACTTTCTTTACGATTTGTGCATATTGTTTTGTTCACTACGTTTATCGTGGGAACTGAATTAAACAACATTTTTGAAAAGTATATTCCCGCATGGCTATTATCCTCTTCCTGTAGTGTATAACACGGATATGGACAACTTCACGGAGGCCACAAATAATCAGTACGTGTAGATTTGTATTCACAAAGCCATGGATTTTAAGGGAAATAAAATCAGTAATGTTATTATACGTATTTTAAGTGATATTCCGAGTACACATCCACTGTTAATATGTAGTAAATGGGTGTTACAAGCAAATGCATAAACAGATGAGAAAATAGTGGTAAATACTTTATATAATATATACAGTGTGGAAATTAAATAACGCATAAATTCAGTAATTCCGTTGATATTAATATTTTGGAAAAATCTCGAAGGGGTATAGCGATTTTAACTACAGCAAATATTTTCAGTCTATTTTCAGTTTCTTATGTTATATATTTTTTTAAGTTATAACGTCATCGCCTTTTTTTTAAATGACAACCTATATTTTTTTATTATTGATTTTGGTAGTAGTTTTTATTCCGGTTCCGACCGTATAAAATATTCAATATGTTATTATTTGAAATATATCGTGTAAAACAGTCTTAATGTACAAATAACAAAAATTCATTAAATTGGAAAAATTTATCTAGTTACCGGTGTATCACATTAGTTCGATTTTTCAACTATTTACATAATTTCAAAATAACTTTCCGTCAAACTTAGGCAACTAGATAAATTTTCCCAATTTAATGAATTTTTGTTATTTGAACTTTAAGACTGTTTTTCTCGATTTTTTTCAAATAATAATATATTGAAAATTTTATACGGTCAGAACCGGAATAAAATCTACTACCAAAATCAATAATAAAAAATTAGGGTCATTTAAAAAAAAGTCGATGACGTCATAACTTAAAAAAATAAATGACATAAGAAACTGAGAATAGACTGAAAATATTTGCTGAAGTTAAAATCGCTACACCCTTCGAGATTTTTTTCAAAAAAATTAATATCAACGGAATTACTGAATTTATGCGTTACTTAATTTCCACACTGTATAATTCTGATAATATCAATCTATACTAATGCCTTGAAAACAGTAAAGGAGCTTTCACGAAATGTTAGGACACTCGAGGTGCCTATGTATTTTAATTGTTCCGTACAAATGACTAATATTGTTTCTTATCCCATGTGTCGGCCCTGCACGCACGGAAATTGTCCGCTCTCTATATATGTAATAGTTCAGTATTTCTTTAGAACTCGCCTTGGAAGTTTTGATCAATAATGATTTCCTCTTTACTATATTACTGATAAATTAATCCATGAATTACGTCACTCCTCATTTGCACATGATCTTTCAGAGTGTGCAAACGGAATTCTCGCTTAGTTCAGCTACTGTCAACTAGATAGTGCCAATTGTAGATAATGAATTAATTAGGTATATCTACTCCAATCCTAAATTCAACAATAAAATCAAGACTGTTTAATTACATATGTATGTTTTAAATAACTGAAGAATTTAATATTATTTAAATAATTTTAGATACATATTATGTACAATTAATTGCATACATATATTATATAATAAAATTGAAATATCTACTTGTGTATTAAAATATCTAGTAGATATGTTTATTTAGTTGAATATTGGCAAGAAATTGTTAACCACAGATAAAATTTATATGTAAATACAGGTTATGTATTACTTATTGTTTTCTAGACATTTTAAAATAATTATAATTTTAAATTTGACATTTTTAATTTATAAGTACATACATATGTACGTATCTCAAATAAATCTGTACTTTACACAAAATTCCCAGTAAAAGAGTAAAAGATTGTCAATACTACTTAACAGATTCCTAATGAAAATCAAACATAATTAATTTTATTTGAAATAATTGAGGCGTACTAATCTGTACCCATAATATTTAGACATTTTTATATTGCGTATAATTTACTAATTTAAACCATGACTTTGATAAATTTAAACAAAACTTTTTGGTGTGATAATTTATAACTTAACCTTGATACTTTTTGACGCGAGGAATAACTAAATAAACGTTTAAACTCAGACGCGCGGACACGTGTTTTCCTTTGCTTAGAAGTTCATAAACTGTACATGTTTATGTTGTCGTAAATAAATACAATAGACTAATTTACAATTTATTTATTCTTTTGATATAAATTTAGGAACTGATAAATCAGACAGCGATGCTGATAGGGGCTTAAAATATAAGCTCCATCTTATGGTGGAAATGCTTTATTAACTTTTTACATCCGTGGCACCTAAACGATAATATTTTCATAAAAATGAATTTATCAAAAATGGTCTATATCGTAGACCTAACTAAAATATAGACGAAGACATATGTATATTGAGAGTGTGAGGCATATATTGAGAGTGTGAGAATATTTTCCTGGGCATTTACGGATTAAGGGGATAAGGGAAATTTATTTACAATAACTGTGAGACTGGAAATGATTATTATAATCATGTTCAGATAATATTGTTTGTCGAAACAGGTGTCAAGTTCAACTCAATAAATAAAATGAGGTAGAACTTCCAAACGTTCACTACTTGTATAAGTACATAAATAATATCCACTTTTGGACATGTTTCTCAAGAGTAAAAGCACCAAACAATCAAAACGCACTTTTTCGGGTAAAAACACTTTAATAAAATTAATAACAAAAGTCGAGCTATTCAACTATCATCGCTTCTGTTTCTATTTTTCATCTGATACATTTTATTCTCATTTCTATATAAGCCTCGTCGATACGTGACAAAATTAAAAACATTCTTTATAGCTCACATTTGTATATAATATGACATCACCACGTATCGACCTATGTCAATATTGGAAATCAGCATAACGATAAAATTAAAATTAAAACCTGCGTATTACATATTTTTAAAAAAATATCTAACTTATCAAAAAGAACGCTAACAGTTCGGCCAACCTGATATTTTTCTCGTCCGCGAGAAACATACAGAGATGCACACAACACTATATGCTAAAAACTAAATACAATTTACCCTAGGTTACTAGCTAAAGACTAAATACAGTTTACCCTAGGTTACGATTTTTTTTTAGATAAATCTTATTTTCTTAGAAGGTCACTTCCGTCGAGAACTTGGTCTCTAGCATCTACTGAAGACTCTTCGTCAGCATTGGAATCATCAGATTCGGAGCTGCCCACCCTGAAAAGTTTTAATTTATCAGATGGATAAATACCGACGTAGGTACTTTTGGCTCTCGTTGAGCCTGTCATATCTTGAACCACATATCGATCGTGATCCAGGATTTTCGTATCGTGAAGGCTCATCGTATTTAGGCAGTAGTTTTCTACTAGTGCCATCGTTATGGGGACGTTCCCACCTAATTAAGACCAAATCCCCAACCGTATACGATTTCGGTTTGGAGCGTCTTTCGTCATAACGTGACTTTTCACGTTCTTGCATTAAACGGAGACGTTCTCCTGCAAGGGATAAATACCGACGTAGGTACTTTTGGCTCTCGTTGAGCCTATCATATCTTGAACCACATATATAGTGATCCAGGATTTTCGTTATCGTGAAGGGCCCATCGTATTTAGGCAGTAGTTTTCTACTAGTGCCATCGTAATCGGGACGTTCCCGCCTAATTAAGACCAAATCCCCAACCGTATACGATTTCGGTTTGGAGCGTCTTTCGTCATAACGTGACTTTTCACGTTCTTGCATTAACCGGAGACGTTCTCCTGCAAGTTGTCGTACGTGTGCGACGTTCGCACGTTCGTGTGCTTCTGTGTCAACGTCTGACAACAGAAATGCGTCGTGTATGCTTCTTGGTACGTAACCAAATAACATATAAAAGGGACTTTCCCCAGTCGTGTTATTTCTGGTTGTGTTTAATCCCCATTGGACTTTTGCAACCTCGTTATCCCAGTTGTCATCATCGACGGACGTAGCCGATAATGCTGCTAGAATGCTACAGTTATACCGTTCCACTTGTCCATTAGCTCTGGGTGTAGCCGTTTCGTTATGTACAAGTTTTATATTATAATTTTTACAAAAACTAGTAAAACGTTTACTCGTAAAAGCAGTATCTCTGTCAGTAATCAATCGTTTCGGTACACCAAAAATGCTAATTATGTCAGAACTAACAAACCTTTCGACATGCTTTGATGTTGTATCTCGTATAGGCTTCATGAAAACGTATTTGGTGAAAGCATCGATACCCACAATCAGATATGAATTTTTTTACGTTTACTTTTTTTTTTTTACAAAAGGACGCAAATGATCCGGGTGTACAGTATGCATTGGTTCAGTTACTTTTTCTATGGGGTGTAAATACCCCGGCTGCTTACCAGCGGGTTGTTTATTATACAAACAGCCTAGACAAGATGCTATATATCTCTTAATATACTGTTTCATTGACGAAAACCAGTAATGTTGACTTAAACCCGAAAACGTTTTATCTACTGAGAAATGGCCTGCGCCATCATGATAAATCATTATTAGTTGCCAACGTGCGGTTTTTGGGACAACCCATTTTGGTCCGCTCTCTATTTTTCTAAAAACACGGTTATGTTTTAATTCATACTGATTGTGTATACCGGTTTCTTCACGATCTAAAGGTTTCCTTGATAAAACCTCGTGTAAAAATTTTATTCTTTCATCTTGTAATTGAGCTGCGAGCACCCAATCATCTTCACAAATATTGACTTTCAACAAATCGATTCCGCTGTAATCAATAGAATTTTCAACCGGATTACGACTCAACGCATCAACGTGTGTCATTCTTGAGCCGCTTCTGTACTCAACAACAAACTGTACTTGTACCGCCAGCCACCAGTGTCCTATACGTGGTATTAAATCTCGTTTTACGAACGTCATGCGTAACGCATTGCAGTCTGTTAAGACGTGTATTCGTTTCATATTTCCTTAATTAAATAATTTCTTTTCGAAATTTGATTTAATTGAGTCAAATCTTTTCCACCCTTACAATATCAAAATAGATTTTTGTATTATTTGTATATCATCATTAAAAGTATGTTTATCTATTCGTAATTTTGAATAGTGTCATTGAAATTTTTTATAACAGTGGTGGTTACTGAAATTTGATTTTTCATTAAATTTTCCATTTGATAATTTGTTGATACACTCTGTATAAAATTCGCCGTCTGAAACGTCTAAGTTTCCTGTTATTGCTTTCCAAATGGTTCCGATACCATTTAAAATTCCACGTTCATAACGTTATGTATCTGCGAAAATTTCTTCATATTTTAATTGTAATGAATTTGATAATTAATTGTTCTAATAAATATGTATACATAAACGTCTGTACTTCAGAAAAAAAATAATTGTGTGCGTATATTTGTTTTAACGTCAACAACATCAAAACACCAAACAATTGATTTCTGACTCTTTCGGGAACGTCAACGTCAACATTTAAATCTTTTCCCGTTACTTCGTATTGTACATCAGTTACATTAAAATCAAAAGTACTTACCAAGGGATCGTTGACTGATTCCTCCTGGCATTCATCAGCACGTACTATGATTTGTTTCTCCTTAACGTTTAAGAGAAAGTTAGAGGTGTTTGCAATAATTAAACCGTTCTGATTGGGTTGCATAACGCAACGGCCAACAAAATAGGAGGTCCCTTCCCATATTCTTCGTGTAGCTTCAATCTAAACCGAACCATCATAGTCGTCATGGGTTGTGACGTTCACATACCCTACAGTCTTAGGTGGAATAACCGTTGCCTCCGTTGCCCACAATGGTAACTTGCTTGGCGACATGTCTTCCACCTGTGGTAAGACAACGTCTGTCTTATTATAAACAAGAACGGAACCATCTTCAAAAGTCACCACTACGTGAGGGTGATTTATTAGGGGTTGTCCTATCATAATTGGTATCATCTGTACCTCGTTTGGTACAATAAATGCCGTGACCTCCACTTTGGCTCCATGTACTTCGATAGTAACGTCAGCCTCCTCCAAAACTCGTACAGTTCCTCCTGCGTATCCTCGGATCACTGCTGTGCTTGGCTGTAACTGTATCTTCAAAAATTCTGCATCACCTTGTCGTATCGTTACAGCTTCACTTCCGGAATCTAAATAACCTTTTGTAGCTTTGCCATTTACTACACAATCTACGAAATACAATTTGTCAAATTTTTCGGACGCTTTAGACGAGATTATTAGGGTATTTGTCTTTCGTGAGCATGTTTCACTTTCATGCCCCAGTCGTTTACATATTCCACACACTTTACGTGGCATTGGGCATGTTGTCGAGAAATGACCTTTTAGAGAACAGTTGTAGCATTTGACACTACTAATCGTGGCCACCTTTTTCTGTTCTTAAAAATTTTTACCAGTGAATGTCCTATTATTATTACTATTATTATGTTTAATTTCGTGATATATTCCACTGCATCTGTTTCGTCTCTCTTCTCTAGGATGTTTTTCTTGTTCAATAGTAGAAAGAAATTCCTTATATAATTTTCCAGGTGTTTCGTAACGTCCAGCTCGAGCATTATTTTGTACACCCTTGTCATGCAGGCCATCAATAATACAAGAAACTGCTTTCTTGCCTGTGATTTCACATAGGTGTAGAAGTTCCATCTTACTGAAATAATAAGACGCCATTGTTTCATCCTGTAACTTTACCCGGCTAATCATTTCTTTTATTGATGTAGCAAAATCTACATGAGTAGGAAATGCACGCTTCAAAAGTCGTTTCCATGTCTTCCACGAATGATTGTAATCGGTTAAGTTATTGTACCAACTTTTTGCAAGTCCGTCCAGTCTTGCCTGCATGTGATAAATTTTACTGCGATCGTCCCAATCACAGACAAAAGTCCCAATCATGCATTTCTGTTAATTGTTCTATTTTATTCAGCCATTTCTTCGCAGAGAACTTTGAAGTTTCCGGGCAAAATTTTGGAATACAGTTTTCGCGTGCCACATATTTTACGGCAGATGTGTTGTTGTTTGCTGAATTAGGATTTGAATTTTGAGTTAAACTCATACTGCTCTGTGATCTAATTAAACGTTCAACCAAGTTTTCCAGGCGTTCTATTCTATCTGGTTCCCCAGATTCTAGACTACGTAGTCGACTGGATTCTGCAACGCGCGAAGTCTACGGTGACGGCGTACGAGTACGGCGTCTCTTGGAACCACGGGCATGGTCTCCGTCGACCGACGATGACGACGGCGACGTTGCACGTTTCTGTAGCGACATAGTTCAGCCAGCACGTATGTATAAGGTATAAAACAGCCTGCTTATCGTTCAATATTTACGAATAAAGAATGTCTAACTTACAGTAATAATTGTTAGTCCTATCTATCCAGCACAAAGTCACAAACACAACACAAAACAGTTAATTGTTTTATTTGGGCACGTGTGCTACTATACCCCACACCTGAACTAAAAGCACCAAACAATCAAAACGCACTTTTTCGGGTAAAAACACTTTAATAAAATTAATAACAAAAGTCGAGCTATTCAACTATCATCGCTTCTGTTTCTATTTTTCATCTGATACATTTTATTCTCATTTCTATATAAGCCTCGTCGATACGTGACAAAATTAAAAACATTCTTTATAGCTCACATTTGTATATAATATGACATCACCACGTATCGACCTATGTCAATATTGGAAATCAGCATAACGATAAAATTAAAATTAAAACCTGCGTATTACATATTTTTAAAAAATATCTAACTTATCAAAAAGAACGCTAACAAGAGACTTGTTTAGTTTTTTGTGGGCTTATATTATTTAAATGAAGTTGTTTCTCCTTTTTTTTTTCATGTAAAATTGATACCTCTTTAATTTTTCTGCGGGAATTTAGAATCACCCAGAACATGAACGACTGCAGATGTCGCTGAACGTGTTGAATCATAATTTAAGTTAACACTTGTTGCTCAGCAAGTGAGAGATACAGTGTGGAAACTTATGATATAATAAATAAATTCTGTATGTCGATAACACAAATTGTTTGGAACAAATCCTCACAAAGGTCGTTTTTCATTTTTGCCATAAAAATTTTATACCCTCTTTCAACCTCCGTTGCTACAGTCAATCCCTTCGAAAATTTTAAATAGCACAGAGGGTTAAGATACTTAATTATCTATACACTGGTTATACATTTTTTAGATTCAGTTAATCCTTGTTAGAGATAGACCGTTTTAAAGATGTAGAATCAAATATATCTTAAATTCAATAATTTCTTTAAAACTGAAAATACCTACATTCTAAAACTAAGTTTTTAATAAGACTTACGGTAAATCAGATTTAGTCAGTTTATTAAAGTTAATTAATAAGTTGTTCAAAATAACATCTGTGGACTAATAGCCCTTATTTCGGTTGTTATTCTGTCTTTTAACTCTTGTAAGTTTGCATGTTTTGTTTGATAAATATTGTTATAACTGCAAAAAAAAAAGAAATACAGTGGGGTCAAGTCAGGCGACTTTGCGAGCCATTCCAATGCATCTTTTCTGCGTATCCATCTATTCAGGACTACTTCTTTTAAATATTCAACCATTTGCTTGTATTTCAGTTCTCGACATCCAATCATCATACTCATTATTAGTGTTATACAATGAGCATCAGTTAAATAACGCATTTTCTTAAATTTACCATTACGTCTTCAGACTATTACAATTAACTATTCTTGCAAGCTTGCCTCCCACTCGGACAATAGCAAGTCAGAATTCTCTTAGATCAACTAATCAAGTTCAAAAATGGTATAGAAATAACAAAAACCCACTGGCCTGGCGATGAAGAATCTTCAAATATGGTTTGGTTCCAATTCCCACAGCCAAGGATTCGGCTCCACAGTCGCTCTTGAACACAATATCCTGCACAGGTTCAAACGGATGCAGGGCAGCTTGTAGTTGAGTACAAATGGGGATCCACTGACTTACAATCTGCATTAATTTTCTAGCACAATCTTGGACCAACATTGAAGATGTCGAAGAGAATGAAGATTGTGGCGAAAACATAGACATTCAACTAGACCGTTTAATGTACCAGAAGACAGAAGACCACATTGCTTCAGAAGAACAGAGTGAGAATTTTGACACTATTATAGAAGACCAACAAACCGCAGCCTTCGTCGAAGCGAAGAAAAATATGATAAACTTGAACTTATATAATGGAGTCAGCGTACAGGGGATACCACTGACAATTCGACTTCTTTCAAATATTACACGCTCTATGATTATATTTAAAATGTTTACCAACAACAAAACTGAAAATACTTTGTTTTTTCACGGGAAAATTGTTATTTACCTTCACTATGGCAACCATAAAAACCTTATTGTTCTTTGTAAGAAATTAACTTTTAGCTAATGTCATATTAATTGTATTTTTAATAATTGTACTATTAACAAATAAATTTGATATTAATTATTAATTTATTATCTATATTATTACATACTCGAGGAATTGTCATGGCAAATACCACTCGAGATTTCGATTTTGAATAGGAGAAATTTTTATTTACATTTAAACTTTGTGGTCATTTTGACAACATAACTCATAGGCCAGTCACATTAGAGGTTTCACCTCGGAATGAGAGATAATAAGCTGTAAACTTCCTTTATTTTGGCGTTCTAAAAAGTTGTCTCAAAAGTCTCATAAAATCTCGTGTCCGCGTCTTAAGATATTCAAGGTCAAAGGTCACAAAAATCGGTTTTTTCCAAATATCTCGCTTCCTATGGTTTTAATGACATTTGCATTTATTATAAACTTGTAGAAAATAAAATTCTCTACAACCTTTGTCCCAAACATTTTTTTTTATATTTTCAATCGTTTTTTGAGATAGAGGGCGAAGAGCGCGCCGCGCTTACCTATTCACAGCATAATGCAAGGTCAACCGTAAGTCCCGGTAAATAATACGTCGTATAAAGTCTAGAAATCATTAAAAAATATATAATTACGAATAATTTGCATTGTTTATTAATTAATACATTATACTTAATGATATTTTTCATTTATCGAATATGTATTTGTTTAATATTACTTACCTTTCCGTGTAATCAAAAAATTGTTGAGTGGAATACTTTAATTATATTCTAATATATATGTTAATTATATTTTAAGTAGAAAGAGAATAGAGTAAATACATTTTAATTATATCATTATTTAGAAATACTTTTTCATGTATTTATTACAGTTGTGGGGAAGTTTTTCAAAAACTTTTATAATTAGAAGGACTTGAGTCTTAATTTTCTTCTTCTTCTTCTTCATCGTCTTCCGGTCGCTCGAAAATTTCCAATTCAATATCATCATTTTCGTTGTCAAGGATCTTCGAGAAATTCGGGGTCAAATGTACTATCATCATCGAGATCGCTTTGATACGGTGAAGCACTGAGGCACGCTTGCCCATTACACTAGCCACAAGCTAAAGAACATTGCAACCCCCATTTCCTGCATCCGCAGCGTGAACCACAACCATTCTTGCGGAAAAGTAAGTAATATTAAACAAATATATATTCGATAAATGAAAAATATTATTAAATATAATGTATTAATTATTAATAAACAATGCAAATTATTCATAATTATATATTTTTTAATGATTTATAGACTTTATACGGCGTATTATTTACCGGGACTTACGGTTGACTTTGCATTATGCTGTGAATAGATAAGCGCGGCGCGCTCTCCGCCCTCTATCTCAAAAACGGTTGAGTATATAAAAAAAATGTTTGCGACAAAAGTTGTAGAGAATTTTATTCTAAATATCAGAGCCATATCATCAATATGGCGGTTAACGCCGACATCGTACGAAGGGGAAAACTTAGTATGGTTAGCAGGAGATATAATATAACGATTAAGACAAATTCTGGATTTTCTGGAATTATTTCCTTGTTGGGCCTTTTTTTAACTCCTTAACACTTGGCCTATTTCGTCTAACTAGATTTAATAATCTTTAAATAAAGCAAGGCCGAAACAGATTTTTCAAGTTCGAGACTAACAATACAATATGTCGTCAAGTATTTAAAAATAATATTTCGTGTTATTACACAGACAGTCTCAATGTCGAGGAAATTACAGCACAGAAAATACAGATATAATAGGAACACTTTCTAATAGTTTCTATTTCTTTTTTTTTTTGGTTCTACAGCACTCAGTATTCTGAATCTTTTTTTGTCTTCATAACGTAAAATAAAAATTATGTAATTTTTTGTCTAAAATATCTGTCTTTTCGTCGAAAATTACAAACCTAACTTATTTATTTATGAAAGTAAACTATATGGTTTATATATTTATGAATAGAGGATATCGGAGAGTCATGACGTCAAAAACGGGGTCAGCGCAAGAGAATATTTGTTATCAACTTATATACGAATTAAAACGAAACATTTTTAAAATTATTACTGCAAACTAATATCTTTCAGTGGCTTACCTCGTAGTGGAGAGGCTCTAAAAATGATTAGTGGAGGTGGAATATTGGCACTAGCATTTTACACCTATAATTTTATTGCTGCAGTATTATTCCTTACAAGCGAAGTATGTTATTAAAAGTTGCTCCATATATTCTGCTATTAAAATCCGCCGCCTTCTGCAAAAATTCATTTATATGTTAAAAGCGATCGTTCTATCTCGACATATTTATGTTATTAGCCATATTTAAAATAGGGATATATTCGTAAATAGGCCACATTTAATTGAGGCCTAAACAATCCACTTCATTGCCATATAATAGGTCTACTATTCGATGATCTGTGACAAAATCAGAATTATTGTGTAAAACAATTTCTAGTTTTTTGTTTATGTGTTCAGTGATGTCTACTATTACATACATACAGTGTGTTCGTAAAGTATGGAATAAATTCATTATTTCTTAAACCAAAAATATTTAGAAAAAATCCTCGGTTACGTCGATTCTTAATCATACTTTTTTTTAATGTAACACCCTATATTTCTCCATTCTCATCACCAGCTGGTTCCAAAAATGTATCACACTTAGGGTCTAAAATTGATAAGTTGGACGTAATTTTGAATAGGTACAATTACTAATTTTTCATGTTCTGTTTGATCAAATAATAATCACTAGAACTAACGGTTAGTTAATAATAAAAACAGTTTATAGTAAATGTTCGAACTGTACTCCTTGTTGTAGCTGACAGTACCCCAAACGATGAATAAAGTGTTGTTGAACCTTGTTTATAGTTTCCTGAGAAATGTTGTTTATTTCTGTTCTAATTCTCTCTTTTAATTCAACAATGTTTTCCGGTTTGGTTTTATAAACTAAGTTTTTTAGATGGCCCCACAGAAAATAATATAATGGATTGAGGTCCGATGACTTTGGTGGCCTTTCGGGGTCCACGTCTACCAATCCACCTGTTCAGAAATATTTGGTCAAGATACCTTCGAACGTCTGCTGTATAATGGGGAGTGCACCATCCTGTTGATACCACAACTTTCGTCAACATTGCCAGGATTAATTCTACTGGGGAATAAATTTAATAACATTAGGATTAGATAGCCCATTAAAAATTGGAGATATGCCGGTCCGTTTACAGTTCGATCGAAAAAATTGGGTCCAATGATTCTATTTCTTACAATTCCCACCCACACATTTACCTTTTGTGGATACTGTGTGTGCTGTGTGGATTTCCTTCAACAGCTAATAATCTTGTATACTCGTCAACACATGGGCGACCTGTTTTGGGTAAATCCTCCACCGTACCTGGCTTTCTAATTTTTTTTTCTATTTTACTCACTGTCGATTGAGTTATGGGTAGTTCTGGATATTTAGTATTAAATAAATTACATACTTCTTGTTGGGTTCGCATCCTATCACCACACCCAATCATCGTAAGAATTTCAATTCACTTCGTTACACATACACTTATGTTATAAATTAAAATAAATCTACAAATATTGAGAAACCACTACTGGGGTAAAGTATTATTAAGTGATTTACTATCAAAGACGATAATGATAAAACAAAAAAAAAATAAAAACTAGCCTACTTCAAAAATTAATAAAAAATGTGTTTATTTTACTTTTCTACTTTTTTTTAAATGACCGTATCTTCCAACTTATCAATTTTAGAGTGTTATACATATTTGGAATCAGCTGTTGAAGCAGAATCCAAAAGTGAAGAAATATACAGGGTATTATATTAAAAAAATATACCGATGACGGCATAACGGAACCAGTGATGACGTCATAACTAGAAAAATATATTTTTTCTAAATATTTTTTATTTAAGAAATAATAAATTTATTCCATACTTTACAGACATACTGTATATTGTCGAAGATCAAACATTACATTCATCTCATCGAGTATGGTAAATTATCCTGTTTTTGGTCGACGTTTCAAGTTGTTCTATAGAGAGAGGGATTCAAGACAAGCTTGAGTTTATAAATTCTAAATCTTATTGGACACTGGGGATCGACAATAACTTCTTGAACATTTGCAATAACAACTACTCCGTTAACATCCAATTGCAGTATAGCTCTTTTTATATCGACAGAGCTTCCGTAGTAATACTTCGTTCAGCCAAGTGCCCCACATTGTCAGCATAGGCTATGCAGGTATAGACGAATTCGGTAGAAGTTCGTGAAAATATTACCACATAATTCGCAAGTAGCTATATATTATTAAACCAAATTTGATTTGTACTCAGACTAATTCTTTTACATATATAGAAGGTTTTTTAAATTCCATGATTAATGAAAATGCGAATTAGTTCTTATATGATTATATAAAAATATATACAATGTAAACAGATTTACATGACATAAACTTGAATTTCTTATCAAGGTTCCTGCAGACAGCAATAGAATGACTCGCCGATATTCGAACTCTATAATTATGAAAGAAAATATGAAAAAACAAATTATGTTTAATTTATGTTTAAACTGTTGTATTATTTGTATGAATATAACAAAGCCTTAGTATCGATTAAAAAAATGTAATAGGTCATGTTACATTTTCGAAAATGCTTTTAAAAAAATTAAATTTGAATTAAGAATATATATGAATATATGCCGACTGGCCATAATACGTTACGCATATCCGACAGTGTTGGTTCATGCCATAATGATAGCAACGCATTTATTTTTACTAGAATCAATGTATGTGATATGGAAAATAGATAATAGTTGGGTAGATGTCATCCATGAGCGCTTTAATTTCTGTAGATTGAAGCCGTCTTTGTTGTTGACTTATATCGGTTCGTCAGCTTCTTCTCTTTCTGTTTCTGCCATGGATTGTAAATTATTTTTGATTAATTTTCAACCACTGGCTTGTTTTGATCCAATGTTTTAATCTCCATCTCCAGGTTTGACAAGAGCTTCCAACGAATGTGTCCCCTTTATCTCATTTTGAAACAAGAAATATCTTAAATGTAGATTAAAAGGACAATATCAGTGTTGGCTACAACTCGAAGACATGCTAGAAAATGTATAGTTTTAATAAGCTATTACAGTTATGACAACATTTTACGTTTCAGCGAACTAGGTGTGCCGCGTTAATTAAAATCAATAATTAAATATTATCAGTTTCAGTACAAGATAACAAATAAATGCAAATTTAAAGATACTTTTAAATTTCAGAGACATATTTTGAAAGATTGAAGGCTTCCACTGGAATCTGAACTGAATATTTTTACCGACATTATGCTGACATGCTGCAAAATATCCAATAATATTTTTCTGGAGGCTCTTAAAATTGAATAAAATGAGATATGTGATATTATTTATTTAATACAATGTATTATTTTTTATAAAAAAGACTTTTCATTTAATCTTTTACAAATTGTATGCTAACTGGCTCAGTTACATTTTTTCCAGAACTTAAAAATATGAATTAGTTAGTAGTATTTATAAAACTAGCAGACGGTATTATTAGTAAACATGCTTGCTATTTTTATAAATGAAAAATACAATAATTCCTATTTTTAACTTCTGAAAATATATATTATTATCCCATCATAAGATGCGTAGAATGTTGAGTGCAATGTCTTTTTGTAAAAGATTAATATATTGGATCTTCCATTGAAAATTTTCAGGACTTCAGACTTCCATATCTCTTATATTCAAATAAAATTTAGGTTAGTTACATGTGCAATAATCTTATAATTTAAGCAGTAACTTATTAACTTTAAAAACATTAACATATTTCTTTTTTGAAAAAAAAATTCAACTCGTTTTTCAATAAAGTTAAAATTATTTTTTAAAACTCATTAAATTTTAGTTTCAAATGAAAATCAACCTAAAAGAACTCAGGTTATTAAAAGAGATTTTTCTTAAATATGTATTAACTACAGTTCCTTAGACCATTTACATACTAATAATGAACAATGACATTCATTTTTTGAAGTGTTGGGCAAATTATGATATTATTCCAAGATACAATACAACTTATCCAATGTATAAAATTATTAATATAAACAAAAACTTCTATAAAGCCTTGTCTAGACCAAACATAACTTTGTTAGAAACACATGTTTCTAACAAAGTTCCCAAACTTTAGGAAAATATTAATAACATCTGTTGGTAACATTTCTAAGTAACCTTTGTTGGTGACAATGTTATGAAAATTCTTGAAATGTTATTAACAAAAATGTGCTTCCTATCAGTAGTCGTTAAAGTTCAAAGAAAGTTATTAACAAAGTCTTGTACAAGGTTTAGGGTTTTCTTTTCAGAGTAAAACGATTAAAAATTGAGACTTAAATCACGATAGTTTTAATTTAGTATTGTAGTAAACATCGTAGGAAGCATAGTTTACTTGTAATCATGGAGTGGTCAATAGAAATAGTGTGTCAACTGATAGAAGCATTTAGAGAAAGAGAAGTTATATGGAATGTCACTAATGACGAGTACAAAAACAAACAAAAGAAGTACGACGCGTGGAAAGAAATGGTGAAACTTTTAAATATTGATAAAAATGAAGTGAATAAAAAAATAAAAAAGGTGCCAATGGCCAATTCCAGCGAGAATTGAAGAAAATAAAAACACATTCTGGTGAAGGTATAGACGATAAATCATTCATTAAATTATTCTTTTATTTCCAGTTAAACCACAAAGAACTACGCATGCTACTGTCGCAATAATTAAATCATCAGAAGGCGTTGCCATTTTTAAACAAACTAAATGTTTTATAATGTTATTAAGTATGCACACACCTGAAACTTTCCTATAAACATGTGCTAATAACATTTTTGTTGTTAACAATGTTTCCTACAAGGTTTCTCGGTCTGGACAAGGCATTATCCTCACCAAAGAAAATATTAGTGGAAACACGTGTTTCTAACGATTTTAATAAGAAATTTGCTAAATTTAAAAAACACGGTAATAACGTTTGTGGATAATATTTGTTGAATAACGTTGTTAGTAACAAATGTTTCAAAAAGTCTGGAAATGTGACAAAAATGACTCTAACAATGTTATTTACAAAAATCATTTCCAATTACTTATCACTAAAGATTGAAATATGTTAATAACTTGGATGTGGAGATTTATAAATGACTATAAGCGCAAATCACATCCTGATCAGTTGCCATCTTTGAAGAGACGAAATGTTTTACAATCATTCCTTTTGAGACGTGATGCTATAAAAATTCTGTTGTTAACAATGCCAATGTACAAAAATTCGTTCGTAACCGTGTTTTCAACAATACCATTAATTGTGGACATGACTGACAACAGTTTCTATCAACATTTGTCAATAAACATTCTTGTTAGAACTATGTTTTTAACGATGATTTTCAGTGAGGACTAGGCTTAATACTTCCTACCTGTCTCTTGGTCCGGAATTACTTTTAAATATTAATAATACATTCTTGTGCTGAGGAATTTTATAAATGTAGTTTGCCTCCTTAACCCCTTAGCACCCAGTCTGGATTTCGACTTCACTGATATTATTCCAGATTTCAATAAAAAAAGATATCCCCACCCTAAATTTGTCATATTCCAACCATAAAACTATGTCTCGAAAATTATTCCAAGATATTCTAATGTACATTTGTGGACCACATGTGGTACTTTGGAACGTAGAATCGCATTAGATATGTGGCCACCGTTGTGGACATTGACGTGAAGGTGTTAAGAAATAAGATTATGTAATTTCAATCTTTATTTCAATTTTGTCAAAATTATATTGCACTACCTCATTATACACATAAATAATTGTTAACTCTGCAGAGTGATTCATTTCCTCTGTAAATAGGGATTGTCAATTTTAAACAGTGTTTTAAGTGAAAATTTGAAATTTCTCTGCATGACTTTATGAAGTAAACGACAACTTCCATAAAGTGGATAACATAATATGTGAGTAGACTTCAACCCGCTTATTTTTCTCAATTCATTTTCAACACTATTTGAAGACTTACGAACAAAAATCAAAGAGGGGATTTATTAAACCTCTTAAGACTTTAAAAAAAAATCATACACCTTGTATACAGTGGGTTCGTATTTCGGGATTTCCTTGTCAATAGGTGGGCCCTGTCTAACTCCCTGAATACCGGGTGGCCACGAGACTAGGGCCATGCTTATATCTTTTTCAATTATGAACCGATTTAGACGAAATTTGGTACAAAGATATTAGACCTAATTTCAGATCGACATGCAGATATAGTCAAAATGGCCGACTTCCGGTTTCACCGGAAGTGCGTTTATTTTTGATTTTTTAAATGCATCACCCAATATATTTTATGTTTTTCGGAATCTACAACTCAAATTGCATAGGACAGCGTTGCCAAATTTACATTTTACTCAAGGAATTTTTCTCTTTTTTTTTCAAATTTATTTTTTACCGTAGAATGCCGTGATTGGAAAAAAATCTTTTCCAGTTGATTCTAGTAACTCATGTTAATAGTGATTTCATCAATTAAATCAATAACAAATACCTTATACGATACGAAGTGTGATGTATGATGAAAACTGAATTACTTATGAAGTACTAACATATTCTTGGGAGTAAATAAAAATGTTTTATAACTTTTGAGTTTTCATGTTAATGACTTCCTAGTAGGTAGCTATCAATTTCTTTTTAGATTTATTTCATCAAAATATTATTGACTTGTCTGATATAACATTTAAATACCACATATAGAGCTGTTGAACATATTATATCATTTCCAAATAACTCGTTTACATATTTAGTTATTAATAGATGGAGGAGTCCTATAAATTTTACATTAGCTTTCACTGAAATCGAAACTAAAGTTTACATGTCATTGCAATTTAATATATTTAATAAGAACTTAATAATATTTGTAATATAATCATTAATAATACATAAAATCTAACTGTAAGTTGTCAATATATAGCAATTTGTACATTTATATGATGAAGAATTTTCGAATTAATATACATATAAATAAATTGAATTAAAAAAAATTATTAAATTAAGACTGGTCTCACATAAAGTATAAATTATTATTATCACAAAAGTAAAGATTATGAAAAATTTTAACAAATCGAGTTTAGTTTTTATGTGACACCACAATAGCCGGTTAGACAATTTTAACTTTGGCAGATAAATACATGTTTCCACTCAAATTTAAATGAAGAGTCAGGAAACTCGTACATTTTCAATGGACTGATATGAGGGGGATTACAAAAAAATAATTATCAATTGATAAGTAATGGTTATATTAAAAATCTTCAAGAATAAGTTTATAAAGCCAGGTTTTCGGAATTTCAAATTGGGACATTTGAAAAGGTTGCATCTAATGGTAGGTTGGAGTGTTTTTCCATTGGCAAACTACATATTGAAACTGAAGAGGAAAAAGAGAGAACATAAGTCGAGAGGGGGAATTATGAAAAAATAAACAGTCCCATATCAATATATCAGCACTTTACAGATCACTAAAAACAAATATAGATCCTGAATTTCGATATGAGGCTGTTATTTGTTGGCTCCATTTGGAAGTAAGAAAAATATTTTAGATATTTACAAATATATTCGTAAATTGACCTAAGTCAATTTTTCAACAGAATCTGTAGAAGCAACTGGGATAGTACAATACAATGAAATAAACCGTTTAATTTCCGTATCCAAAATTTTCCGTTCTATTAAAAATATCCTTCACTGTCTATAAATGTTCACGAATTTTCAGGTTAACTTCCGCAGGCATTCCTTTCGTTTCTGGAGTCTTCTTTGGGTCAAATAGCTATTTCTATTAAATCTTACTCCTTTCCTGGACAAACAGTTATTCTGGATCAACTCGATTAAATTGGACGCATCTGAAATTCTAATATGAGGTTCCATAAACCTTGTAAACTGTTATCCATTAAAAACCTAATCTCTCTTTCTCCAAGAGAAAACAAAAATATTTTCTTAACCGCCTCCCAAGTCACATTAGCACTTGAAAATTAGAATTTTGTATTAGGAGAGTAGGAGACGAAGCTCTACAATTTATTGTGGAGTCTGAACCACACCTAGGGTATCAACAGTTACATATCTCATTTTAGTCGCCTTATGCAATAAGTTGAAAAGCAACTTTATTCTCTTTAGAGAGAAAATTTCTATTGATAACTCTAATTTTTTAAATTTGTTCAAAGACTACCCCACTTTTTTCAGGTTAATTTTACCACTTTTATTAAAGCATAAAATGATGTAGCATTCGAGACTAGTAAATGTTAAAGCGCGGCTAACTACGATTTTAATTTGAAAATTGAAAAATCTGTTTCACAATTTTTTTTACACCTGGTAGAAAAGTACAGAGCCCCCTAATCATAAACAAGAAGTCTTATTTCGTCCAAAGTAAAGGTTGAATTCGCCCAAATGCCTGAAGATGCTTTCTACAGTAGTCTCCATTAAACATGAACGCATTGTACGTATCAATGAATTAGAGACAAGGGACAGTAAGCAACTTTTTTGTTAGAATCGTAAACATCCCTACTCCTGATTTTTAAACTTTTATCGATTCGTTCCTGAGAAATAATTGTTTCATTATTTTAGGTTCGGGAAATAAAAATAAAAGAAGCAGTTTAAATTATCGTATGTATTGTTCAAAATGACCCCCACCGACTTCCATATAGTAGTCTTGAAATTCTGTATGAAAATTTCTGAACACATCTGGAGTTAATAAACGGCATTCTCGAACAATTCTTTCACGTAACTCTTCCAGAGATGCGGGTTTTGTTGCAAATACCTTCGATTTCAAATGTCCCCACAGAAAGAAATCCAAGGAAGTTAAATCGGGTGACCTAGCGGGCCACTCCACAGCACCTCTTCTTCCAATCTATCGCTCAGGAAATCGATTATCCAAAAATTGACGAACTGCTATAGCAAAATGTGGGGATGCCTGTTGAAAAAACAGTTCGCCCTCTAAAAGAGTATCGTATTCTTCGAGGACTTGGGTAATCATTGGGTCGATGTTATTTTCTAACAGATCGAGATACCTTTCGCCATTTAAATTGTCAGAAGTAAAAAACGACCCGACAATGTCATCCCCTAAGATGCCAAACATTTAACTTCTGAGGCCTTTGGGTATGAGTTTCCATGAACAAATGTGGATTGGTTTCACTCCGATACCTACAATTGTGCCTGTTTACCTCCCCATTTAACTGAAATGTCGATTCATCAGAAAAACACGTATTGTACAGTACATTGGCATTACCGTTTAATAGTTCACTAAAAATCTCACAGAATTCAATCCGACGATCGGGATCATCTTCGTTTAATTCGTGTACCAATTTAAATTTATATGGATGAAATTTGTGGGCCTTTACAATTCGATGAACACTGCTTCGTGATACACCGGAAGCCTCAGCTACTTTCCTGATCGATTCAGTATTATCCATCTGCAAATGACCCAGAACTGCCACTGCGACTGCTTCATTCCTAATCGGTCGCTGTGGTTCATGCTTTTGTTTCCTCCAGAACCTGTTTCCATAAATTTTGTCAATAATTGTAAAACATACTGAGAACCAACCCTTCTATCTGGGTGATTTCTATTGAATATGCGCTCCGTAGCTCTAGCACAATTATCGTTTTTAAAATAAATGCTGACAATTTCTATTCTTTCCTGAAGGGTATAAACCATTCTGAGAACTCACTCTGGTAAAATGTATCTCGATTTAAAATTGGTTGTGAACAAATTAATGTTCAAGGACTATCAAATACTTATGAGTCTTTTATTATTCTAAAACTAAACTGACAAGGAAATTGTTTTTTTGTCGAAAAAACTCGTGTTGATTTGAGAGCACTAAAAAATGTAGTTTTTTTATAAATTCTAATACCCAGTGCCGTGTATTTTAGATTTTTTAAACGATTTCGATTGTGTGTTATCATCAAAAATAAAATTATTTTCCTTAAGAACGAATCGATAAAAGTTTAAAAAAAATAAACAGTTATGTGGGGAATTGAAAGACCTTTCAAAAGATATATCACTCGACCCCCCTTGCCATTTGAATTTTTTGAGGGGGTGGCAGTGTAGGGTAGAGGAATGATGATAGGTATACAAGTATTACATTAAAATATGTCCCCTTTGGAAACAAGGTCGACGTGTTTCACCAATTTTTCAACAAAATTTTATCTCCAAAGTTATTCAGGGTGCCTACTTTTGCTTGGGACACCCTGTATATATATATATATATATATATATATATATATATATATATATATATATATATATATATATATATATATATATATATATATATATATATATATATATATATATATATATATATATATATATATATATATATATATACATATATATGCTGTGTATATATATATATATATATATATATATATATATATACACAGCCATGAAATAATTTAAAATCAAAATGATATCAGCTCCTGAATTATTGTTAGCGTAAGTGTTGTAACGTGCTAATTAAATTACATTCATGTATAATATGACGTATGAATGGTCACAAGCCACTCATGAATATCCTGTTGAATCAGATCTTACGCCGTAAAGTTTGAATCAAGTTTATTGTTTCTGAGGTTCACTGAGCTGTGAAAGGGACGTAAGGATGAATTTGTTTTGGTAATACCTTGTGACTTGATTTTAATTATTATTCTATGTTTTCGATAATATGAGGCTCAAACTTCTCTGTTTCTTACTGTGTGGTTTGCCACTTGTTCTCTCAGATTTCTCTCAGATGAATATTTAAATAATTTCTTGTGTGATCTTTATGCTGTTTTGTATACCGATATTATTTCTCAGTTCCTTGTTGATATTTTAATTTTGACATTGTTACTCTCTAACCTGGTTTAACCTTAAATAGTTACAAGTGTTATTGGTATTACACAGTGTGGATTGCACAGTGGATCCCGTTTATTTGGGAAAAATCCTTTTTTAAAAATTTAATCATATTATGATATATCAGTGATTAGATTCAATGTAATCACATTTACCGAGGTTTTCAAGAGCCTAAAAACGTAAATATGACGTACTTAAACCAACGATTCCATGTGTATTTCACACGAACAATAAAGAAATGACTAGAAAACTTACCGGTAGTTTCTCCATCTTAGTATTTTAATAGGTTATGATTTGGACACCTTCTGCCTGGTAGGTTCCTTAATTATAACACATTAAAAATACTAAAGAATAACCTAGTCACTCCCATTTAACAATTATCTAGGATAAATACTTGTTTTACAGTGTGCCCAAAAATTCATTAAAATTTGGGCCAAAAATCTTATATTTCGCACTTGAAGAACACTATAACTATTCTTACATGAATTATATTATTAGAGGATAGAATTAATACAGTTAGCAATTCTCTTAGGTAGGTTTTAAATTATCTGAATCTAATTCTTACTATAACAATTCTCAGTTAACTACATAAATTCACAAAAATGTATTCTGCCATCTGTATAACAAACACTGTAGTATGTAGCTATGAAGAATGTTATGTTCCTAATTTAGATAGTTCTAAACAACTTTCCCAGTACAGTGTATAGAATAGGATAAAATTTATGGAAGTAAGCTAATACGAAGTTTTAAGTAGACATCTTTTCATGGCACAGGCCCAAATGTTATACCTTGATATTTTATTTTAAGCTTTGTATATCTAATTTTACTGTCAGTAAAACTATAATTAATGCAAAACATTTACATTTTCATAGAAGAACATGTTCATAGATGAAAACGTTTATGATAATTAAAAACAAAAAGGGGCCGAATACTATACCTAGAAGTACACCATTAATTACAAGGAATTTATCTAAAAGAGATATCGTTATTATGATTTATAACGTTAATTGTCCGTAAGTAATTAAGGAATATTTTTACTGTTGTTCTCTATTGCTACATAATTCAACTCATTGACATTATGTTTTAGTTGGTAAAACTAAAGTGCAGTTGTCGTCATTGTTTATCTTCCATTAACAATATTATTTCCGGTTTCGTTTTTTGCAATTCGAGGTACAAGATGTGTGCTTATAGACAGTAGTTTCATATTTTACACATCGTAAGAAGAACATTCTTTATTTATTTGATAGATTTAAAAGAAAACAAATTACTAAAATATAAATTGGGTCATAAATATCTAATGCCTTTAAATTTGATGTACTTAACCTTAATAAAATATACGCAATTTATACTCTTAGCTGCCGATGTAAACATCACAATTATTTTTTGTGTACAACTAATCTATTAAATAGACTGTCAACACGTACATATTAAACTGACTGAATATCACATACGTCGACAATCTTTTAGGCAAAAAAATTGATTTCATAATTTCTTCTTATTCCTTAACGTGTAAATCTATTAAACAAATTATTACAATAATTGCTCTAACTTAACTAGTCAAACTAGTCTAACTACAACTCCACTACCATGTTCGTGGTATAAATTTGTATATACATTTTCTTTGGAATATATTTCTTAAACTTAATTCATTTGATAATAGATAAAATTTGATTAACTTTCTCTTGTCATCACGTATGATATAATGGTGTAATATTTCTAATATTAATATGAAATATAGATTTCTCCCATTATGTAATTGATATTTTGATTTGTAGAACAAAAGAGATTAAGAAAAAAACTTTCATGCAACACAAGCATGATTCAATGTGAAGACAAAACAATTGCTTAGTGTTTATTTGCATTGTTACTCGAAATTTTGGTACGCTCAGTGGTGGCTGATTGCAGGGACTATTGTTTTGGCTTTCAATCTCAGTTCACCAACAAAACAGGGGCCACACTGCCAACTATCCTGTATCTAAATAAAACAAAAAAATTGCTTAAGGGTTGCATTTACTAAATTCCCCTCTCTGTCTAATTAGATCCTTACACAACATATTTAAATATGTTGCAAGTTTTTCTCTAGTTTTAACTTAAAGCAGTACAAAATCTATAACATTTTACATAAGAATATGGTATATTGCTGATGCATTAGATAGAGAGAGAGGAAACTTATGTAATAAATAAGTGATTGGTTAAGTAACAAAATATTTTGACTTGGGAATTGGAGCACCGAACCCTAAAATGCGTGTATCTGAGTATTTAAGCGAATTGTTTTATACACTGGACTCACCGGAGGATCCATCAATAAGTTATATCATGTATTATATAGTTCTAACCCTTTATAAAGGGTTAGAGAATTATATCGCTTATGATAAACCCACGGGAATAAAGCAACGCCTAAAATTCACAGGTACATGTACTTTAGGGCATAGTGCTCGTCTGAAGGATGAATTTGTTCTTTTAATTATTAATTTAAACAGATATATTTAAATTCAGAGTCAACATTTAATATGATGTGGTATACGTTTATTAATTATTCTCTTTCGAATAAGGGATAACTAGAATAATAATAAATGATCATCTACATCTGAATTCACTTCACACTTAACAGTGGCGTAACCACACCTATATTGAGGAGTGTGCCAAAGTAATAACACTAAGAACGAGAAATAAAACAGTTTTTTTTAAATATATAATGACTACAAAACAAATAACTTAATATATTTGTCGAGATACAAATATCAAGATTACGCTGTCAAGTTTATCGAAATTTCGCAACTTGACCTACTTTTGCGTTGAAAAAAAAAATTAGATTTATATGATAACATTTTAAAGTAAAGTTGTAATGAAGTAAAAGAATTAGAGACAAAATATTACTAAACTTACTACATTCTGTTTTTAAGTACCAACTTAGTACCTACTACTCTTAAGCCCGGATTAAACATGGAGCAATTGGGCAATTGCCTAGGGGCGCAACATGAAAAGGGCGCGCAAAATTTGTGAAAAATATAAAAAAAACAGCGAATAGCTATTCAAATTAACATGCCGAAAAAATTACTATGATAATATTTATAATGTTACATACTGTCGTCGTTACAGTAGTTATTAGTTAAACGTAAAATAAAACGCAAGTGTAAACGGCGCGGTGTCTTTGTTTTAAGTAGCGTAAAATGACGTAATGCTGACATAATGCTATAGTTACATACTCTACTCGCTGTACTAAATTAGAACGCATCTATTTCCACCTAGGTTAGAGGTCACAGCTCTTGGTACCTGCTTTGCAGGTCGCTATCAGTCACTAAGACGTCAATGATGTCTGACGGGTAGTAACTGACCACCAGAGGGATACACTTATCACTCACTCTATCTGTCTTGCTTAGTCTGCTTTAGGTTAGCCTGGTTTGCTATTATTATTTGTCTTTTTTCATTACTTATGACGAGAACATAACAAGTTCGAAACCGGTCTATGTCTAGTGAAGAATTAACAAATGATTTTAGCTACCAAACAAGACTGGCAGGTTTAATTCAATGCAGGTCGGGGCTTTTGTCCGCTGAGTAGTTGTTTCCTGTAAGTCTTATTCAGAATCTATTACTTGTTAAAACCTGCGTTTGTACGGTCGTGTGTGAATTAGGAATAGATTTTATCCTTTATTTATGTAGTGTATTATGTAGTATTAGACAAATACATTGAGAACTAATTCGAAGAAAATAATCATACACCAAATACTGTTTATAACAATGATCTAGATAGCAGTTTTCCCGAAAAATGCGTTCAGTTTAAATATTTCCTTAAGTCGTTATTACCGGACTCGACAAATAAATTAAATCTTGTCGATATATTAAATCTAATTAGAAAGGGAAAAGAATATGCTACTTTTCCTAACATGGACGTTATTTTAAGATTTTTTTTTCGATAGCAGCAACTAATGCAAACGGTGAGAGGGCCATTTACTGTGCTGAAAAGAATAAAATATTATTTAAGAAGGACCTTGTCCCAAGAGCACACAATTAACCGCTCCATTATAGCAATTGAATGAGACAGCGTTAATAGTTTTGATGCAGACGATTTAATTGATAAAAATGTTTGCATCTTAAATGTATGAGAGTTCCTGTTTAGTGTTGTAATGGTTTTTCATGTTTGTTACCTGTATTTTTAAATTTGTTTTCAAAATACGCTTTATTAAAAGATATACTACTTACTTTACATTTTTAGGGAATTAAAATTTAGGCATAATTGGTGTTACTAATTAGGGGTCATAAAGGGACGTATTGGAATTTATTGTCCCGGACGAATGAGTATCCTAATCCGGGCCTGACTACTCTGGTATCATCAAATGGTTATAGTCCTTACTATTGCAAACAAATTTTTATATTACAAGTACTATGCGATTCAAATGTTTGAGCCCTCACTTTGAACACCTACGAAAAAAAACTATACTACCGATTTAAACCATTTCTTCTCATATCAGTACATACCGGGTGTAACAGGGTCATGGTAAACCTACGTTTTCTCCTTTAGTTTTGAAGATAATTGATTGAAACTTGGGATGTCTTATATACACAATAAGCAGCACTTCTTGACATAAAAGTGGTCTTTTTTCACTTCCGGTTTCGCCGGAAGTGACACTAACTTTCGATTTTTAAATGAAACACCCTGTATATTATTGCATTTTTGAATTCGGCATAATGAGTCTGAATCCAATGATACCAAATAAGTGACATTTCATACGTCAAGATTTTTTATAATGTAATTTTTAGTTTTTCATTTAAGTGTACCATGACGGTTCCGGTTTATTCTAAATGACCCGTGTAATGCTAGAAAAATCGAAATCCCGTCAAAAATACTAAATTACGTGATTTGTGGGCAAATAAAGTTCCTCAAAATGGTTTTTGGGGCCAAATTCAGTTTTTTCAAATGGAACCATATTGGTACCGTGGTACCATTAATAAGGAATTTATTCATATATCTTATTAAAATGTGCGAAAAATACAAACAAAATTACAGCTAAAAGAAAATAAGAAAATACAATTTTGTTCCAATTACCTCATTATACATAAGGTGGCTTTGGAATACAAAAAATGAACACAAAACATTACAACAGTTGTTCAAAATGCTGTCCATTAACGTCAATGCACTTCTGAACTCGCATAGCTGTTTCTCGAAGAACGTTCTTCAATTGCTGGGCCGTTTTACTATTAATTGCGCGTCTTACTCGTAGCTCCAGGTCTTCACGGGTTGTAACGGCGGTTGCGTAGACAATAGACAATATTTTTTAAATTATATTTTCTCCAAATCTTCGTTGAAGGTAACCAATTCCTATCTTTGAATTATGGGGAGGAGCGTCATCTTGTTGGAAATACATTCCCTATCGTAAATGGAAAGGTAATTCAACTAAACTGTCCTCAATTTCATTTTGCAGAAATCCCAAGTATCTGGCACCAGTCAGGGATCCTTCAAATATTATTGGACCAATGATTCTACTACTGATTATTCCAAGCGAAACATTGAAACCAAACCGCACTTGAAAGTTACCCTCCCGTAATAAATTTTGATTTTCTTGTGACCATATTTTGTATTTTGTCGATTAAATAATCTCAAATTTGTAAACCTAGACTCGTCCGAAAATTAAATCATTCCCAAAAAATCATTGTTTGGCTGCACGTTATTCTGCAAAATCCAAATGCAATATTCCATCCTACGTTCGTAATCATTTTCGTACAAGTGCTGGTGCAATTGGTATTTAAAAGATTTATAGTGGTATTTGTGCAAAATTCGACTTGCTCTTTGGTGACTGATTTCCAATTCAAACCCAATTTGCCTTAAAGAAACAGTCTTATCAAATTCTACTCGAGCCAAAACATTAATTTCCTTTCCTTCGTCACGAAATTTTCTTTTAGCTGTAATTTTGTTTGTATTTATCACACATTTTAGTACGACATATAAATAAATATTCATAGTACTAATAAATGGTACCACGGTACCAATATGGTTCCATTTGAAAAAATTGAGTTTTACCCCAAAAATCATTTTGATAAACTTTATTTGCTCATAAATCACGTAATTTAGTATTTTTAACGGGATTTCGATTTTTCTAGCATTACAGGGGTCATTTAGAATAAATCGGAACCGTCGTGGCACACTTGAATGGAAAACTAAAAATTATATTATAAAAAAATATTGACGTTTGAAATGTCACTTATTTGGTATTGTTGGATTCAGAGAATTATGCAGAATTCAAAAATGCAATAATATACAGGGTATTCCATTTAAAAATCGAATGTTAGTGTCACTTCCGGCGAAACAGGAAGTGAAAAAAAAAATCACTTGTATGTCAAAAAGTGCTGCTTATTATGTATATAGGATATCCCAAATTTTAATCAATTATCTTCAAAACTAAAAGAGAAAATGGGGGTGTATCATGATCCTGTTACAACCGGTATACTGTTTACTATAGTGCGACAAAATGTTATGAAAATAGGTGTTCAGTCTGAAATATTGATCATTTTCGGTATAACGATATTTGCGAATTAATTTCTCAAAAACTAACAGACAAAACTACTTGAAATTTTCATGAGTTATGAAATGGACCTTTCTATCTGCTTGTTGTCCTTTGCAAAAAGAAACTTTTAGTTTTTCAGTTATAAAAAAAAATTTTGCTAATTGATATTTTCATTATTATTAATAATGTATTTAAAATATTTTCACATAAGATAACAGTTACACAACAAATAAAGATTCCATGAATAAATTATAGTTTTATCCAAGATTGACGAAATACCACAATAGAAGTAGGACAAACTCGAACGTTTTCGCTTATTATCTTGGACTTTTCGTTTAGATTTTTTTATACACTGATTCTACATGCATTGAAACCTATTTGTTGTAAAAAAAAATTAAACTTATAAATTGCTTGGTTTAAGAGATACAGTGAAGCAACGAAATATTTTTTAAATTTTTCTTTTTTATTATTTTTTTTAAATTTTTTTACAGTGTGAAAATAGACATATGTTTCTATCTACACTCCAAATTTTGTTCGAATATCATAATAATTCATTAAGTTATACGTAATTAAACATTATGAGCTGAGATCAGGTAAAAAAGGTCACATTTTTAGATATAATAATGCGAAACTGCAAGTTTATATGTACAGGGTGGTCCGAATTTAAATCGTGAAACTTCGCCAGCGGATACTACGCCTAAAAATAATAACTTTTTGTCATATAAACATATATCGAAAAACGAATGGATTTCAAGATACAAGGTGTTGAAGTTAGGGGAAAAGAAAATTTGTCCCCAATATCTCAATAATGAATAAGGATTTTTTTATTGAAATTTGATATACAGGTATAATTATGGCAAGCACACCAGTTGAAATAAATTTTGTCCAAAATATTACACTGGGTGATTATTTTTTTCTGATCGATTACCACTCAAACCACAACAACTTTTTGTTTGTACGCCACTGGTCAAATTTAAAAGAAACATTTTAATCTACGTTCCTTTTTAAAGCAAAAAAGTGTTTTTGGCTCCTTTTCGAAATTCTTATGGTTTTTGATAAAATTGACATGTTCTACAACGATGCATTTCCCCAGCATTAAATTTGAAAGTGGAAATCAAAAAGAGTTGGCTGTGCAAATATGCGTTGTGACAAAACTGTCAGTTATAAACTTGTTATTTACATGCATTGTTGTAGAAAATGTAATTTTTTTTTTAATTTGTTTTCCCCTAACTTCAACACCTTGTATCTTGAAATCCATTCGTTTTTCGATATATGTTTATGTGACAAACAGTTATTATTTTTAGGCGAAGTATCCGCTGGCGAAGTTTCCCGATTTAAAATCGGACCACCCTGTATAATAAAATATTAAAACTATTACAGGATATTAACACATCTAATTTTTCCAAAATTTTTAGCTCCTTAGTTTTTTTGTAATTCGCATTCAAAATAGGGCTCAATACATTTGAATCGCACAGTAGTGTAGAATTCATACGTTTTTGTTCTTGATAAAAATGAATGAGGTTTGTTTTTAAGTATCTTTGTTTATAGCAACA
This sequence comes from Rhamnusium bicolor, assembly GCA_029963845.1. Lineage (NCBI taxonomy): Eukaryota > Metazoa > Arthropoda > Insecta > Coleoptera > Cerambycidae > Rhamnusium > Rhamnusium bicolor. The sequence continues at coordinate 173,726 of JANEYF010003497.1, read as the reverse complement.
TGCATTATTTACACTAAAATTAAATAATTTGATAAAGTAAAGCATCTTATTGTGTGGTTCATTACAATCCCCTGTATCCCTAAACTACCGTTGTGCGACAGGGGGCACATATTTGGACACGCACGTAAACTTTTACAGTTAATTCCACTGCCACGACCGGGAATCGAACCGGAAACTGTTTACTAGGTTGCCTCTCGACCATCAGTCATATAATATATATTCTATAGTATATAATCCAACAGTTGATATAATATTACAAAAATATAAATATGTAGTTAACTATTTTGGAACAAGAATACGGATAACAAAATTATGTCCTAAAAAACTCGAAAGGAAGTGTAATATTTAACAATTTTACCGCTTTTATTGAATTAATCAGCGACTTATTTATTCGGGTGGTCCGTTTTATCATTGCATTTTAAACAAAAATATGAAATAAACAAACAAAAATGTGTACAGATCTCGGTCTGAGAACCATCTTTATGTAGCTACAACTAATACCACACACTATTTAATAAAGTACACCTTTAAATAGAAATTAGTGCATAATGAGTGATAATTAACTATGCACAATCAATATATTGCACAGTTTCTAACAGAACGCTTATAATTCGATTAGCGGTCTACGAAACAATTTACACTTGTTAACTACATAATAGAAAATATGGTTTCACCACACAAAGTACTGTGGAGACCGAAAAATTTCGTAGTTTGTTTTCCCATTGTATCTGTGGTTTTATCTAGTAGCTCGAATAAGAATGCCATTCATTTGTCAGTCACTCGTTATTTATTGTTGTCATATGCCAATGATTGTCTATCCAAATGCTAAAAATGACAAGAAGTCAGAAATGCGGTATACAGATTGGAAAAACACCTGGTTAATGGACCAAAGAATTTTTCTGGCCACGATAGTACGTACGAACTGAAGAAATCTAATTTGATTATATAATTTAATTAATTGATAAATACTTATTATTATCATTATTTTTTTTTTAGATAAATAATAAAGCTAGTATCCTCTTCTTCAGTTACCAAATGTACAATGAAATTATTGGTCTCAATCCACTAAGTCTAAAGAAAATGTACAGTGAAATTTCAATTATAACATAGTTACTTCATGTGATATTTCAATTTAAATATTTAAATGAATTTGATACGTTCTGTAATTGAAGTATATAGTGCAGTCTGCCTATTTTTGGCCCCATGTTAATTTTTCACTTCGGAGATACAGTCAACAAAAATATGTAAAAAATCGGAAATTTTCCGTAGAATTCAATAAACCAAAATACAAACAACTGGCACCTCGGGAGCCCATAGTAAATTGGGCCCAAAGTTGGCCAAAAGGGTTTTTTCCATTTTACTCTGTCATGGTGCCATAAAATGAAAAAAAGTTTTATACAAAAGTTGTAGAACTATTAAATACGGATCGATCTGTGGAAATCCGATGTCAAAAAATTCAAAAATAAATTATTTATTTGAAAAAAACCGTTAAAAATCGCGTTCTTTTGAAACGCTCATATCTTCGTGAAAACAAATCATTTTTTTCACGAAACTTGGTAAAAAGTGTAGCTCCCTACTAGCTAAAAAAGATCGTTTTCAAAAAATTTAAAAATATTATAAACATTTTGCAAAAATTGATTTTTTTCGAAAAAAATCACGTTTTTTTAAAATCTCGATAGCTCATACACGCTTTCATATTTCTAATCAATTTTGAGCTTAAAATTTGCTTGAAATGTTGTACTAACATGGTTATTTATTGCGCGCTTTTTAAATTGATCGGTAATATGCGAAAAATCGGTTGAAAAATCGGTTTTTTTTTAACAACAAAAAAATCGATTTTTTTTTCGAGAAAGGGAGCAGCGGCGAGAAGGCAGCAGCGTCAACATGCCACCGCTCTATTTGCAGTTGCAAACGTGGCTCGGAACTTCGCTAGAGCCAGAACAATGGGATTGGACTTCCACGGCACTAATCTGCTTTCCACCTACAGCTCGGGTCAGCTGGTTCCAGACGAAATCGTTAAAACGATAGCCTGCAGATGCGGAAGCGGATGTAAAACGAAGATCTGTAGCTGCAGGAGGCATGGTTTGAAGTGTTCAAGCATGTGCTTGACATGCGATCAAGAAAATTGCACTAATATAGAAATAACTACGATGGAGGCAGATGCTCTTGATGACGACTTGGACGAAGATATATTTAATGAGTCTTGCGTGGTGATGGATGAATCACAGACCAATGTCCATGATGATGATGAGATCGAAAGCGAAGCCGACTCTTCCGTACTCGCTGCATACAGCGAAGAACGTACCAGTGACAACGGGGAGGGGGGGGAGGGGTCTCCGATAAAAAAACTATGGATCAATTAAGTACTGTACACGTTTATATTCACTGTCAATATTTTGAACTTTCATGTAAAATAAATATTTTATTTTTATACCAAAAATGTTGCTTAACAATTATTATTTACCTGTCAACTCATATGTCTTTAAGAATCAACATAACGTTCAAGAGACATAATCGTATGAACGCTCTGTGTGCAGTTGAAACTACGGTACGGTACGTATGATAAGAGCATACAGTTTTACAGATGTATCCACGTTAACACCGTCCCGCACCCCCACGACACCGCTCGAGCGAACGAACGTATGAGCCGGGGTGTGCTCCGCTTGCCATTAAATTTCCAAAGAATAGAGAGCGAATATGTCATAGTAGTATTTTTTTATGTAAAATACAAGTATTGAACTACAAACTCTGTAAATTTCAGCCCTTAATATTAAAAGATAGCGTCACTAGATTTTTTTCAAAAAAAAAAATTATCTCGGCTCCAAAGGGTCGTAGATAAAATTTTTTTTTTTGTAAATTTATAAAAACATACCAGCTATTCAATGCTGCTAACAAAAAAAGAAAAAAAATTTTTTTTTTCTTGAAGAAAAATCGATTTTTTTGTTGTTAAGAAAAAATCCGATTTTTTCAACCGATTTTTCGCATATTACCGATCAATTTAAAAAGCGCGCAATAAATAACCATGTTAGTACAACATTTCAGGCAAATTTTAAGCTCAAAATTGACTAGAAATATGAAAGCGTGTATGAGCTATCGAGATTTTAAAAAAACGAGATTTTTTTCGAAAAAATCAATTTTTGCAAAATGTTTATAATATTTTAAAATTTTTTGAAAACGATCTTTTTTTAGTTAGTAGGGAGCTACACTTTTACCAAGTTTCGTGAAAAAATGATTTGTTTTCACGAAGTTATGAGCGTTTCAAAAAAAACGCGATTTTTAACGGTTTTTTTCAAATAAATAATTTGAATTTTTTGACATCGGATTTCCACAGATCGATCCGTATTTAATAGTTCTACAACTTTTGTATAAAACTTTTTTTTCATTTTATGGCACCATGACAGAGTAAAATGGAAAAAACCCTTTTTGGCCAACTTTGGGCCCAATTTACTATGGGCCCCCGAGGTGCCAGTTTTTTTGTATTTTGGTTTATTGAATTCTACGGAAAATTTCCGATTTTTTTGCATATTTTTGTTTACTGTATCTCACTTAAGGGTCCAAATCCGTAGGCAGACCGCGCTAATATTACTCTTTAATAGTTGACGTGCGTAATAAGTTATAATTTTCATTAGTTGCCGTTTTCCTTACCATATCAAGCATCAAGATTTCCTTTTGGCAAATTTGATTAAGAAACTGAAAAAAACGTATTTAAAATATTAATTTTATTGTTGATTTTTTTTTTCGGAATTAAATTGGATAGAAATGTAAGAAACCTCTATTTCTCATTAAGTCGACGTTCCGGCAATATGTATTGTCTTCTTCAGGAGTAATAAGATATTTGGTTTTTGTCAACACAATCATCATCGACAAACATTTAAAAAAACTAAATAAAATAGCGTAACTCATAGAGAATTCTAGGGCAAATATTTCGATGTCACACTGATGACGATTGTATTGACAAACAAATAAATACCTCATTAGTCCTGAAGGAGACAACAACTATTCTCGAAACGTCGACTTAACGAGAAATTGAGGTTTTCTTATATTTTTATCCAATTTAATGTCGACAAAAAACATCAACATATTGAGTAGTGGTGGATATGAAATTTCATTGATTAATATTACCGACATATTTATACAATTTCATATTGGGTTATATGCAGCCATTGCTCATTTATTAAAAAAACCTGTCTAGATCCTAACTTTTATTTTTTATACGCGACAATTTCTGTATCTACTGATCTATGTTTTACTTCTAGGTCATAACTTCCTTCCGCATGTGTAAATTTATATGACGACATATAAGACACACTTTTTTAGTGTACAGATTTATTTTATAAAAATTATTATTTATTATATATTTAAATCGATATAAGTATACTAGATCTATGTTTCTAGTCCGACAATGAATTTTGAGACAATTAAATTGAAGTTAATATATAGGGTGTTTCAATGATATCACGACAAACTTCGAAGGGTGACTACTCTCATCAAAAAAGCAAAGAACAGGAACAACATTTATTTCCTAAAATGCTTCCTTAGCGCTTTACGGTGCTTTGAAAGTATACATACATTAAACAGGCTTTTTAAATACCTATTGATTACTCAATGATGATTGAAAGTTACAAATAAAAAAAATGAAAGAATTTAAAATTTCGATTTTTATCTCACAATTCCGAGATAAAATTCAGAATTATTACTTCTATCTCAGAATTTTGACATTTATCTCGGACTTCTAACTTTAAACCCATAATTCTGACTACTGTCTTAAAATGCTGACTTCTACCTCAGAATTCTGACTTATCACTCAGTATCCCGACTTTTATATCAGAATTCTGACTTCTATCTTAGAATTTTTACTTTTAACTCAGAATTCTGAGATAAAAGTTGTAATTTAAACAGAAATGAATGATATGGGTAACATTTGCATAGCGTTAGCTATCGATGTGTGATTATGTTTAAATAGTGTTAGTTTAAAGGGCTATAATCTAAAATTACTGCGAACTCTGCAGGATGTCTCGTTTTCTCTGAACCAACATCAACTTTGTTATTTTAAATATGACACCTTGTTTATTATTACATTTTTGGGTTCCTTGTTAAATTACTTATAATATAAGTTTACTTATGTAAAATGAACCGTTGTAAAGATATTTATTATTTATTAATTAAATTAATTTATAGATTCATGACCTTACTAAAACTATTACTCAGCGATTTATAGATTAAATGAAATAAAATCGTTTTGCAGGATTATTGTGCCTTAGAAGAGGTACTTTCCAGTCGGCGAAGAAGGCCCATGTGGCAAGAGAGAGTATCGCCGATAAGTCGCAAGCTTTCTGTGAAATTATATACTAGCAATATAATATCCCTTCCAATAAGTAGGTACGGATGCAAACGATCAAAAAAATTTTGCCATGCACTAATTCTATAAGAAATACAGAAAAACGTGATGTTCTAAAAATATATTTCTTTCAGAATTTCAATTGACCATAACTTGGTTTTTTAAACGGAATAGCCCGTAAATTTTTACACCAACTTGAAGATAATTTTATAAGCTCTTGTATGACATTGTTGAGTCTAAATTTAATAGTTATTTTGAATATAATGTTTTAATACTTTTATATTAATTACTTCCTCACCCCTCAGGAAGTGAGGAAGTTATGTATTCGTGAAAAAAAATTTAAAATTTTTTATTGCATTTCTGGATGAATCTTGACGAATTATGACGATACACAAAATTTCAGACAGAAATTTTCTGTCTGTGTGTCTGTTTGGTTCACGATAGCAGCTACAGTTTTTTGAGATAAAGCTTTCAAATTTGGTACACACATTCTAAAGGCCAAGAAAGAGACTGAGTTCGTTGATGAGAAAAATCGGTCCCATTGTCAAAAAAATATTAGTGACATTCTACCAGTGACTTTTTTGAAATGTCAAAATGAGACTTTTTTGAAACGTCAAAGTGACTTTTATGAAACGTCAAAATGTGACTTTTTTCAAAACTTCAAAAATTACTTTTTATTATAAACTCCACCACACGTAGAGTTCTTTCTCCTAAAGTATGCTTACAACGAAATTATTTATTTTTCCTGTCGCTTTGTGTATATCATTTGAAGTTCATAAATAGCAACAACAAATGTTTATCTGTCATGGTATTAAAATTCAACACAAATATGAATATATGCGAAGAGCTGAACATAAAGAACAAAATCTAATTTAATAAATGCTGGATATAAATTTTAACCCTATTTCACTTGCAAATGATTCCTTGATTACAATTTTCACATTTTCTTTAGCAATTCCTAACACAATGATTTTCTACTACAGAATTTAATGCAAGAAATTCATTTTTCAAAAAACAATCTTAAATCCCTTTTTTCATGCTACTTTTGCCTTTCAGTCAGAATTCTGCGTTATAAATCAGATTCTGAGTTATAAATCCGAATTCTGAGACAGAAGTCAGAATTCTGAGACAAAAGTCGAAATTTAATTTTTTTTTTAATTTTATTGTTATGGCCCTTCACTCAATCGTAAAAAGTACCGACTTTAAATTTGGCAGGGAAAATTGTTTTTATATTAGCTACGTACACGAAAATTTTAATCAAAAACTAACCGATTGAGTCGGAGTTAGGTCAGATTAAGGCTGGGAATCGAATACGAATAATTCGAGTACTCGAATATTCGAGTATTCGAATATGAATTATTCTAATGGGAAATTATTCGAATATTCGAGTACTCGAATACATTCGAGTATACGAATATTCGATTATATTTGAGTAAATTTGAATATTAAAATATATTATTAAATTATATACGAATAGGTATGCAGTATGCATCCAACCAAAGTAGGTAGATAGTAGGTATAGGTAGGTACCTATTCTAAAATCCAAATATATAAATAGACTTTGTGGTACGTTTTACTCCCAGTCAAATTATTCCATCTCTTTCTCGCCTCAACCTTATTCTTACTGTACTAAGGCAGGGGTTAAAATTAAATTTTAAATTTTAGAAAACCTATAAATATTTAACTATTGACTTTTCATGTATTTGTTTTACCTTCACAATCTGCGTCTTTTTTAAAAACATTCTAATTTTAGAGCACTTTTATTTTTTTCGAAAAGGAAAAATAATTATGACACAGAAGTATAATAAACTAGCTGCTTTCGTTTTATTTAAGCTTCAATAGTTAAATGTGAACAATAGCGCCTCAATCCTAAAATAAAATACTAACCAAATAATTCTGACCCTTAAAGCACATGTACAGGAGACATACCCTATTGTGGGTATGGAAAGCAAATCAAATTGCCTGCTTAGTGGATTACGTCACGACTATTATTGTGGTCTATCCAACCAAATACTCAAATAGAGTATTCACTATTCACTAGTATTCAGTGCTATACCTATTAATAATGAATATTCGAGGACCCGGATTATTTGGATACCTATTCGAATAATTCGGATTATTCTGATATTCGAATTATTCGAATAGGTATTCGAATAATTCGAATAATCCAAATATTCGAATATCCGAATAGTTCGAATATTCGAATATTTTTTCGAACGAATATTCGAATACTAAAATCTTGAAAATTCCCAGCCTTAGGTCAGATTATGATGATAGAATCTTACATGAAAATTTATTTGCAACTAAATGTTTTTTTTTTCATTGATTTGGGTACACTATCTTCAACTAAAACTTTTGCCTCCCTTCAGTATTTCTCGTACATCATACCATTCAGGAGTAAAATTAAAAAACCATCGGAAGGTCGTGAGCCTGTTAGGAGCGACACTAGGATTATTTTGCTCTAATTCCTCTACGACTGCACTAAATGTCTGTAAAAGTAAAAAGAGGTTTAATTGGATAAAAAATCTGGTAAACAGGAAAAACAAAAAGTTATTGTCATGTTACTAAAATTCACAACGGAATTAATTTTGAATCAATTTATTAAAGGTCTTTAAATTGTCTACTATTCGTTTCAATACAGGATCTACACCGTCTTATCACTGACTGGTGTATCCTGGCAAAGATTCCAGGCATCTGCCTCACTTCTTCAAACGCGCAAAGATTATACCATTACAAGCCGCTCTAACTCCGACGCCACTGGTTAGTTTTTGATGAAACATTTCGTGTACGTAGCTACTATGAAAATAATTTCCCTGCTAGGTTTGAAATCGGTACTTTCAAACATCACTGAGTAATTAGTAATTATTTAAAAACCTGTTTCATGTTATACTTTGAAAGCATCGCGCATCGTAGAGCGCTTAGGAAGCATTTAAGAAATAAATGGTTATTCAAATTTTTTGGTTTTTTTGACGACAGGAATACCCCTTGAAATTTATCGTGACATCATTGAAATACCCTGTATGTATATAAGCTGTCTATTTTAAATGGGCGACTCGATATATTGTACTTAATATTGAGAACAAAAGACATGCAGAAAAAATAAGCATCTGTCTTTGTCCATAAGCTTCACCACCCTATTACTAAATAAATAAATTTTTCGCCTAAATTTCATACTTCCTTATTTACAAGGTCATTCTCGTACAATGCTGTCAACATATACAGTATTGGAAAAAGTTTACTTAGAGTGCCTTCTTTGTGTGTGTGCATAAAGAATAAAAATAGCATAGTCATGTATGCGACAGAAAGAGACTGTGTATCACTGTTGCTTTTTTCTGCGTTATTTTGTTTACGAAGTAACGAGGGTACTTCTCCGTCTCATCGTATCCCTTCCACATGTAATCCGGTACGCCTCCAATCCTCAGCATCTGATCCCTTCCCATTCTACATTAATTTTATTGTAGATAGGACAAACAACAGTGTTGCCAGATGCCTGGTAATTACCAAAATATACAATTTGGAATTTTAACTGGTAGTTGTTAATGAAACCTCTAATAATGGCATAATTTACGATAATTTATTGGGAACGTCATTTTTTTTATAAAATTATTTACGCCTTGAGAAATTACTAAAATTGTTTCATGTAAAGTGCATAATATGCAAGCATTTTACTAACTGCGATTAACATTTGGCGACATCTAGTTAGTAGTAGGGCGGCATACGAGATTTTGTTCATGTAGCTACGCTCATTTATTTTATAATTATAAAATAAATTATACACTGCACGAAAAATGAGAGCTCTACCCCCTCTTTCTGCAATGAGTGCAAACTGCCTACAGTGCTACATGTGGACGCATTTTTTCAGAGGTTAACGTAATTTAATCAAAACCAAAAAGATCAAACCTATAACCAAAAATCAATTAATGACGAACATATAAATGGTATTTTATTAAGTTCAGAATGCGTAAAAGAATCATAAAATGCCATGATATTATACAAAAAATATAAACAAAAATGAAGATGATAATATAATTTCTGAAGCCAATTGTTATTATTTGAAAAGTTTCTATTCAATATACTTACTTGTAACTATTTTACTAAATCTGGTAATTTCATTGTTACTTTCTGATAATCACACTTTCACAATCTGGCAACACTGCAATAAACAATTTTGTGATCACGTGGTGAACTGCTCTCACGTCGCTGTTGTCTTATTTCTTTTATTATTGCATCAGCCGTTACCATGATAAGTTAAACTGACATTTCTCTTTAACTTAAAAATGCATGTTTATACAACTAAAGAAAAAGTGCAAATGATCAAGTGGTATTACGGCGGTAATACAGCTGAGGGAATTATCGGGCGATTCATTTTTACATTTGGAAACTGTCCTGCCGACGGCGACGGTTCAAAATGTATTAAACATCATTCATAAGTTTGAGTCTGTGGGATGTGCGACAAATTGCAGAAAGCACTTAAACTGTAGACAGTTTACTTAAGGGAAAATCGGGAAAGGCGGGAAGCTAATGTCTGTAGTTTCGCTGAGGTAAATGCACCTTGTTCGAGTAGACAAATCTCGCAAGAAGTTGGTGTAAAAGAGCGAACACTGCAAAATATTCTGAAAAGAAATAAGTACCACTGCTACAAAATTATGACTACCCAAGAAATTTTTCTGAAGACCGTACGAAACGAGTGGATTTTTGTGAAACCATGATGGAAAAGATTATTTTATTCACTGAAGAAACATCTTTTTCCATACATGGCCGGCATAATCCTTCTGTAGTTCGATGTTGGTCCAGGGAAAATAAACATTTGAGTGTGCTATTACGTACTCAATATCCACAAAAAGTGAATGTTTGGGCCGGCATTTTAGTTGATCATGTAATTGCTCCTATTTTCATTGACGGTAACTTAAATGCCGACAAATATTGAAACATTTTGCAGAATCAGATTATGCCGGCTGTTCAAGCTCTTGACGTCAACTTCGGGGAGATTTGGTACCAGCAGGACGGCTGTCCTGTTCATAATGCAAGAAAGGTGCAAGAGTTTTTAGACAACACTTTTCCCGATCGTCTTATAAGTGGAAGAGGCACAATAAAATGGCCACCAAGATCCCCTGACTTGGCGCCTAATTTTTTTGTTTGAATATGTAACTTCGCAAATTTATAAATATGAACACTAGCGAGCGCGTGGCTTGCAATAATTATGTGCTAAAATTTTTGCTACCCTACAGAGTGTGACTCCTGACATGCTTTTAAATGTCAGGAACGAATTTTATCACCGATTTGGGTATTGTCAGGCGCAACAGAGCGACATTTAGAAAAAAAATATGTTTTGCTTCAGTTATAATACGTTTTTTTAAATCCATTCCATTTTAGAATTTTTTTATTTTCTTTTCGTTAGGATACTTGTTAATTTATTTCTATTTAATAGCAGAATGCCAGTTTACTTTCACGCCAAATGGGCAAAAATTACTCAAAAAATTGCCACTGAGTTTTTTATGCACTTTAAAAACAATAATTATGCATCAAATAACTAAAAATTCTCGAAATAAACAGGGATACGTAGTTATTTACAGAAATAACAACTATACCCCACAACATTTTGAAATTTACTAACCAAAACATTACCAACAGTGTCATAGGCTACCTGATCTGATGAAGGTCGGACCATCGCAGCACATGACCTAAAGATGAATAATTTATTGGCAGTACTTGCCCCGCTACTAATTACGCATACCGATGGTCATGCTCGCAACTTCGCGATTTTTGGAGTCTTTAGGAGAGTTTAACCCGAGTGGTCAATTCACTATATCTGTCTTTGTTCTTCTGATTAGTTTTAGGTATAGAGAATATTTGCAAATCGCTAGAATTTTCCTAAACACCTGATATTTGTACAATAAACTGTGTGTGGAAAGAAGAGATATGATAGGGCGTGTCCTCTTTACTTCACAAAGACAACGTACAATGAGGCAACATTGATACATAATTCTCTTTCTCTCCCATGCATGACTTTGCTATTTCTATACTTTATGCACACACACAAACAGTTATTCAAATTAAACTTTTTCGAATACTGTATAATAAATTAGACAAGGAATTCAAACTTCTTCCTATAAACCGCTTTCGCAAAAAAGTTATATTTTATCTTCTGTCTACACAGTTACCGCCTATGATTCACTAAATTATTACTTTTATTTATAATAGGTTCATTCTCTTTATCTATATATTTCTTAACCTTTAGTTTAATTGTACAAGATTTTTCACTATTTTTTCTATTTTCTATCGAATTTTACTCGAAATGTCAATTTAATGTATTGCATTTGTTTAGATATTACTAGTTAAGGTTAAGTGGAGTAGCTATAAGCTAGAATTCGCCTTATGTTTAAAATTAAAATTGTATTGTTAATGTACAATTTAAATCAATAATGTAGACGGCCACACAATTAATAAACAACACAAAGTACTTTACTAATCTTAATTTATTCCTTTTAAAATACAAAGAACACCTTCTCCAACCACGCGTATACATAACCTCACTTTTCTCATTCTCCCGCTTTTTCCTCTCTATCGGTAACTTCCGCCACTCGTATTACTACCAACTTAACAACAGGCAGCAAATTTAAAAATAAATACTACAATAAAGACATTTATTATTATTATTATAATTATTTATGAATGATTTTTTATTCACGTTTAAGTATTATAAACTACAGACAAGCGAAAAATATGAGAAAAAAGTGATGTGATCGTTTTATGTGTTTGTAGCCGACTTGTGCCTATATATTGTGAAGTGTGTGTTAATGTTTATAGGTTTTACTACTTATATAAAATATTTGATAAAAAACACGCCAAATGAGACTGTTCTTTCTATATTAGATAACATTTCTTAGCAAATCATTACAATATCGATGAAAGAACCACTAAACTCTATTCACTTAAAATTTGCAGAGCTGGGGTTGGACTTAAGTGAGTGAAACGTCCAACCACGACCGATGCTTATGAAATAAAATAAACCTGAAAATTAACCACTGTAGGAACTTTGCACTTGTGTACATCTGCCTGCCGTTTGCACCAAGAATCACCGCGTAATTTGTTCTCTATCCTGGCTAACGCTGCAAAGTATAGGTGAACAGTGTATATGTTGTCTTTCATTATTTATATAACCTTCTAAGGATCTAACCAAAAAATATGTGCCATCATTCATAAAAACGGACACTTCTGATATCTGCGTTATCCTTTAAGTAACAAATCATGAATGCTCTCTGAAAATATAATAAACCAAAATAAATCGAACCTGTATTCCCCTATGAAAAATACAACCTTATGTGTTTTTAAGAAAGAGCAAATAATATGATCCAAACCTAATAATATCTATCCAATTCATATCAAGGGGCTGTTTTATGCTCGCATTAATCTTAATTATATAGATAATTATTTTATCACAGACATCTGTTTCCAATTATCTAAGATCACTACCGAAAAACTTAAATGTTTATACCCGTGTTAAAACAACTTTGCTAATGTGAATTGTTTACTGTTACAGAAAACTCAAATTAGCAAAGTAGTAAGTCTCTTTCAAGAGAACAGTTTCAATGGTGGTTTATTGTTATTTAGTGATGTTTCATACTTAGAAATTTTGCCTATTATTTAATTAATTATCCTAAGACTGATAAACGTCTCTTTGCTTTTAACATGTTATTTTGTTGACGCTTCTTAAAAATCAGATTCTCCATGAAATTTGTTTTTAAGTTCCGTAATTATGGTATGTCCTTTATCAAACCCCTTATTTAAGATTGTGGTATATCAATATTGTGAATCCTCCCGCGCTCAGAAAAAATATAAGACTATATATTTAAAAAGGTCGAGATAATGAGAAAAATTGGCGAATTAGTGTTTGAAAATATGAAAGTTTCAAAGGTCAATAGGCCGAAGATACTGATTATTCATTTTCTAGCTCCTAAATAAATTACAGGCAGTTAAAAATACGGCTGAAATCATTTTAAAAATTATCTAATAGTTTCTTCATTCCCCATTCATTTGTATAATTGTCTTGGAAACTTGTAATAAAAAAAACTTGCAGTGTTACTTGATATAGGTTACTATTTTACTATTTTACTATTCTGCCCGCATATGCATTAATAAGTAAGTAATGAATGATTAATTATCGTTATTCAAATAGGCATATTTTTCATGAGTTATGGCCGATATTGTTAACATTTTTAAGTGATCTTTAACTTAAAGGGAGTTTTAGTGACAAAAAACAAACAAAATATAAATATCAGATAACAGTCTTATAATTTAAATTAAAAAATTAGGTTTAATGGCTATCGTCAGTGACGGCTGGTGGATTTAGGTTATACAATATCTCAATATTGGAGCATAGAACCCAAGCAATATTTTAAGGCACGACTATCAGTACCGATTGAAGAAATCTTGCAGAAAAAAAATTGAAAAAAAAAATTGAAAAAAAAGTTACAAAAATGCGCAGCTTCGCCAAATTCCTACTAGACCATTAGTAAAATCTTTGCAAACTTTTTTTTCATAATCAGAAGGAAAATTTATCACCCTGTTTTTTTTTGGTTTTCGAAAATTTTAATTTTTTGTAAAGTTATGACACTATGAAATTTAAGTTCTTCATTGTAAATTTCAAAATGTCATAACTTTACAAAAGAATCAAAATTTTTGAAAACAAAAAAACAGGGTGATAAATTTTTCTTCTGATTACGGAAAAAAAATATTTTGCAAAGATTTTACTAATGGTCTAGAAGGAATCTGGGTAGGCTGCGCATTTTTTGTAACTTTTTTCTCAAATTTTTTCAATTTTTCCCTGCAAAACTTCTTCAATCAGTACTGATAGTCGTGCTTTCAAATATTGCTTGAATTCCATGCTCCAATACTGAGATATGGTACAAACTAAATCCACCAGCCGCCACTGGCTAACGTATAACTCGATTTATATGATGCTGGAATCGCTGGTAATACATATTCTTGCCACTAAAACTCCCTTTAAGTTAAAGGTCCCTTAAAAATGTTAATAATACCGGCCATTAGTTATTCAACTAAACTGATATTTACGTTTGTGCATTAATATTTAAGATTTTAAAAAAATCTTAAATGAAAGACTAAGCTGTTGATCATCAAATGCCTCAAAAAGGATAATAAATCATTTTTGAGAATATCACTTATACCGTATAGTATATCAAGTACCGAGAGCGGCGACTTCTAGCCCAGATGGACTAAACTACTGTTATTAAATATGATTTGAACGAAACAACTACTCAGTCGGCAAATATCCCGACCTGCATTGGATTATACCTTCATTGGATTATATACCTTCATACCTTGCTTCGCAAGTCGCTATCCGCCACAAAGACATCTATGATGTCGGTCGGATAGTAACATTTGGACCATATGAGAAATTTCACATACCTCTCACCACTACTCAATTTACCTTAATCAGTATATGACTAGCAGGTTGGCCACTTTCATTTGTCTGTTCCATAACCTATGGCATACTGAGTAGAACTAATACTAATAAGTTCGAAACCGGTCTATGTCTGGTTAGGAATTGACAAATGATATTGGCTACCGATCTATTATGATTTGAAGGTATAATCCAATGCAGGTCGGGGTATCTGCCCGCTGAGTAGTTGTTTCGTTCAAATCATATTTAATAATATACAGAGTGTCATGAGAGTGCATGGACAACGGTTAACCACTTCTGAGGTCAAAATAACACGATTTAGATAAACTTACCTAAGTATATACAAAAGTGCACATTTGCGGAGTAACAGTCTCATGTAAGAGGAGACTCAGTCTTGTTTTTTTTTTTAATAACTTTAGAAAGGTTTGACCTAGAGATCTCCAACTTGTTGACTCAATTATTTATATGAGGGTAATGGACTCCATAAATAGAAAAAAAGTACACAGAGTGTAAATATTTCGACATCTTAGACCCCTATTTTGCCCGAAACTTGTTTGTCTATACGCCAGTGACTTTTTCAGTAAGCAGATTTAAAATATTAGTTTGTTCATAAACTTTTGAAGTCTTGTAAAAAGCTCATATTTCGTATGGTTCACTTATCATAAAATAGCAAAGTTTATAACAGCAAAGAATTATTCAAACTTACTAATATGGTATTGATTAAAATAAATAAATAATTTTTTTTAACTAGGGACCCTCGGAGTAACAAATTCTACTAATTTATCAAAATAGTATACAGAGTAGAAGGTACTATTACAATACTACTCTGGTAGGGATTAAAATTAATTAATTTTTTTAGCTAGGCACTCTCAGAGTAATAAATTCTACTAATTCAGAATAGCATACAAATCGTTCATTTTTCTTGATGGCCAATCTTTTGTTCGTACACCAAGCAGATATTTTATTAACACATTTCAAAAGATCAATTGTTTAGTAACTTTTTAGTATCAATATTTACAAAAAAGTTACTAAACAAATTGATCTTTCGAGAAGTGTTAATAAAAAATGCGTTGGTGTTCGGGCAAAACAATCATTGACCAAATTAAGATTGAGCATCCAGAAAAATTAACACTCTGTATGTTATTTTGATTAGATTCACAAAATGTTATTCTGCGAGTCCGTTTTAGCTAAAAAAAAAAAAAATTCATTTATTTTAATCTCTGCCAGACTAGTGAGTTTGAATAATTCTTTGAAGAGCGGAGCTTGTAAAGTGTCTTCATAAATGATCGAAAATCACATGGCTGAAAACAATTTCTTAGGGTCAGTTGTACCGATGTAGTTCAGCCAAAGCTCAGTTAAACTTGATTTTAATCCAAGGTTACGATTGTTTCAACAATAATATCCTTGAATTTTAAACTAAGTTCAACTGAGCTTTGGTTGAACCATATTTGAACAACTGGCCCTTAGACACATAATTAGGTGCAAAAATCTCCATCAGATACTGACATAATATGAAAGACCCAAAATCATGCAGTGGCGGATTTAGTATTTGGCTAGAGGGTGCGCAATGGTGGCGTCTTTAGGGGGAGTAGTAGTAGTAGTAGTAGTAGTAAAGCATGCACCAATCTTTCGACTAGTTACCATATTTGCACATAAGTTAACGTTGTATTAGGTGTAGAAAATCGGCATCATGTCACCCACGACCTCTGGTCGACTAAACGACGTTATTTATCAGTTGTTGTGACTGAAGTAAAATAGACATCTGCATGGTCTACTACAATGCATGGACTGTGAACGATGGTGTCTTGGGTTCATTATTAACTTTGCGGAAACGTCGTCATAGGACTGAACTTTCAACGTATAGATTAACGTCATTGTTTAACGTTTGACGGACGACGCATCGCATGATAAAGAAGGTAGAGGAAGAGGAAGAACTCAAACATATCGTATTTCTATTGTGTTATTCTGTTATTCGTTATCAGGTTTCCTTCTCAATATCATTCAAATATTCAATCACTTTTTACAACTAAGCAGTCATTGGGCATATTTTAGAAGGATTCGTACATAACCACAGCCAAGGTTGCTTTACATAACTCTGCCACTTATTCAAGACCATCTCGTGATCGAACGTACATACTTTGTTGTCCGCCATTGTGATGTTGACAAAAATTAAAGTGAAAAAAATACGAATATATGAGATTTGGGTTATTCTAACTATGCTACTTTTAATTTAAAACCGGTAAAGCAATCATACTATTGTGTGTTCACAGTTAAATCACTCAAATTTGTGTACCCATGAAAACCATGTTTTACCGTTGACAAATTTTGGTACCACAATACTTCTTAAAATCTACTGAGAACATCATAATAAAACACAGAATAAGGTGAGACTTTACTTTCTATTTTTCTAAAGTGGGAACAGCTGTGGTTTTGATTCTAGTAAACACAAGTGGTCCAGACGTCTAACAGTAATGTTTTCAGTTAAAAAACATACTTTAAAACGTCAATAATTTTATTGCAAAAATTGATTATCCGCGCAAACGACGTCTTTGGCATGCCGCCGTTGACACGACCCTGACTTTATCCACTGAATTGATGCAAAAGCCAGCCAGTCTGATATTCGTTATTACATTACGTTATCCAGCAAGGTTAGGACACATCTGGCACGTTAATATAAAGCTAAGATTCTGTTTGAGAAAACATTGATTTCATACTTCTTTCTATGGTGTTGCTAAGACCGGGTTTTTCAGTGCCCAGTTAACAAAATTATCCGTTGGTTAGTTTAAAATGGATAAATTCTATTGGCCTGACCCCTACACTTTGTATGATTATATCACGTTGCAAAGTGCATGAGAATTAAAAACTATGATAAGAAATACATATTGCATATACTATAAAGAATGTATATTCATTCAATTACTCATTATGAAGTCTATAAGACGTAATATTTAACCTTTTAAAAAGTGCTTAACACTATTATTTTAGAAATGAAGAGCTACTTCATAAGAGTTATTTTGTGGCTGACATTCATAAATCTAACGGATAATAATCCTCACACAAGAAGTTGCAAAGGAAGTTTTATCTCTCAAAAAAACTTCTTTAACAATACTTGTAGAAGTAATATGTTAACTGGGTTAAAACAACCATGTATTATATATTTCCTAATTTATTTAAGTTTGAACAAAATAAAGCCTCTAAATCCGCCACTGAAATCACGAGTTAAATCGTACCAATTTATCACGTGGTTTTTAATAATTTATGAGGGCTCTGTACATTGTTTGGAACTTTGCTATTTCATGAGTGAACGATACGAAATATGAACTTTTTACGAGATGTCAAGAAGTTTATGGACAAACTGCTCTTTTAAATATGTTTACTGAAAAAGTCATTGGCGTATGGACAAAAAAATTCTGAGTAAAATAGGGGCCTAAAATGTCGAAATATTAACACTCTGTATATTTTTTTCTACTCATATAAATAATTGAATAGATGGATGAATAAAGGTGTTAACTAACACTATGCCAAAAATTGGTGTCGTATTCGACAAAGGTGTTGTAATGTTATTACTTATCAACAATGTTCCGTGTTTCGTTTCGTGTCTATGAATAGATGCTTATATACCGAATGGATAAATAAGCTGAAAAACAACATAACTACGTGTGTCTGGTGAATAAAGGCCTCAAAATATTTGTTTGACAAATTATCAGGTTTGCGAATCTTTATCTATCCACCCCTTCAATTGAATCAACCAAGCTGGAGGTCTACAAGTCAAACTTGTCTGAAATTATTTAAAAAACCAAGTCGGGGGTTTACACCTACAGAGAGCTGTTACTCCGTAAGGGTGTATTTTTATATATACCTAGGTAAGTTTATCCGAATCGTGTTATTTTGATGTCATAAATCTATCCTGGAGTGAGTTGGAACCTTTGATGTGAAGATAACACTGACGTAATATTTCACGAAACGCTAAAACACTATATACTGCACTCGACGCGCGTTTCTCTAACTAAGTTGGCATCATCTGGAGATGATTAAAACTGTTTTAATCATCTCCATATAATGCCAACTTAGTTGGCGAAACGCGCTTCGAGTGCAGTATATAATGTTTTGGCGTTTCGTGAAAAACTACGTCAGTGTTATCATAAATCTGTAGTCAACCGTTGTCCGTGCATTTCCGAAGCACTCTGTATATCTTCTTTGATGCAAACAAATTGATTAAAAATCTAAAGGAACTAACATTTGAGACTTTACTTTTATCGCATTAAATAAATATCTGTTTACGAAAAGTTAGAGAGGAAAGGACACATTTATTCAAAAACTTAAAGTTACCAGCATTTCGTATGTGCCACTTCTAAATTTATTGAATAAATTTTGATATTTAACTTAACGATTGCTCAAATTTTTATTTTTAATGTGATAGTGAAGAAATGGTTGATCTATAAATTAATGAAAAGCCTCAAACCTATAAAGCATTTTAAGTTTAGTCTGTCAAATTAGTTGGATATTTTTGTAGATGAAAGACGAAATTTTTCAACTATTTATAAGACCAAAACCTAACGATAGTGCAAAATGTCTACGTGCAATGAACTGATGCGTTCCTTAAAAAATTTTATTATAAGAGTAATGAATCAGGTCAATTCTGTTCTTTAATGTATTTGGTTACAAATTTTATTTTAATACACAATACATGTTTGTATTCGTTTTTTTGCGCAATGAAATACAATATCCTTCTCTAGTTAATGAAACGTGTATTAATATCTTCTCGACCAAATTACTTGCTCATTCTGCTAAAACTAATAACAATAGTAATACAAATTATATATACACGGTTTATACATAAAATGAGGATAATCTAATTTATGTCAATACATCTATGCTAAATTTCACAAACTGAATATCCCTAAAATTTCTTTATCTTTCATTAAATTTGCGTTTTCTATTTTTTTGTGTAAAGTTTCTGTTTTAAAGACAATTGAAATAATTTTTTGTATGATAAAATTCGGTTTTCATTGGAAATTCTTTTCTACATGATGGCATCTTTTGGATACGGTCCATACATACTAGCAACCTTGTTAAATATAGAATAACTTCAAACGATGGAAACAATAAGCACTATATTAAACTGATTTTATAATAATTAATAGGTATACCCGTTTTCCTTATCTAGAAGCAATTTCATGCTAAAGTTAATACAAGAATAATAAACAGACATAATTCTATCTCTTGTATTTTATGGTTAAAACATGTCAGTAATATTGGAATTTATATGAAGAGCAGTTTTCTCTTTTTTACTCTAAAATTTCTTTCATGCAGGAATACAATAAACCTTACGTTTTTTATGTATATCAAGCTGATAAGTCTTGATAAAATGTCTTAAAACAAAATTACTCATCTTAGTTCTGTTCCGCCAAAAAAACACTAAATATCAGGAATTTATGAAATTTTCATGCATATACTGTACACAATTAAAGATAATATCAATAATTCTTACATTTATTACACTCATAATCCAGGTAGATTATTATTAATACGCTCAATAAAGAGTAAGTACAAAGTACAGTTATTTTAGCAAAACAATAAAATAAATATTATTCCACGAATTATAAAAAATGTAAACATTTTATAGAGAGGTAAGGTAACAATAAAATCTCATTTGGCGTGATGAGAACTAAAATTTATCAAATAATTTTAGATTTATATAAAGTTACGTAGTGCTTTATGAATTTCAGTGTCTCAAAAAGGGATCCAAACCAAGGCCAAGAAAATGACATGTCTGTTCTGGAAAAATATTATGTCAATCAACATGAAAAGCAAAATAAAAGGAAAACTGATTTTGGAACCGATAGAGGATACTCAGGTCAACAGGAACACAACCTTCGTCTTAATAAATACCTTTTAGAATATGTAGGATAAAAAACATTACCAACTTAACAGAAATTTTATCTAAGTATTAAGAATAATGTACAGTATTATTTATATTTTAAAATTTCTATTGCTAAGTTAGGTAAAATTAATTTATCAAATCTACGGTTATATTAGTGCATATTCCTAAGTTAAAAAATCTTTAACCATGATTATTTGGTAGAATTAAACAATTGAAAATTTGTATTTTATTATTATTTTACCACTCCCATATTTTTTTATTTAAGAACATTTTTACATAACCATGACTATCGAATGTTTTATTTCTGAAAATTAAACTTATATTGGAACAAAGTTCCTAGTTTCTTCAATGTTTTGTATAATAGGTACTAGTGAACTTGTTAATATTTTCTTAATTGGATCAGTCGTATTAGACAGCTAAGATTTTTATTTTCTTATAGACAGTGGCATAAAATAAACCTCAGCTACTAGACAGAAAATTAGGTCGATTTATCCAAATTTACCAATAAAGATTATAAAAATACGTTTTAAAAATGTAATACTAAATCATATTTTTTATTTTCAGTTTATTTCTTATTTATTTTTAAATTTTTAATAAAATGATGGACCGACGAAAATCGAGTAAAATCAACCAACGCTAATTCGACTTTATACATAATTTCGTCCGTAACAATCTTAATTCAAAAAGATCAAAACTGAACTAGTTAGAGGTATTTAAGAAGATACCTATATCAATTAATTTGTAACCATTTTTCCAACTTGTCACACATCAAAATATTATAAATATCCTTAAGAAAGTACTGAAGACAGATTACTTTCTTCGATAAATTGCTGCGAGTTTTTCACTTCGCTTCTTTTGATTCCTCGTCCGTACTATTATGTACAGCCTCCCCCCCCCCCCCCAATTTTAATTCTATTATAACGAAAAAATGGTAAATAGTAACGTTATAGGAGTTTTTATGCAGATTTTGAAAATCAGAAAAAACAATGGAAGAAGACAATTGAAGCGATTTTTAACAGCTTTTTTTATAAAATATTATTGAATAGTCAAAAATAACAAAAATAACCGCTGTGGGACTCGCACAAAGTGTTCCTCATATCTCCCTTAGTATTAGAGGTAGACTCTATGCCATTATAAATTAAATTAATTTCAGACCAATATAAATTCTTATCGACAGATTATAAATTTAAAATTAAATTATAGCACATATTTTATAAAACATCATAAAGAAAGAAATCAGATACTACAAATTTTCATTAAAATCATCAACATCGTCATTTTATAGCATCTGTAATCTTTTAACAGCTTTAATCAAATGAAAAAGATTAGCAATGTTTTCATGTAGTGAGGTAGGTGATTGAATATTCATATTTAATTAGAATATTTTGTTAAGCTTAATGGAACTGGTAGTCAAAGGATGTGTGAATTGTATTTGTTTGTGGAATACTTATGACGATTATATAAAAGTTTAATATGCATGAACTAGTCATACTGACTCTAAAATTTAGATGCAGACAGAGAAAATATTCTGTTAGAGAAAAAGGGCATCCATCTTGCATTTGCTGTTCTAAAGTCATGAGAGATTACTCTCAAGAATATTCCTGAAGCTTCGACCTGTGATTGACAAAAACAAGAAATTTCGTACAAGATTTATCTACTACTATATTTTATATGTAGGCGTCTTCTAATCTATACTTAAAAGTGTTTATTTTCTTTATGTTAAATGTATTTTTATTTTCGTTGCGCTAGCTACTTTATCTAAAACTCGGGATATAAGTCGGTGCAATGTTTCTGCAACTTTATTACATTATTCTATAGTTGCGTCATCAGCAAAGAGTATAAACGTTCTTGATATTGATAATTTACTGATATTATTTATGTATATACAAAGCTAGCTCTTGAGTACACCACAAATTGATATTACTTCATCAAAAAGGCTTTCATCTTGCCTAACCTACTACTGTACATGATCTTTTAGGTAAGATTTAAATCAGTTATATGATAACCAACCATGAATATTTCAGCAATACAGTTTAGTATAATATGTATAGTAGATTTTTATGATTTACCCCGTCAAATAATTTTGACAAACCACAAAAAACTATTGCAGCCGCTTCTTCATCAACACTATCAACAGTAATCAATTTTCTCTGAAAACTTATAGTCTAGCTAGGTATTCATAGTTTTCAAAACCAAACTGATTTGGGTTTAATATATTTATTCTGTCGATTTAAAAATTATACCATAATTAATTTAACTAGTTTTTCAGTTGTTGTTATAACTAAAAGGAAAATAGGTCCAAAATTAGGACTATTCATGTATCTTATTGACCACTACTGTCTATTTTGGGAGTCACAATTACTGAACTATTAAATAACTACAGTTTATACCATAATGATGGTTCTGTTGACGTCAGAAATCCATATACAAGTTAATATCATGCAGTTGTAATTAATTTGGCTTTTCATAAGCACACGTATAAAGTTTAATAACATTTATTTATTAAACCGATGCGATAACATATTCACTTTTTTCGCCTAGAACTATTTGGTATATATTAAAGTTAGCATAATTTTAGATCTCAAATTATATCTAACGAGTTGAGTTAATATTAGCAATATGTTTACGTTGTACCATTCTCAGAAAACACAACATGTTTATGATGCTTTAGCTTTATTGACACTTTAGTCAATTAAAAAGATATAAAATAGTTTAGATAAATTTCTGCGATATGTTATTTACTATATTTACGGAATAAATAAATATGTTTTAATAATTGTTACTTTGATACCTATTAAATACCGTAATAATAATAATAATAATGTTAACATACGACAACATTGAGGACTTACATGGTGATTTCTATAACGTTCTCATCCCAATTTTTTGGTTTGTCTTTGGAAATAAATTAAAAATGTAACATATAGTATTTTTTCCTAGAATTTCGAAAATTTCATAACACAGCAGGAAGAAAAAATTTTGTATAAAACATTATAGCATTGTATGTAAAACTTCTCTGAAACAGCGCTGATCTATACTGGGGCATTTTAAGTTTTGATGTGTTTTGTGTGTCACGGTTATGTATTGTGTGTCGATAGACCAGTTTTTTTTTAAATATGTCGGGATAGAGGAATGTAATAAACGAAATAATGTTTGCCACTTTTAGCCATTTCAATTCACAAAGCTTGAGTAATACATGGCCGTACTTGCGTAAGTTAAAAATGATAAACACGACATAGATAATACATAATATTACAATAGTTGAAAAGTACCAAGGTTTCACAGAGTTTTATTCGCATCTTAAGATTTAAATAGTGTCTGAACGTTATTTATGGCATTTTCTAAATTTTTCTTCCTTGGGGCTTACTACCACATGAATAATTCTTTTTTTATCTAAAAAACATAATTAGTTACCTGGTATGCTACTGGAAAAATAAACCTCTGCGCTTGCGACTTTTACGTCAGAAGATCATTTAGAGGGTGTTTTTTGACAAAAAAATAATACGTTTCCCTGACGTTTCGGAAACGTTTCCTTTTTCAAAACTTATGGATTTCTCTTTTTTTTAAATATGTCCATCAACATGGATTCATGAGGAGTAGATCAACAACAACGAATATGTTTTGTGTAACTCAATTTATTGCTGAACATGTTGATATGAATATTCAGGTTGATGTGCTTTATACTGACTTCTCTAAAGCCTTTGACAGGTTAGATCATGGAATTTTACTTCAAAAGCTTGGGAGCGTGGGATTATCCTTACCGCTACTTGAACTATTTAAATCATATTTGTCCGAAAGAAAACAATATGTCGAATGTCGTGGTTTTGCTTCCAAAGATATTTCTGTTACGTCAGGAGTGCCCCAAGGTTCCATCCTTGGGCCACTCCTGTTTATAATATTCATCAATGATATTGTAAATAATCTAGATGTAAATTACTTGTTGTACGCTGATGATGTAAAAATTTTCTGCCCTATTAATGACGTATCAGACTGTATGAACCTGCAAAGCAACCTGAATAATTTGAATGAGTGGTGTATATTGAATACTCTTCCTCTGAATGCTTCAAAGTGCAATGTTATGACCTTTTCTAGGAAACATTTTCCCATCCGATATCAATATAAATTAGATAATGTTACCTTAAATCGGCCCGAATCAATCAAGGACTTAGGAATCATATTTGATAGCGAACTCTCTTTCAATCTTCATATTAATCAAGTTGTTAAAACATCTTACAGAAGCCTAGGTTTTGTTATCAGAAACTCTCAAGGATTCTCTGATTCAGCAGTACTAATGCTTCTTTTTAATGCACTTGTAAAATCTAGGCTGGAATATGCTGCTATAATATGGCAGCCGGGATACAATGTCTATGCTGAAAGCTTGGAAAATGTACAAAGGCGTTTCTTGAAATACCTTTCTTTTAAATTAGATGGTCAATACCCACCTGTTGGAATACCTCAAAATCACTTACTTAATAGATTTTCAGTATTAACTCTGCATGATCGCAGAAGAACACAGGCCTTAATTTTTCTAAATAAATTAATAAATAATAAAATTAATTGTCCACAACTCTTGGAACAACTTAGTTTTCGTGTGCCTAGAGTTGAAACTCGTGTTGGCAGTACTTTTTATCTCGCCGTACCACGAACTAATTTATTGAAATTTTCCCTCCTACATTTTATGTGTGAAAATTGTAATAACCTGCAAGATAGAATCGACATACTTAATTGTTCTTATAGTTGTTTAAAAAAGGTGTATGTGTCTAGCTGAGTTTAATTTCTGTTTTCATTTTTGTGTCATATTTGAATTGTTAAATTTTATGTTTTCTTTTTCTTTGTTACTTTTAGTTATTAGTGTATTATGTATTGTGTATAATTACTGTTGTATTTTCCCATCCTGTAATTGGTTTAAGTACTGTTGGATGGTGTATGCTAAAATAAAAAAAAATAAAATAAAAATAAAATATCAAACGTGGTTACCGATGTTAAAAGAAGAATTAAACAAAATTAATATTGTATAATTTTTATATATCAACAGTTCTATGTAAGTATCTATAATATATTATATGAACAAATAATATATTTGTCAAGTTTCACGAAACGATTCTATTTCCTTTTTTCAAAATGTATGGATTTTTCTTTTTTTGTAGAATATGTGGTTACCGATGTTAAAAGAAATATTAAACAAAATTAATATTGTACAATTTTTTAAGTATCAACAGTTCTATATAAGTATCTATGGATATTATATAAACAAATAATATACGTGTCAAATTTCACGCTTAATATATTCTACGAAAAAGGAAAATCCATAAACTTTGTAAAGGAAAACAAATTTCTTTCCGATACTTCAAGGAAACATATTATTATTTTTTTGTCTCATATTAATTGTCAAAAATACACCCTCTGACTGATCTTTTGATGTAAAAGTCACAAACGCAGAGGTTTATTTTTTTCAGTAGCATATTGAATAACTAAATGTGTTTTTTAGATAATCAATAATTATTCATGTGGTAGTAAGCTCCAAGGAAGAAAAAGAAAAATTTACGATTTAATATGGTACTTTTAATCAGATATAACTTTTTAGTAATAACAATTTTACGTGTTCCTTAAATCTAAATTTAGTGTTTAAAATTACGCCTAAATTCGTTGCGTGTGTACACTAAGGAAGTGACTCTCTGTAGGCAATGCGACGGTTGAGACTACCCCCACCACTCCCACATTTTGCTCCCCCACTTCCACTCCAGCCTCAGTGCCAGCCAATGAGAACGCACCTTTCCAAGTTCTAGCCAATGAGAACGCACCAGGCGCCGGCCAGTGAAAATGCAAGCGGGAAATTCAAATTATAGAGTTATTTCGGAGTTCTGCTGCCCAGATTTTGTAAATGTCGCTGAAAAGTTTTTGGAATTGAAGGCAATAACATAAATAAATGTACTTCAAGGTTAAAATTGGTCATGGATCACGTGACTGTTGCGCAACTTTTACTTTGAGAATATGGATAATTAAGCACGTCCGGGCTTTTTTTATATAAACAAGTTCCAGGAATTTCTACTGACTCATATCTTATCTCTGAAATGTGATACTTTTAATATAAACAGAATGTGCTGATAACATAAACAAACTGTCATATATTGGTGATTTATTATTTCAGCTACGTGATTTCTTAGATACTGACGTTGTCGTGCATAAACAATGACGTAATTCTTATCTCATTTAAATTTCATAATCTTGCGTAATATTTTGGTTCAAAGGCGGGTAAGAGAGTTCTCTGGATGGGGTACAATCGGCAATATCCAGAAGTGGGCAAGTCGTCAATGACCAGAGGTTGCTGAATTGAATTTTGTGGTTGTCGGTTTAGAGGATCTGTTCTTGCGGGACGCGCCGCTGATGATTTCATGCCATTGGATTTAGATGAAACTTGAAATACGAACCTGATGATGCCAGCTGAATAGGCGAGGTGAATCAGCTCCACGAAAACGTTAGTATTTTAGTTTATGATGTCAGATCGAAGCAAAATTTAACGTGGGTATACTAGACATCGAATGTTATCGTTTGACGTAATATGCCAAAAGGGCCTTACCCTAACTTACCTGATTTTGATCTAATAAAGGTTAAAATCCATTAAAAAATTAACTGAACCAAATCACAAGAGAGAATATTTTATCTAGGTCTAATAAATATGTATTTAAATAACTTCATGATTTTTATTTCATACCTACTTATTTTACTAGGCAAGTAAGCCACAACGGGCCCTTTTTACCTAGGGAACTACAGTTTAACGTGGACTCTGATCCACAGTCCTCGACTGTCAACTAACCTACCGCCTGGGCCTGCCCGCCTGCACCCCTAGCAGAGTGGCATACCTCCTGGGTAGGTCTCTTCGACCATCCACCCGGGCTCGCCTCTCCGCCTGCATCAGGCTAGCGGCCTTCCCGGAATTGTCTGTTGACAACCTACCGACTGTTAGACGAGCTATCGTTCATCCATCCAATTGCCGGACTCGATCAGTGTTGCTTAACTTCACTGATCGAATATCGGAAACTAAACGGATGTTCATACCTCATCCACTATTTCAAACCTAACATAGAAATAAAAGAAAGGATTCTATTAATATTTTATTCGAGCACTTAATAAAAACATTTTTCTATCTAAATCATTATGTACATTGTTTCTATTATAAGTTAAACATTCACGCATACAGTGTGATTGGATATTATGTGGATACACATGTCACAATTTTTATAAAATTTAAATTATATAGTAAATCCATATGAGGTGATATGAGTTTATTAACAATGTTGAAGAGTATCCCCCAAAAAAAATAAAAGTAGAAAAATCATTAGTAACTTTGAGCATCTTGTTACCAATAAAAAGTGACTTTAATAAGGAATAATCAGAGAACTGAATCTCTTCTTCTTCCTCTTCTTCTT
This sequence comes from Rhamnusium bicolor, assembly GCA_029963845.1. Lineage (NCBI taxonomy): Eukaryota > Metazoa > Arthropoda > Insecta > Coleoptera > Cerambycidae > Rhamnusium > Rhamnusium bicolor. The sequence goes on along the minus strand of JANEYF010003497.1, from coordinate 145,656 downwards.
TTGATTCTGCAGGAGCAGCATCATTATTAAAGTAATGAGTGATGAATCGTTGAAGGTAAGTAATGAAAACATCCCAGTTTTTTTCTAATAAAAGATATGTTATCTGGTTTCGTAGACACTTGATGCATATTTATTATAATCTTACCGCTGGCACAGAACTTATGGCACTACTAAATCCCGTAAGTATCTTTGTATGTAGAATTTTTAATGTTTATAGCATTTTTATAAATATAACGTTCCTCGTATTGTGCAGCCTCTCGTATTGCTCACTAATTCTATCAACTTCTTCCCAACAACTGAAATCCTCCTCCGATGAGGAAAAGGTAAGGCTTGGTGAACCGGATGTTATAATTTGTAACTCGCTCTCAAACACACACAAAGACTAATATCTAACACCTTGATGTCCTGTTCCTTTTATATCTCGAACAACTTCACAGGAAAGTAATGTAAACATCCCAAAAGGCCTCTTTAAAACTGTAATTTGTACATGTTTTCTATAAGTGATACTGTAATTTCGAGTATTTCATACATATTGAAACATTTTCCCATTTAAACACATGTAAATCGATGAGCGGATTAAAGAAGGTTATCTGAATCAGTTGTTATGCGAGTCATCTAGACCCAACCATTGCACGTAAACTTTCTTACCACGTCTACGTAACACTTTGTCCACAAGGTATACATCAGGATTTTTTTGCTTTTTGTAATTCATCTGCATAAAAACCTCCACTCATCGGTCTACTTTGTATATCTTCCAGTAAATAAGTGGTGGGGTTTGTATTTTAAACAACTCGGTTGTCCAGTTAGGCATATATCCTTTTTTAAAAACATGCTTATTCTTACTGATTCACACGATGTCACCAACATTGTATCGTCGCGATGATACCAACGTAATATGATTTTAGACTGAACTTAAAATTTATCTTTCGTCCTGTTTAATTACATCGTATGTCGTCATTCTAATTGTTCTATGTTGTCGATTATTATAGTCTTTAACAATATCTGAAAGTATATCTATCCATCTGTATGAGCCGTTTAAACTAAAATATTTATATAATCTCGCCTTTAATATTCTTACGACCCTATCAACTATAGCTGTTATTTTTTACGCTATATTTGCTATAATTGTTAACGTTATACTTTTTTTATCAAGTTTTTAAAATGTACATTATGAAATTCAGTACCCTGATCTGTATTTAAATTTTTACAGATTCTTTTACACCTCTTAAAAATTTCATCCATTGCCTGCGTAACTTCGGGACCACTCTTATTTTTATAAGTTAAATCCATACGAACTTTGAAAAACAATCAATAACAACCAATATGTATCTATTTTTACGGTTTTCTCTGGTACAATTACCCATTTTAGCTAAATCAGCCTACCACGAGTCGTCTAGTGCTTTTACTATTATACGCCTACGCTTGAAATTTTTACGTGCAGGCTTATGTAGTTCGTTAACAAATAAATTTTTTCTTCGGAATTCTTGATCCCATGTACGTGGTAGCTGTATCGGTGTTATTCAAGTAAATTAGCCTCGGGCACATCGGCGTTCAGTTTTATAGCATTTCGGGATGCAATATTTAAATCTATAGCAGTCACAACAGCTTTTAATTTTTCAAGAGTCTTTTCAATGACTATTAGAGATGCTTTTTGTTCAAATACATCTGACGCCAATTGCAACATATCATTTCTTAAACCTTTAAACTCTAATAAAACGACAGCTGTATTATCATCCACTTATTTCTTATTGACTGCATCATCATATTCAGTAAGGGACTGAACATTACACAATTTAAGTTTTTCAATGTCGATATTTCCATCTTCGGTAAAAACGAAACCACGACGCGATGACAATAAATGTATGCTGCTGACACCGCTACGAGCTAATGTAGACCTTCCGAACTTATCGAGACTCAGCTGTAAGCGTTATATTTAATTGATAACTCCAGCTTTTCGTAGTTCATTTATAATAGCAAAATTTCATTATCATGAGAATCGGTATTTGCAAACTTGGATGCATTCAAAAGTCTTAATCTGTCAACTAATTCATTGACATCATCCCAGTAAACATATTCAATGTGGTTTTTTATTGTAAACCATACCTATACCAAATCGGCTACAGGCTTTATCCTTTTTTACCCCTGAATAATGGTTTTATTATTTCAGTATATTTGTAAAATCCAGTTTCATTAATCCGACTCAGAGGATCATAATTTCTTCTATGAGCACTACTGGCTTCGAGAATATTCTTATAATCTTGTAAATTCTGCTGATTATAGTCTTAAGGTTCCTTCTTAAACATGAGTTCAAATAAGCCCTGTTTCCCAGAATGCATTTTATCACCAATATTTGTTTCAGCATTGAAACCAGTGTTTAATTCCATAGAACTAACATAGAATTTATTCGTTTTCGAGTCGTACCTAACGCCATAGGTGTCATCATAGTCCTTCTTTTCAGTAAAAAGTCCCGCTCTTAATACCATTTAGACAGTGGGAACTACATGAACTGGCCTCCTTGATTAGCGGTACCACGAAAAAGATTTGGTCTGTTAAAACTTATATTAATATGGAAAGTCTAGATACATTATTGTAGTATTTCAGACCAGTAAGAGAGACCAAAAGACGCAAGATGGCACCCTCTACGATAACATTGAAATATCTAATATCCCCCTAGATAACCTCTCACTAATTGAGGATACTCTTCATCACTTGTATTAGTTGCTTCATCTGCGAGGGTAGATTCTTCCTTTTCTTCATATTTTAATTCAGGTGGATAAAGCTCTTCACTAATGTTCTTTTTTGGTGGTGGTGGTGGTGGTGAATTTTATGCTTTGAGTCCCTTTAAGGGGTCGATGACTGGTTTCAATAGTCGGTTAAGAGCTTCATCCTCCTCAGCTTTTCCTAATTTTAATGCTAAGTACTTCTTTCTAATAGCCTTCGATGCTTTATTAATTTTTTCTTTAAGTAGTTTATCTTGTTCCAACCAATACGATTTCATATTAGCAGACTTATACTACTCAAAAGTTTGGATTTTATTGGATACCATAATAATAAAATAGTGGTTACAAGTCCTTTTCACTTGAGTATCTGATTAATAATAAGTAATGTGTATTCAAAATCACATACACATATGTCAAATCAAAACCTTCTCAACAGCGAATGTATCGTGTTCATGTTCATATTCATGTTCATGTTCATGTTCATGTCCATGTTCATATTTCATGTTCATGTTTTGATATTCTAAACACGGATATTTAGAGTATCTGATAATAAAAGATGAGCTCGAAATCATATGCTTATATACTGATCAAGACCCCTCCGATAACGTCCATTGTGTAAATCGAAATCTTTTACTATAACCATTACACCATAATGATCATTACAACATTGTCGACACATTCTCAAATTCTTTGAGTGTCATATCAGGGGTCACGTGACCATCATACACGTGCCGTAAATTCATTTTATCTTGTTTAAATAAAATTATACAGTTACAGTTATCATGAATGAGATGCTTGGGTATACGAGTATAAGTCTGACAGAGATAAAAGCAGTCCACAAGTTTATGTCTACCCATGCTAAAATATGCTCTTATTTTATTCTGTCTACCACACCTTATATCATCGAAAATGAATATCGAGTTAGTTTTAACCTCAGATGGATGGAATATACTTTCACTATTTGCATGTGAAATATCTAACACCTTTTACGCTCTTCAGCACTTCCTCTAACAATTTGTATTTAGGTTGATACAATGAGTTTTGGAGTGCGCGTATATATTTTTAAACCACAGTCTATCAGGATGGAATAATAGACTCAGTAATAAATTGGTTTTACCAGCCCCACTAGGTTCACATATAATAGTTCTTAGCGTACTAGGAAATAACTAGTCATGTTTTTTTTGCCTTCTACAACTTGATCTGTTAAGAGATCCAATTTCACCACAGGTACCGAAACCTTTTGCCTTTGAACGCGCATTACGAACTCATACCTCTTTGATCTATACAACACTTATATAGACGTTTTATCACACTCATCATCATTAAAAATCTAGATGGCATCAAGAAATCACGTAAAAAGTAGAGGTCGTTAATAGCCTGATTAACAAACTACTTATCGAGTTACATTTACCGGAATATCAATACTGTGGATCTGGTACGAAACTACACAAAAGGCTAGCTCGCGGAAACTCGGGTATTAACCTACTCGATAGAAGTTGTCACGAGCACGATATTGCTTACAGTAAAAGTTCTAATTTAGTAGACTCAAAGCTGATTATGAACTTGAGTATCTCGAATGGCATAATAAAACCATGAAGGCTATAACATTGGGGAAAAAGGGATCTAGACTCTACATGAAGCCATATAAGAATGGGTATGGCCTGTACCTGAAGAAATAAAAAAACCGCTGCCAATTATTTGGGGATCAGAATTCCACACCGTAGTAAAACTCGACGTGTGTTAGAGTTTATAATAAAAATAATTTTTGAAGTTCCAAAAAAAGTCACATTTTTTGACGTTTCAAAAAAAGTCATATTTTGACATTTCAAAAAAACTCGATGTGTAGTGGAGTTTGTAATAAAAGTAATTTTTGACGTTTCAAAAAAGTCACATTGGTGGAATTTCACTAATATTTTTAAAAATTTAAATGTCAAAAAAAATTTACATTTCAAATTAACGTTTCGAAAAAGTCACATTAGTGGAATGTCACTTATATTTTAAAATTTGAAATGTCAAAAAAAATTGACATTTTAAATTGACGTTTCAAAAAAATTGACGTTTCAAAAAAGTCACATTGGTGGAATGTCACTAATATTTTAAAATTTGAAATGTCAAAAAAAATTTTGACATTTCAAATTGACGTTTCAAAAATGTCACTAATATTTTTTTTGACATTTCAAATTTAAAGAACCGATTTGCCTATCAACGAACTCAATCTCTTCCTTGAGTGTGTACCAAATTTGAAAGCTTTATCTCAAAAACTGTAGCTGCTATCGCGAACCACACAGACAGGCAGAGACACACAGACAAAAAAATATTTTTGTCTGAAATTTTGTGTATCGTCATAATTTGTCGAGATTCATCCAGAAATGCAATGAAAATTTTCAATTTTTTTTCACGAATACATACCTTCCTCACTTTGAGGGGTGAGGAAGTAAAACTACCATTGAAGCTACCCAATAGAGCACTCTCCGATAGTGATCTGTTGAAATATGTTAAAAAGTTCCACATTAGGTGCGTGATTCTTTACCATCATTATTAGTTTAGACAGCATAAGGTCCAGGAACTCATCGGGTAGCACACAAGAAAATCGGAGATTCCATCTTATATTTCGATTGTTTTGGATCGTTGAAACCACCAATAGAATTAGTTCGGCTCAAACTGTAAAATTAATATAATCCTGATACTTATCAGACACATAATACAATAAATTGTGGATATTTGTGTTTAGAATTTCTCTATACAAACAATAAACATGTATGATTTACATTCATTATGTCTCAGATATTCACATTAAGAGGTCTAAATTCCATTCTCTGCGTAGACTTTTATAATCCTATAGACCTAGATCCTTAATACGATTATTCGCTGACATTAATTGGTTTTCACACCTACAGTAGCATACCTAACATCGAGGAATGAGTAAATAACAAGTTCTATTACTGAGAGCTTGGTGATAAAATTGGAGGAAAGGTTATAAATATACCTATAGGATTCTATGAAATAAGTGACAAAGTTTTATCTGCAGAAGAGAGTAATACCTAGTGGTGTAAAGCAGCAGAATGAATACGACGACTACTTCTCACGAAAACCTAATAAAAATACGCTCAAGTGTGAAATTAAAAGCAAACACGAAATAAATTGTACACCTAAAGACAGTTTAGCTACTTTATTAGGTTATAGTGCTGAAGTGTTAAAACCAGACATTTCAATTCGATTTACCTGTTAAAATAGTTAAAGTTATAACCATGCATGTGGACTGCAATATTACGGCATAAGCGTTTTACAATAATAAGCCATTACATACAATTATTGAATTTGGATTGAAAGTCGATCCCGGATACGCTATAGATATAGTACCCAATAATCTAATTTTTCTACCGGTGAATAACAAACAAGAGATACAATATCACCTTGAAGATACTCGATCAGAATTCCGAGCTGGTGAATTTTCGAGAAGAAATTATTTTAAGGTTAGAATTAAGAAAATTGCTATAATGATAATATACATATAATTACAAAAGAACTATATAAATGACAGTTTATCAAATCCACCTCATTCAATCACTGGTGAATGTGTGAAAAGGAAGACCTCCATGTTCTCTTAAAAGATTCTGTATTTGAATTTTTTGGGCCATAATATTAAAACAGTTGCAACTATTTCAAGTTACGATGACTCCATCGTCAGGTAGGAAATCCGAACATACTACCCTTTTGTAAAATCATTGGGAAATAAGGATGAAATATAAATTGCTATTTATCAACAGGACGCATTATTGTTGATGAGAGAAGCTGCTATAACAACTGAAGAAACCTTAACGAAGAATGCCGTTGGTACAGGTGCTATTGAATTCATCAATAATGCTGGAGCGTTTTTATTCGACTCCATAAATTACGGGGAGGAATTAGCACGATTCAATAAAAACAACATTTTTTTTAAGGATACCCTTTTGGTGTTTACTTGGATTCTTTCATGATTTTAAGAGGATAATGTTTGGTAAACAAATGTTGCGACTAATTAGAGCCCGTAACGATAATAATTGTTTCAAAGTATTGAACGAAGATACAATTATTGAATTAAACATCACTAATATAGATTTAGAGATTAAACATGTGTTTTTAAATTATGTCGTAAAACTTGATTTGTTGACTCAAATAGACGGAAATAGACCGCTCTTATTACCATTTAAACAGTGGGAACTACACGAACTGGTCTCCTTGATTAGCGGTACCACGAAAGAGATTTGGTCTGTTAAAACTTGTACTAATGTGGAAAGTCCTAGATCCATTATTGTAGTATTTCAGACCAATAGGAAAGACCAAAACACGCAAGATTGCACCCTCTACGATAACATTGAAGTATCTAATATCAGATTAACTATAAATTCTGAATATTATCCTTATGAAGACATGAAATTAAATTTTAGCTCTAGAAAATATCATGAAGCGTATTACATGTATATTCAGTTCTCGAAACTATTCGCTTCTAACAATAAACCTACATTTGACTATACAAATTTCAACAGTCGAGCATTAATCGTTATAGATTGTTCCAAGGGAATGATTCTATAAAATCATCAACCGTTGATGTTAAATTAGGGATTGAAAGCAGAAAGTCGTTCCCGCAGAATACGAAGGCATATTGCATAATTATTAACCATACAGTTATGGAATATTTACCTCTACGTGGAATCATAAGAAATGCTATGTAAGAAAAGAAGATAAGTTACACCCTATTATTTCAGTATCACTGCAGCTATATATGGGTTTACCTGTTAAGCAGTGTATGTAAAAATAAATAGATAAATAAATAAATAAATAAATAAATAAATAAATAAATAAATAAATATTATTAAACATGAAGTTAATTGTTGTAGATATTCAGGGATTTAATCTTCCCGAATTTTATCCTAAGGAAATATCGTTCATTATGATTTGATTCAGTTAATTTTTCAATGAATTTTAACCTTTATTAGATCGAAATCAAGTAAAGTTAGGGTTAAGGCCCTTTTGGAAAATTACGGCAAACGATAACATTCGATGTCTAGTATACCCACGTAAAGTTTTACTTAAATCTGATATCATAAATTGTAAATTCTGACGTTTTCATGGAACTGATTCACCTTGCCTATTCAGTTAGCATCATCAGGTTCATATTTCAAATTTCATTGAAATCCATTGTTATGAAATCATCAGCAGCGCGTCCCGCGAGAACAGATTCCCCCACCTCACGCCATAAAACTCAATTCAGCAACCTCTAAAGACTTCTTCCACACCTCTTGGACATTGACCATCGTACACCCTCCGAAAAACTCTCTTACCCGCCTCTGGTCCAAATTATTACGCAATATTATGAAATTTAAATGAGTCATAAGAATTACGTCGGTATCAAAGAATTCATGTATCGGAAATCATAAATCACCGATATTTGACATTTTGTTTATGTTATTAGCACTTTATGTTTGTATTAAAAGTAACATATTTCAGAGATAAAATATGAGTCAGTGGAAATTCCTGAAATTTGTTAATGTGAACAAGTCTTGACGTGCTTAATTACCCGTTTCAGCGATCTCAAAGCAAAAGTCACGTGATCCATGACCAATTTTAACCTTGAAATACATTTGTTACATTTGTTTATGTTATCGACTTCAATTTCAAGAAGTCTTCAGCGAAATCTACAAAATCCGAGCAACAGAACTCGTGAACTAACCCTCTGATCATTGGGCTCACTTCTTCAGATCATTTCCTAGAACTCTTCATCAGCCTCTGGTAATTGACGACTTCTGGAGATTCCTTTATGCAGCAGCAGCCTCTGGTTATTGACGAAGACCCCCCGAAGAACTATTCAACAACCTCTGGTTATTGACGACGCGACGATCCGAAAAACTCTTCGTTAGTCTCTGGACATTGACATCCCCCTATGATTTGAATTTCCCGCTTGGATTCTCACTGGTTGGCACCTGGTGCGTTCTCATTGGCTAGCACCTGGAGAGGTGCGGTCTCCTTGGCTGGCACTGTGGCTGGAGTGGAAGTGAGGGAGCAAAAATTGGTAGTGGTGGGGGTAGTCTCAACCGTCGCCATGCCTACCATTCTCCTTCAATATTAATTTTCATTAAAACCATCAGGAATGTAATTAGTTTTCTGAGCAAAATAGAAGTACCGTAGATTTATTTGGATTAATTTTCGAATTACGTTCATTTGAATAATTTAATAATAATATTTTTTACTTAATGAGTTTTAATATTTGCGTTATTGATAATTTAATATGATAACGCACATCATTTTTTTCCTTTCAGTCTTTTTGATCTTTTTTGATGCTTGTATTCCTTTTTTATTGTAATTAATTATTTTTGTCAGTTTTAGTTAGTCCATTACTGGATGCTCGTATTAAATATGTTAGTTTTTTCTGATCATTATTTTATTTACAGGGGCCCTAAATATAATGAACTTATATTAATAAATGAATAAATTTCTGAGTTTTGTCATTTTAGTATCAGGTCTATATGTGCACAATTTGATATGTTTTGTGTGTTTGTTGCAGATGAGGTAGTTCATTTTATTGGATTACCTGGAACTTGGCTAGATCCGCTTGTAGGTGATAGTGATTTAAAAATTCATGGTTACCTTCTCATAAGAAATGACCCTCCTACCCGTAGAGGTGGTGTCGCGTTTTATATTAAAGATTCTGTGAAGTATAAAATAATCCAAGCGCCGTTTTATGATATCAATATTCTTGAACAACTATAGGTGAGTGTTAAAGAAATTTTGCATTGGGACACTTTACAGGCCGCAAAATGCAAATTTGGTTGACTCTGTTAATACTCTTTAACACTTTTTGGCATCTGTTGTACCTAATTTTGATTATATAATATTTGGTCGAGATTTTAATGCTAATATTTTAAATAAAAATAGCCATTGCTATACACATTGTAATAATCATTTAGAGAGGTACAGGCTGGAGCAGATTATAACTGAACATACTCGTATTACAGATGTTTCTCAAACTCTCATTGACATCATTGTGTCTTCTTGCAGTAATACATGGTCAAACACTAACGTGATTAGAATGGATGGTATTTCCGACCACTCTTTGGTTTCTTGCAATATAAAAATTATCGCCAATCTACATTATTTAAATCTTATAGAGATTTTCCATGTTCGATCTCGACTTATTTTTAAGAGATTTACATTCTATAGATTGGAATTACATATTTAGTTTAGATGTGAATCAAATAGTTGAGTTTTTCAATGCTAATATTATTTATATTTTTGACCAACAGGCACCACTTAAAGCGGCTAGGATAACTAAACCTCCTGCGCTGTGGCTATCAGACAATTTAAAACTATTAATCAAACTAAAAAAAAGGCTCTTGCAAAATACAAACGTACAAAAACTGATGTTGGAATGATTATAAAGAATTAAGGAATTTTATTAATAAGTGTATTAAAGCTGAAAAGAAAGCGTCTCTGAATTACAAATTTAAAACTGATCCAAAAAATTTTTTGGAAATTATTGAAATCACTTAATATTAATTCACATGGGGATTCGGTTCCTCTAAATATCGATAATTTAAATGATTTTCGTGATGCATTTTCAACTCCATCGATAAATATTAATGCTAATAATAGTAATTTTATTGCTAATAATTATGAAAATAGGTCGCTTTCCTTAAATAAATAGAAATTTTCCTCTACAGAGGTCACTTCTAAGCAAATTGATAAAATTATTTCTAAACTAAAATATAATGCATGTGGCACCGATGGCATTTATCTAAAAATGATTTTGCTGATGACACCCTTTTTAAGTAACCACATTGCCTTCCTTGTCAACAAATGTCTCGTTAGTGGCACGATTTCCTCAGCGTGGATAGAAGCTAATATAATTCCTCTGGCAAAAGTACCTAATCCCTTCCTTATAAGTCAGTTTCGTCCCATTAGTATTTTACCTACTCTCTTTTAGATCCTTGAAAACATAGTCTCAGATCAAATAACAACATACCACAATGACCTTAATATATTAGCAACTTCTCAATTTAGAGTTTAATATATTACTGCTCTTTTAAAAGTAACTGATGATGTAAAAGAAACCGATCTTAATAATAATATTTTATTGATTCTTTTCAGGGCGTTCGATACCTTGAAGCATGCTACACTGTGTACGAAATTGAAAAACTTTGGATTTAATAACACAGTGATTTCATTTTTTGAACATTTTCTTGTTGCTCGGCGTCAAAGAGTTATTCTTGACTATAATGAATTTTCTGCTTCTAATACTATTACTCGTGGTGTACCACAGGGGAGCATTCTAGGGCTCTTGTTGTTTTCTATTTCTACTCAGACTTTAATAAATATCTTCAACCTTGTCACTCTCACCAATATGCTGATGATACCCAGGTATATATTTCATTTAATTTTAATGATCTTTCAACAGCCATGTCTAAAATTAATGCAGATTTAGACACAATTTCTGAGGTATCGTCACCACATTATTTTAAATGAATCAATGTTTGTATTTGGAAGTAAAAAGGAGGATGTCACAATTGATCCTGAATTTTAAATTAAACTTAATGGCCAACTTTTACTACCTAGTAATTTTTGTAAAAATCTGGGTTTATGGCTTGACACAAACCTTAGATTTTTAAAACATGTAAACCATCTAGTACAAAAATTATTTGCTAAACTTAAATTGATATACACTCGTAAAAAAATTCTTAACTCGGACGTTAAGTTAAAATTATGTGATTCTCTCATCTTGTCATCTTTGTATTACTGTGACATTGTGTATTGGCCTGCATTACTTTCCAGAGACAAGGAGAGTTTGCAAAAAATTCAAAATGCATGTTTGAGGTTTAGTTATGGTCTGCGCAAGTTCGACTACATTTCGGCTAGCCTATTGGCATCGAAATGGCTTAATCTTAACGAAAGATTTCAGCTCCATATGTCATGTGCAATATTTAAGATTTAAAATCTCAAAAACCTGAATACTTAACAGCCAAATTAGTTAAAATAGCGATCTACACATGCGTTCTATTCGTCTCGTGACCTACTTTGTATCCCTAAGCATAGATCAGCCCAGTTTCAGCGATTATTTAGTTCCAACACTGCAAAAGTTACCTGATAAAGTTAAGTCAGTTTCATCTATTAATTCTTTCAAAGAAATTTAAAAAAAACCATATATTTGCCTATAGAAAATATTAAATGTAGTATGCATATGCTTTAATTTTAATCTTTACTATCTTGCTGTGTGCACATGCATATATATTTTTTCCAGTATGTATATGTGTAGTATGCAGTTTTGATTTTGTTTGAACTTTTTTCATTTACTCATTCATTTATGTATGATCTTTGATGTCAGGAACCTTTACACGCCACACGCGGCTGCGGTAGACCAAGGTGTTGAAAACACCATCTGGGCAGGTCATAAGAATCCCTCGGTCTCCGACTTAAGCCCGGTTGACCTTAGAAAGGCGAATATCAGCCTGGTCGATAAACCCACTGTTTCTATGTTCTTATAGAAGACACCATGCTGGGGTTTATCGACGTGCTGTCGAAATAGATTTTCCTATTCGGCAGCTCTAATTCGGGCTTTCAGGCGATTTGGCTGAAGTTCAGTGACTGACTCTACATCAGCACCTCGCCTGGTGCCGAATGCGATACCGAGTTCATCTGCTGCTCTTTTGCTGCCTTGAACAATCCTGCTCCCACTCCTACAGTTTCGTGATGTTTTACAAACCGCAAGAGGGGCTCTGAGCTCCTGAGGATGTTACATGCCATACCCAGTACTATTCTGGCATGCGTGCACTCCATGCTCAAGTGTCCACGGCCCCGCCCCGTTGACGTGGGAGGTACATATGAGGAACGGACGATCTAGGATGAATAATTCTGTGAATATTCATCATCTTGCAGGTATCTCTATCTAATTGGCGCAGCTCATCTACCGTCCACTTTACTACTCCGAAGGAGTAGAGCAGAATCGGAATGGCAAGCATATTAGTTGCAGACCCCTTGTTCTTCCCCAAAAATTCGGAAGACCAAATCTTTCGATGGCGGTGTCTGTACTTGCCGCGGAGAGAGCTTTTATTTGTGTTACATCCTGGATGAGCCTTTGTTGCACACCCAGATATGTATAGGTCTCTCCGGCATCCATATGTCTTAGGATGCATAAAGACATATTATTATTTTTTTTTTCGGTTGCCCGTGGATTCCGACGCCTCACAGTAGTCGCGCTAGCACATTAAACACAGCCACTCTCCACATCCCGCAGGGTTAGTGACTGTATGTTCCGCAATCGTGTGCTCTAAGCAGACGGAGAGAACCAAGAATGACCGCCGTCTGCATTTGGCCTGCTAGCCAGTAAACTGATTTTTTGGCAGACCGGTATGGTCCTCAGTTCCGAGAGCAGCGTAGGCCTTATCCCTCCGAGTACACCGATTATTAGGACGACCATTTTGATTGAGTAGCCTGGGTACAGTACTTGGAGCTCGTACCGGAGATCACGGTATTTAGTCCGTTTCTCCTCCTCTTTCAAGGTGATGTTTTTCACAGTAGGTGCCGTGAACTCGATACATACATCACCTTGAGTTGATGGTCGAGGAGGACTATGTCAGGCTTGTTGGTTGGATTAGCCTGACTGTCGGGAACAATTAGTTCCAGTAAATCCGGCATTTCTCGTTCTCGACAACAGACTGAATATCTCCGGGGATGTAAGACAGCACTAGTGTCTGGTCTATCCCGTACAAATGCCTCAGATGGTAGTATAGCACTCATAACGCCGGGTTATGTCTTTGGATGTAGGCCGAAATCGCATATATGGGGCATACAAAGAGTAAGTGCATGAGCGATTCCGGCGCCTGACGGCAGGTTCTGTAGTTGATATCAGGAACATCTATAGGCCACACGCGGCTATGGTAGACCAAGGTGTTCATAACACCATCCTGGCAGGCCATAATGAATCCCTCGGTATCTGAATTAAGCCCGACTGACCTTAAAAAGGCGAATGTTAACCTGGTCGATAAACTCAGCGTTTCTGTATTCTTATAGAAGACACCATGCTGGGGTTTATCGACATGCTGCCGAAACAGTTTTTCCTATTCAGCAGCTCTGTTTCGGGCTTTCAGACGATTTAGCTGAAGTTCAGTGACTGACTACATCAGCACCTCGCCAGCCTCCTCGCCTGATGTTAAATGCGAGACCGAGTTCATCTGCGGCTCTGTTTACTTCCTTGAACAATCCTGCTTCCACTCCTACAGTTTCGTGGTGTTTTACAAACCGCAAGAAGGGATCTGAGCTCCTGAGGATGTTACATGCTATACTCGCCCCCCCCCGTTTACGTGGGAGGTACACACGAGGAACGGACGATCTAGTATGAATACTTCTGTGAATATTTATCATCTTGCTGTTATCTCTGTCTAATTGGCGCAGCTCATCTACCGTCCACTTTACTACTCTGAAAGAGTAGAATAGAACCGGAACAGCAAGCAGGCACCTTGTTCTCCCGAAAGTTCGGAAGACCAAATCTTTCGGAGTCGGTGTCTGTACTTGCCGCGGAGTAAATCCTTTATTTGTGTTATATCCTGGATGTGCCTTTGTTGCATATCTAGATATGTATAGGCATCCAGATGTCTTAGGATGCTTCCGTCTGCGAGCTGCGCATCTTCAAGGATTTCCCCGCATTGTCCTCTCTTGAGGTGGACGACTGCACATTTGTCCAACTCGAACTCCATACCAATTGCCTGCATGTATTCTTCAACCACCCTAAGAGCGTTATGTAGTTCGCGCTCTCCGGAGGCATAAAGTTAAGGTCATCCATATAAAATAGATGGGTGACCTTAATGCCTTCTGTCGCTAGGTGGTTCATATTGATATCCGCGGCTTTGGCGGAGTCCAATAGGCAACGGTAGTAGTGAGATGCAAAAGAGGAGAGGACTCAGGAAGTCACCCTGGAAAACTCCTCTCCTAAATGCCACCTGGTCTGTCGTGACCCGCTGTGCACCTGATGTTATGGTGAAGCGAGTCTTCCAGAGTAGCAGCAGCTGTTCTATGCATCTCACTAGTGGTGCTGATATCGCAAGACATTCGAGCAAGTGCAACAATAGCTCGTGCGATGTATCAAATACCATCCGGTAATCAATCCAGGCCATCGATAGACTCCGCTTGCATTGCACAGAATCCTGTGTAATACAGCGGTCTATCAGCAGGCTGTCCTTACAACCTGCCATGCCCTTCTTGGCACCACGCTGTTCGTGTACCTGCTGGAAGACTGGATCAACAGACCTCAGTGTCCTAGCATACAAGATACATGTAAATATCTTGTAGCAGGAGTTGAGGAGTGTGATCGACCTATAATTCCTCGGATCGGAAAGGTCCCCTTTTGGGGGATAAGCACAGTACATCCCTCGACGAACCAGGCTGGAATCTGCTGCTCCTCGTTCTACCATGAGTTGAAAACTCGCGCCAAATGGTGGTGAGTGGAAGGAAATCTCTTCCACCATCATATTCAAATTAAAACCTTCGAAAATCATAAATTATTGTAAAATTTTAATAATTGATCGAACATCACGTACACAGTAAATCAAAAGTGAATTAAAAGTTCTTATTAATCCGTATTTTACTTAAGTAACATAGTGCAACTAATATTTTGCCAAATTGCTCCTAAAACTTTAGATATTGAAAAACTACAGTAGTAAAAAAAATTTCGCAAATTATGTGAACTTTCTACTTAGAAAACATAGAAAAGTCATAGGCGCGCCAACAAAATTGAGGTGGGTTTAAAAGTAATTGGCCTGGAAAAATTAAACATCGAGTATATCAATCTCAAGCAAATATTTGCTTAAGATGTAATTGGCTTTGTAGTAATCGTGTATTGAAACTGAAAAAGATATATCAAACGGTTCCGAGGTATTTGAAAAATGATTGTGCGTGCTAGTCACATTTAATGCATTATATCTCAAAAATGACGCACTTTGGTATATTTGGTATGTATGACTTAAATGCGATAATTTAGGGTCTAGAATCTATTATTGACTTCCAATTTCGAGACACCTTATAGATTCGCAGCGCACTTGTTGAAAAAGGTCTTTATTGTATGGCTGTCAAAGCTTAAAAAAAATGGACAAAGAAAAAAATATTCCAAAAACAATAATATGTTTAAATCTAAATTAAGAGAGTTCTTCACTACAAGACCCCATACGGTCAGAATAAATTTATTTTAAACTAATTTTAATCATATTGTATTTAAATGTATCGTATGCCATTAGTGCCAAATTATTCATATTTTTGTTGATATTATTTATTTGTAAATTTGATAAACCTATATTCGTTATTAGAACCTTATGAGTAATAAATATATCTATCTATTAACTCTACTTATTTAAAAGTATTTTTAAAACATGGATAAAACTTGATTAAGCAGCCAGTAGGGCTCAGAAAGAAATAAATGAAAAATGTAATTGGAATCTTGATGTCGAGATGAATAGATTTTATTATCGGTCGTTTATTATTCTGAATCTTTATTAATTACTTGCCTCAGTTAATAACTAAACGAGTTATGGGAAAGTTATAATTAATGTAAACAATTTGTTGAATCTGTAATTTAAAGCAAACAAAGCAATAAGGAAAGGAATGGTCTCAGAAAAATTCATTTACAATTTAATACATAGTGGACCATTTTGAGTTAACAGTTATAGTCTAAATGACGAGCATACAAAACCCAATAAAAATTACATAGAGAATATTGCTGACGTACCTATATAAGGTAAAGCAATTGGTCCAAAATATATACTAGTTTAAAATTGTGAAATATATGGACTGATAAAAAAAATATAATGTAATGTAGTTAAGTTTGTGTTTTTTTGAAAATTAGAGAAGGAAATGATTACAAGTCGGCCCGTTTTAAGAAATTGACTGACGACGATGAGGGGCCTTGTGTAACTTACAAAAAAATTACTTCTTACATCATTTCCATTAACAGTTATTTATGGTTGTCAGCGTCCACTTGCATCATTAATAAATCTTCTATAGTATACACTGCCGTTTATGCAGCCACAGTGGGGGATCCAGAGGAGGCGTAGGGCACACCTTCTGTCGTTTAGTTGACAAAAAAATCGCCTTACAAAAGTACATTTCTATATTCAATTTCAACTTGCGTATATATGAATTTAGCACAACGAACATAAAGATGACGCTGCAATAGTGTTTCAGCGTTTAACATGGGAGATTACACTCACTGGCTGGACTGCAATCAGAAAGATTACCAGGTAAACAAAGTTTACCATTGTTCCTTAAAAATAGTTCAGGAAAGGTAAATGTTTCCATAGGTGATTTACTCGCTCTTGTGTTCTAAAATGATTTAGTACCTAATTGTCAAAGTAAACCATTAATTGTCGCTCTCTAGGCTGCAGCAATAATTACCACGCATGCTTAAATAATATAAATTGGATTGTTTTGTTATAAATTGTTTATTATTAGCAGTATAGTAAGTAACAACGCTTAACTCTTTAAGAAAACGGTAAATAATATATTTGTTTATGATTATTATTTTTCTACCATGGCCTAATAAACATATTTCATCATTGGTATCTCCGTTTTCAGCATCGTAAGACATGAAACTCAAATTCATAGTTAAAAAGGATTAAGACCTACCTGAGACCAACTTTAGATTATCGCACTTATTACTATTGATACTCTAAAAGGCCGACTATAGAGAGATTAAATGGTCCGAGTTTGCTGAATATCAATACAGATATTAAAATTGTCCCTGAAGAGGTCTTAGACATGTTTTCACAGAAATAATCGCGAAAACTTCACTTGAATTTATATAATAGAACTAATTTGCTTTACATTTTTTCTTATTAATACGCACTAGCTTTTAGCATTTGTTTTTTTGCTGAATAAATAAAGGGCAATATTAACTGTTACTGTATTATACAGGGTGTTTCAGGACTTAAAATTTGAATTCAAGACCTCAGAGTAAGAAAAAGTTTCCTATGGAAATGCCTAGAAATGTTTCGTTAAAGAGTTACGTCTCTACAAAATTTGGATTTTAATTTTTTTCTCAAAGTTGGAGAAAGACAGAGAAATTAATTTTGGTAGATTTTCTACTAATGGGAACGCTCCTTAAACCAGCAACCCACATTTATTTCTTTATTCGAACTATATAACGCACCCGAATTTTATCATACAGAAATGTGCCTTGGAAAGCTTGATTCATTTAGAAACTTTTGTCTATTTTATTTTTTTCGCCAAATATTCCTTGAATAAAAAAATAAAACGGTCTGAACCCACCGCTTGTTTGGAAATTGTATTATTTAATATAATATAAAATGCCTAAAAGGTTGCTGTCAAATACTGTGTGGATCGTAATAACACATTTGAGTAAATCTGTAGTAAAGCATTATGAGTAATTGATTTATTAATCCATAGTAAATTAAAGAGACCGTAGAATTTTTAAATGAATCAAGCTTTCCAAGGCATATTTTTAACATGATAGAACTCTGAAACATCCTGTATACTTATTGCAAAAAATTCTGGGAGGCCTCCCGGACTTGGAGCTGACTTGCGTTGATTTTATTATTTGCCTCCCTGTTATTTTTTTTGGATCCGCCCTGTGCAGCCAAGTATATATATTTTATTTTTTGACACTACATGTTTAAAAAAAAAATCTGCAGAGTCTCTAGATAAATAAAACAAAATACACAATATATGAAATATTTTATTATTAATAATTGAATGCTAAACATTTTTTGGTTACAAAATAAAATAACTAGGTATAAAAAACAAATGCTTCATTGATGTCTCCAAATTATTAATTTTGTGTTTTGTTTGCCAGTTTTAAAATTTTTGTTAATAAATTTAAAAGTATAAAATATTTCATCGCCTAAAGTCAAAATCTTGTAACTCAAAAAACACTGTTCATCAGGAATTGTATAAACATGTAGATATACAAGGTATGCAATTCAGAGATTGAGACACAAGCTTTTGAATTTTAAGATGGGCATATGTAATATTCAAAATATCGTGATAAGAGTTATTACAATCAGTGCAGCACAAAAATAATTTATTTCGCAACACTGGCAACTCATAATCAACAAAATTGAAGTTACAAGGTTTTGATTTTTTTCTCGATATTTTAGAAAAATTGTTGATACAGCGCTTCTACTCACATGATGCGGTGTGGAAGTAAAATAAAAAACATCGTTGGAAAAATATTAATTTGTTTTTCCTATAAAAACAAAATATCGATATCCTTGGTAATAACTAAATTTAGCACAAATTTCGTTTTGCATTCTCCTCAGTGTTCTTACAAAAAAACATCTTGTTCAATTTTTTTTACCAAGAAACGCCTCGGGAAATGCAAAAAATAGGATTTGCATACATAACAAGTATTTTTTCAGTATCGACTAACCCCTTTAATTTAACAATAGCTAAGATTAGTGTAAATAGTAAATTCATATTTTATATTTTATTAAGGTTTTTGAAAAAAGTTGTGTACTCGTATACGCATATACTATTTTCCGCAGTAAAATTTCGGTGATATTGGAGCAACACAGATTCTATCAGGGGCAGTCTCTACAGTAAAACTTGTCAATTTATAGTGAATAATGGCACAATAACTTAAATGATATATCTTTGATGAGATAAGTTTTAAAGGTATATTATTAAAACTAATTGAGTGGTATCTAAAAAACATGTCGCAATTTGTAAATATAGAAGATTATTTAGGTTTTGTACAAGACGGCATCTAGGGTCCCGCAAAGCTCATACCTAAGCCCTGTACTATTTATTATTTATACTATTAACATAAATTATTCATGCCTACAACATAGTGACTAGGTTCCTGTTATACCCGAACGATTAAAAAATATGCACTAAAAAATTGTAAATGAGCGAGACATTGGTTGTTTTGAATCATCCAAGAAACGGATTTTTAAACCTAATACTATATTCTGGAAAACGTATGATACAACATTAATAAATTAAATTGTAATTTTTAATAGTGCATTTACACATTAATTAATTAATTTTTTGCATGTAAAACCGGCACGGATAAGAGGTCGTCAACCGCCGAGAATTATATTGGCACCGATGAGCGGCTGAGAATTGCATTATCTATGTATGTAGTGTCGAAGGGCGAGTATCGTTTACGTCACTAGGCGACTAGCTGCTATATGACGTTCTACATAGTTTACATCATTGCTCTATGCGGTTTGTAATTTGGTTAGTTCAAAAGCACTCCTCGTTTTAAGGATTAAAAATTCATTTATATTTCTAATATTGGCTGGCAATTTATTATAAAAAATTATACAATTATAATTTGGCGAATGTTTAAAAGCAGTAATATGATGACGGGGATACGCAAAAGATTACCATGTCTTGTGCTGTGCTCATGAATAGAGAATAGAGAATAGAGTTGCATTCAAATAAATTTAATTTTTTTTTAACAAATGTTAAATACTTATAAATATAAATACCTGATGCAGTAAGTATAGAATTAGAGATTTAGAGTATTGTTACGCCACTGGATTGTGTAGACTGGTTAGATGAGACTGGAATTGTACGCTAACGGCCGGGAATATTCTGGACTCCTCTAGATCGTGTGAATGGATGTATAAATAAGACACACGGTGTGCCGAGTCTTAATCTTAAGTTGAACGTGATCGAGTAAAGAAGAAAAGAAAGAGACTTATAAGTGTTCAAGTGTGATTATAGTTAAGACAGTAATTAATCTATTGTTGTTAATTGTTAATTAGTAAATAAAGTAATGAATAAGTGTTACCTGGACTTTCAATCAACGAATCTACGAGTATAGGTGTTTGTGTGGACAGCAAACACGTGACAATTTGGTGTCGGAAGTGGATTGGAAGAGAAATTTCTGGAATATTCGAAAATATTCAACAGTGTTCTTCTCAGGAATTAGGGTAGACACAAAGAATTAAACTATTGGACAGTGTTTGGAGGACTATTTCTGGACTGAATAGTGAATTTAAAGTGGATTTTCGAGAAGTTTCTAGAACATTCGATTTAGAAATAGCTGCAAATACGCGAGTGTCGCTAGTAATAACGTGTTGTAGACTGAGAAAAGGGACTACTAGTGCAATTTCGGGAAAATTATAGAACATTCTATTTGGAAACTACAGGAGATACGTGAATTGTGTCGACGGGAACGTGTTGTAGACTTAAAAACAAGACTATAAGTGACTTTTTGTGACAATTCTAGAAGGTTCGATTTGGAAACTACAGGAGATACGTAAACTGTGTTAACGGAAACGTGTTATAGACTCAAAACAAGGCTTATTAGTGATAATTTGAAAAAAATTCTCGAACATTCCATTGCACAATTAGTGGAGATAAGTAAATTCTGTCAACACAAAAGAAGTATAGACTCTAAATAAGACTTTCTAGTGCTGTTTCGAGATTTTTCTGGAACATTCCATTATTAAAATATACGTGATATCAACATTTTACGGACTTAATAGTGTAATAAACTTTATTTTGAACTGATTTGCGTGTCGTGAGTTAATGACAATAACAAGGAACAAACACAGGACTTGTTAGCAGCGTTGTTGGAACGAATGAACGATCAAGAAAGAAAAAGACAGGAAGAAAAAGAAGAACAAGAGAGAAGACGACAAGAAGAAAAAGAAGAACAAGAGAGAAGACGACAAGAAGAAAAAGAAGAACAAGAGAGAAGACGACAGGAAGAAAAAGAAGACTTGATAAAAATGATCGAAGGCCTGGAAATAAGACGACAGGAAGAACAAGAAAGAAGACGACAAGAAGAAAAAGAAGAACAAGATAGAAGACGACAAGAAGAAAAAAAGACCAAGAGAGGAGACGCCAGGAAGAAAAAGAAGACTTGATAAAAATGATCGAAAGCCTGGAAATAAGACGACAGGAAGAAAAGGAAGAGCAAAAAAAGGAACGCCAGGAAGAATTAAGACATATTATGGACTGATAGCATCAAGTTATGCTCTCGGTCACTGAACAATTGAAGGAAGATGTACAGGCTGAAGTCATGGAAGTTAAAGAAGAAGACAGTGAATTTAGAGGAAAGTTTGAAGGAGAAATAACGGAAGTTAAGGAAGAAGTAGCCCGACTTAAACAACAATTAATAGAGAAGGGTGGCCAGTTAGTACTGTTGTCTGGTGCTAGGTTACAACCACCTTCCTTCGACGGTCAAAGTTCATGGTCAACTTATAAGAGACAATTTGAGGCAGCTGCACGTTCAAATAACTGGAACGATGAGGAAAAAGCAACAGCATTGGTATTAGCACTAAGGGGCCAAGCATTGGACCTACTCCAAACAATTCCTGCCGCACAGCAACAAAACTTTAGCATTATGGAAGTAGCGTTAGAACTAAGATATGACAACCAGCATCTCGCCCAAGTATATCAGGCTTAGCTCAAATCACGCAGACAACGAGGTGGAGGAAGCCTCCAGGAGTTCGAGGCTGCGGTAGAAAGATTAGCCCATCTAGCCTATTCTGATGCACCAATGGAATTTCAACAACAGTTAGCAGTTGGTACATTTATTGATGGAGTAAGGGACCAGGAAGTTAGGCGAATTCTTAAGTTGACCAGGCATAAGCTTAGCAGTGACGCTTTAGTACATGCACTGGAGATTGAGGCTGCCTATAAGGATACCACACAATCGAATCAGAGAGTACGAACTGTGAGTGTGGAGGAAGACAAGCCAGACAACACAACACAAAACCTGATATCTGATCTACACAAGATGATGACCCAACTACTGACAAAATCGAACTTCAAACAGACAATACCAACAACAAAGTAGTGGGAGGCCGAATGGATGCATCCGTTGTTATAAGTGTGGCAAATTGGGCCATATTAAGATGAACTGTCATGAGCTCAACATTCAAGATCCGAGACAAAACCAACTGCAAAGTAGTGGGAGACAGAGGCATGCGCTGTTATAAGTGTGGCAGAGTGGGCCATATTCAGAGTAACTGTCGTCAGCGCAGCCCTGGGGGGTCGCAGTAATGGAGAAGCCGCAGGAAAACTGGCGAGCTGGTACTTCGCAGAATGTGGCACACGGCCTTTCCAAAAGACCGTGTCAGGAAAACTGCAAGCCTTGCCACCGTGAGGAAAAACAGCGCAAGGTACAAATAATGAAAACCGTTAAGATTGATGTTCCGGATTTTTGGACAAAAGAATCGTTAAGGGAAGCGCAGTTAAATGATAAGGAAACTGGTCCTGTTCTGAAATGGAAAGAAAGAGGAACTCGGCCCGATTGGAAGGACATTTCAAATAAATCAGTGGGGCTGAAGGCTCTATGGGCACAATGGTATTCCCTTATAGTAGAAGATGGACTGCTAAAGAGAGCATGGGAAAGTCCAGATGGAAGGAAAGTTACTTTGAAATTGTTGATCCCGAGGTGTCATGTAGCAAATGTACTTCAGCAAGTGCATAATGGAACGTCTGGCGGACATTTTAGCATCAACAAAACCTTGACCAAAGTAAGAGAACGTTTCTATTGGGTAAACAGTCGTCAAGATGTGGAGGCTTGGTGCCGCCAATGTGAAGTTTGCGCGGCAAGAATGGGGCCACAAATAAGAAATAAGCAATATAACGCCAGGGCTCCTTTTGAGCGAATTGCCATAACAAGTGACCGTATAAAGGCTCGTTATGATCTTAAGGCTAATTCAGGAGGGTACCAGGTGGGAGAGTTGGTTTGGCTATATAACCCACAACGAAAGAAAGGCAGGTCCCCGAAACTTCACCACCCTTGGGAAGGACCTTACACTGTCATCACCAGATTAAACAACGTTATATATAGAATTCAGCAAAATCTAAAATCTAAGATGAAGGTGGTGCATATGGAGAGACTAGCCAAGTATGCAGGAGATAATGAATTGCCTGATCGGGTCGTTCAGGCTTACGGAAGGGGAAGTGTTACGCCACTGGACTGTGTAGACTGGTTAGATGAGACTGGAATTGTACGCTAACGGCCGGGAATATTCTGGACTCCTCTAGATCGTGTGAATGGATGTATAAATAAGACACACGGTGTGCCGAGTCTTAATCTTAAGTTGAACGTGAACGAGTAAAGAAGAAATAAGAAAGAGACTTATAAGTGTTCAAGTGTGATTATAGTTAAGACAGTAATTAATCTATTGTTGTTAATTGTTAATTAGTAAATAAAGTATTGAATAAGTGTTACCTGGACTTTCAATCAACGAATCTATGAGTATAGGTGTTTGTGTGGACAGCAAACACGTGACAGTATAGTATAGAATTAGAATATAGTATAGAATTAGAGTATAGTATAGAATTAGAGATTTAGGAAATATAATTTTCTTTAAAAAAATAGTTAACACTCATTTGTATAATTGTACAAAAATGCTATGCAGCAGCTATTTTTAAATATATTTTTTTTTAAATTCTCGTACGTTTATTCAGAAAGTAACCGAAAACTGTTTTGTCAACTGTACCAAAATGTTTTACCTACATAATTGCTTAAGATAATGCAAGTTATGCAGTTAGCCACTGGCAGCATAGTAATATTAATATTTCATTTATGTTATTTGAAATTAGACTTTCTATTATAAAAATAAGACAAAAGAAACTTTGACATAAAAAATAATTAAAAAAGAGTATCATTTCCTTGCATCAATATTTCTCGTTTTGATAGTAATGATAACTTTCCCTCACTTCTACACAGTTCTATCTTGTTATTGGGCAACGTAAACCAAGCATTTCATGGAACTTCAAATAGATTCATAGAATTAAAATCTGGAGACTTCGGTGGGCAAAGAATTAGAATACTACGGTAAATCTAGGGTCTGGGGAATTAATGATTCAGCTCAGAGAAGGTTATAGAAATTAAAGGGGATAGTGGCGTCTGTAAAAGTTGGTTTGCGGTAAATATTATAGGAAAATTATGTCTTCCTCTCTCCCACAAATTAGCCGCATTCAATCTGTGACACACCGAGCCTTCAGCTTACCTCCATCTGAGATAGATTTAAAAGAAGAATTAGACACAATAAGACTTATAGCACATAATAACGGGTACCCTCAAAATATAATCAACAATCTAATCTACAAAAAACAAAATAAGTCCCTCTTAAAAGAACTTTATCCCACTATTAACGAGAAAAAAGTTCAAACATACATTTCATTACCATATTCAGGTCAACTCTCTTATTCAATTAGCAATACTTCTTCCAAATTTAGTATTAAAACATCTTTTAGTTCTAACAAAAATATAGGCAGATATCTTTTTTAATGCAAAACAAAAAAACTGATATCTAAAAAATATGGTGTATATCGGTTAGATTGTCCAGAATGTAATGCCTCATATGTAGGTCAAACAGGTAGATCGTTCGGAGTAAGATATAGAGAACATATTCACACACAAAATCAACATTCCAACTTTTATAAACACCTAATAGATTCTGGTCATACAATAACTGATGACCATCAACCTAAAATATTACATATTTGTGGGAAAAGTAAAAAACTTAATTTATTAGAAGTGCTAGAAATTAATCAATTAAATAGGAATAAAAATTACAACGTATTAAACGACTAAATAGATTTAAATAATTCTCCGTTATCAAACTTGTTCAGATAACCTGATGCTGTTAATAAAAATCACACCATAATATAATTTACTATCTTGAAAAAAACCCTACATTTAAAGACATAATATCTGTACAAATTTGAATTATATTATCAACCATAAAATGACCCACCCTTCTATTCAGTTCAGTTTATATTTAAATGAAGGTAAAATCTGTGTATAATTTAGTTTACTTGAAAATATTCGAATAGGATAAAACTAGTTGTAAAATAACAAATAAAGTGAAAATTAGACGAGTAATAAAAAGTGTTTATAATTTTTTTTAAATCAGTGGTGTTATTTAGAAGTAGTTGTTATTACAGTAATTAATTAATTGAATATTCATAAACAGTGTTTATCACCAAATTTTAATAGAAATCAACGATTTCCAGTTATTTACATTTAAATATTAAAATGCCAGCTGATAATGTTAGGTTACAATCAAAATGGTTTTACAATTTTGTCCATTGCATTTGTAACGTAAAACTTTGTATTATACATAAAATCTAACTTAATTAATAAATTCATATATCACATAAAGGCCATTATTTCATGTAAAAGTTATTACAATGGAATTGTATTTCTAATAAAAGAAAAGGTAGATTCCATTAAAGTATTTTCTCTTGTTTTCACTCCCTTTTTCTTTTGTCTTATTAGATAAATTGCTTTTGGGATTTTATTGCGTTTATTTTATTTTTTAAATTTAATACATTAACTTATAACCAATATGACAGTTTAAAATTAGTCATTGTGAAATGCAAAATTTTATATTTAAATTTCTAAATAATGGTAAATGATAATATTAACCTTTTTGAGGCACAAATTATTTTCTTTATTATTCAGAATTTTATTTTTAAAATTCAAAAATAAATTTTTAACACATAGAATTATATCGCTGGCTTAAATGCAATTACATGTAAGTATTTGACTTTTTTGACGAAAAGAGCTTA
Organism: Rhamnusium bicolor; assembly: GCA_029963845.1. Classification (NCBI taxonomy): domain Eukaryota; kingdom Metazoa; phylum Arthropoda; class Insecta; order Coleoptera; family Cerambycidae; genus Rhamnusium; species Rhamnusium bicolor. The sequence continues at coordinate 119,407 of JANEYF010003497.1, read as the reverse complement.
TTAATATAGAATTTTTCTATATAACTTTAGGCACACATCTACAGTAGCTGGTGTCTCTTTGACCAATTAAAATGGGTTTATGTAACAAGTTTCTAATGCCTCGTATTTCGAAATTATTTTATTTAGTTCGAATAACAATATCTCCAACAATACTCATACCATGTAACAACTGTGAACACCAATAAAACTAACGAAACCACGGTGTTCGATCTATGTTATTTAAATTACGATCCTAGTAGCTTATGATAGTAGCTTTTTTATAAATTAAATTTCTATGAAGAATATAAAAAAATGATCAAAAGACCGAAAAATACTGATTTTCAAACTCCTCCAATAGAAATAATGTGTCTCCTATCACCCCTTACATAGTTATTCAACACTCATTATAAATAAATGCAGTACTTTTAGTAAGTATACCTCCGCTTTCGTCAATATCAACCAAATTTTTAGAAAATATGATCTAGCAATCGCAATCAATAAAATGGTTTGAAAAAATTTCGGATGCTATACGTGGATAAATACATTTATATCCAATTAAGGAAATAAGCATACGGCTAAACGCCTCTTATAATAATTATTCCGCACGTGGAAAAAGTATATCTTTATTTACTTGTACCATAAATTACTGTTACGATACTAGTGAATAAAGATATAGTTTATCCACAAGCGAAATAATTAGCAAATAAGGCGTTTAGCATAAATAGCTATTATGCAAGTGAATAAAGATAAACTTTATCCACGAGCCAAATTATTAGCACACGATGCGTTGAGCCGCTAGTGGATATAAATGTCTTTATTCACGTGTGGCATACAAAATTTTTTCAAACACCTAAACAAAAACACCAAAAAAGTCTTCCGTCTTTAGTTTAAATTAAAAACTCAATAAATGATACACTAATATTTTAAATGTGTCACCTATTTCATGTGTTTACAATGAAAAATGCGCTGTTTTATTCACTAGTGATTAAAGGAAAATTTTATCTACCCTTATTAATAAAGTGTTGCTTTAGAAATGAGATTCCAGTTACTAAAGTGTAACTTTGCATGCAAGTGTTGAAAAAAATAGCTATTATCCACGACTATTAAATAATGAATTCATTATGTATGTTTCCTCAAAGATAATGCAATCCATTATTCACTGCAATGAATAATGGTTTCATTATTCACTATGACTTACTTTAAAAATTGTTATTAAAATTGCATCTAATATACCATGGCATGTCAGTCAAAGGCGGATTTGCTATTTGATTTGAAATGCCAAAGTTTGTGAGAATGGCTATTATTTACGAGGGTGAAGTTTATGACATGAGCCGTAGGTGCGTGTCGTAAATCACCCTAATTGAATAATATACTATTAGATCGTATAACACAACCTACAATTTACATTATGTATCGATATATCCATAGTAACTTTTCATTAAATACTCATTTTTATATTTGACAGTAATTATTGTATTTATTTGGCATTTCATCAAATTGATCCGTTTTGGTACAGTTTTAATTAATAAAAAAAAGGGAAGTTAATTCATTTGGAAAATATCCCTAACAAACATATGTTTATATAATTTTGTAATTAAATTTTTATTTAAATCATTTAAGATTTGTGGTATTCGTGTACAAATTGTCCAAGCAACATATCTCTTTGTAAATAAAGTGTTATCACAAACCCTTGATATACAATTTTATTAGTAAAAATGTATCTAGATACGACCCTGTTGCAATCATTTCAAAGCTAATTATGTATCTATTAGTTACCAAATTATATCAAATAAAATAACATTTTCTTAAACATAGAAAAACGGAGATCTATAATATGTAATGATATTTTATATACAGATCTAGCCAACCCACTAGATACACGACTAGCGGTATGCGTAGTTTACAGTTGCCCGTCTCAATACGAAGTCCGAACGAAAGTTAACGATTGCTTCAGGGCGCATGCTCAGAGTAATGAGGAACAGACAACAAGAAAAGCAAAAGGCAAATTTCAGTATCACTAAAGCGGCAGGGGAGGGTGTTGCTCATTCATCCTCATTCATCATGTTCAAAAAGACCTTCTTGAGCAACGCAACACTGTAAACTGATCTATATATAATTGTACTGAATTCATGTAGCCTGTTTATTAGTTCAGGAACTCTGTTAAATATAGGACACTCTAAAACGATTATCTTATTTAATCTTAAATATTCTACATACAGTATGTTTAATAGGAAAATGTGCATGTGTTAACTGTGAGCGTGAAACAACTAGGTGGTTCCAAATAACCCATGGTTAAGGGGTCTAACAATCTTCGTTATCAAGATACAGGGTGTTTTATTTATTTTGTCTAATTTTTTTAAACCACAGCATACGAACCACTCTGTATAAAAACTTGTTATTCAGTAGGTATGTTTTACTTACTTTACCGAATAACGTATTAACCAAAAATATCAATTCCGTATATTCCAAAAAAAACACCGTGTACAACAAAATTTTTGAAAATCTATAATCTATTTAATGAAAATTTGATCAGTAATTCATCCTGGGGTGTACCTCGAAGGAGGTACATAAATACCGTAAGTAATAAAATGTAAAGTTTTATTTATTTATTTTAATACAATATCCAACGGGACTAAGTCCCAATTATAGGATAAAAGTGGACCCGTTGAGCGAATGAATTAACAAGAGGCACAACCCATTGCAGATCCAGATACCAGCAGGCACCGTATTTTCCTGCCCACAGCTTGAGGATTGTTATCAAGTTTTAGTGCTATGCAGTCAAGTTACAAACATCTTACCATTACACTAACAACGCCCTCAAGCTATTGACAAAGAAACACAATGTCTACCAAAATCCCGACCCACAACAGGCCGCGTCTCCTATTAATTCCCTCACTCAACAGTGGAACAATAAATATACATATAATAATAGTATCTATTACATTTAAACGCTTAAATTATAAATAAAATATTTAAAAGTGAATGTAAAACATGTTACAAATCTAGGAATGATGTTAATAAGATTAAGAGAATAATGTAAAACATATAAGAGCAAACATTACAAGAGCTGGTAAGTTATATAGATACGACAAACAATTTTTTAATAAATTGATAGAACAAGAAAATATATCAAGTGTCTTTTCGTACATATGATAATTTGTAATCATTTGATATAGAGGTGTGGCAGTCAATAAATTAGTACGAGCTGTTGGTAACTGTAATACCATGTTAGATCTTGAATTAATTCTTGTTACATGATATAAAATTCTTGATATAATTGATTCAAAACTTACTGTATTGTAAATAATTTTGTGCAGAAATATAATTGAGTAGGTACATGATACGTGTGTGATATAAACTATTTAATGAAAATTTTCTCAATAATTCATCCTGGGGTGTACCCCGAAGGGGTAAATAGCGTAAGTAATAAAATGTAAAGTTTTAAGGTATCTACGCTGCACTCTCTCTAATTGAGTCGTATGAGTAATAAAATAATATATTATATAGGGCTCCGAATCGTAGAAGCATGTTCAAGTTTACACCGAACAAAAGCCGTATAAAGGATATTTAAGGTTATTGTATTATGAAAGTTATTAGCATTACGAAATACAAAACCCAGGCTCTTATATGCGTACTGGGTGGTAACACGAATATGTTCCTCGAATGACAATTTGGAGTCAAAGGCCAAGATCTTTAAATTGTGTAACCCTATTTAAAACGATATTGTCAAGCTTATAATCAAATATTTCAGTACTTTTACGCTGAGAATAGGACATGATATTACATTTACTGATATTTAAAGGTTGATGATTATTTTCATACCAAGCATTTAACTTATTCAAGTTATCTTGCAATTTTATACAATTTGAAATTGACTTGATTTCGGTACGTATTTTAAAATCTTCAGCATATAGTAAGTAACTGACATCAAATAATTGTGTTATATCATAAATGAAAATAACGAAGAATGACGGCCCAAGAATCGAACCCTATGGAACTCCTGATGATTGTGAAAACTTTTCTGATTTAAAACCCCGGTATTGAACAAACTGAGATATATCATTGAGATAAGATCGAAGAAGTTCCAACAAAGCTGTAGACGTACCAAATGCGTCTAATTTTGACAGTAACAATTTGTGGTCAAGCCGGTCGAAAACCTTAGAGAAATCAGTATAGACGACATCTACCTTATTTTCCCTTATCTAATATTTCAGAAATATACTATGTCTTTTCCACAAGGTGCGAAGTAGTGAAACATCGAGACATAAATCTGTACTGATGTGGACATATAAAATTTTCATGTGGAAGTGAAAAATGCATCGGAAAAATAACTGGCGAAGGCATTAACAATATCATTTGTTTTGTCTAAGTGAGTGTCATTATAATTAAAACTGAATGGTACAGTTGTTGAATTAGACTTAGAATTTATGTGAGACCAAAACTTCTTGACGAAGAGGTCTCGGGTTCAAATCCTAGACAAGGCATGGATGTACAGTAACGTTTATAAAATGCGAGACGGTAGCACATTTTGCTAGAGTGTTGTTGTGTAGCAGAACACAGCTTGTCACTGGCTATGTCTCTTGAGTTTGAGTCTCAGATTCGGCAAATGGCAAATTTCAGAGGGAACGTTATGTGTGCGTGTGTCTGTTCTGGTTAAGTGGTGGAATGGCAATGTGCTAAACTCCTCCAGGACGTTAATATAAATAAAACTAAAAAATAAATAATCAATTAAGTAAAACCATAGCTTTAGCCAATACGTAAATAAGATAAATTTATTTATTCGTATTGTATGATTCTTTTCCTATTCATTAAACGTATATTTAATACCATTTTTTAAAATTACATGATGCCGGGTGTTTGAAATAATGGTTAAGAAAAATAATATTTTGGTTTAAGTTCGGACCTGTAATTTTTTCTTAATTTTTATAACACTAAAGCAACACAGTAAGGAAGTTTTAACATTTTAATTGCTCAAAGTTGAATAATATTGTTAATTTGGCAGTAAAAATAGTTTTTTAAATTGTACCTCGTGGAATTTTCTATAAAATTGAATTTTTGTTAAAAATCAAATCTGTGGAAATAAATGTGGAACTGTAAAAAGTATACTATTTAGTTTACTTTTCCGTTGTTTTCAAATTTCTAATCATATTTTTAAAATGTTGTTATATTTTGCTATTTTTGGGATGTACGAAATTGATATTTTTTATGAAGCCGGACCTGTATTTCCATTTTGATTAATATGTTAATCGATAAATTAAATCGAATAAAACATACCTACTGAATATCAGATTTTTACACAGATTGGTTCGTATGCTGTGGCTTAAGAAAAAAATAGGTAAAACCGATAAAACACCCTATATTTTCATAACGAAAGTTGTTAGACCATGGGTTATTTGGAACCACCTAGATGTCCGACATCCACAGTTAACGTATGTACATTTCCCTATGAAACACCCTATATATCAAAAAACGAGAAGAAATGTTAAAAGTTAAATTAATTTTATACCACATTAAAAGTCATATAGAAAGATTTTGATTGCGTAATATTTTAACCAATTTAATTTTTTTTTTTTTGCTTTTATGCTATAAATTTAAAAAAAAACTACAAATCTTAACTTTCATTTTTGAAAAAGAGCGAACAAAAAGACTTTCAACTTTTTTCTCTAATTGGTATAGAATCAGTCCCTTGCACTGTTTGTAATAAACATATCCATGTTCATGTCCATTTCCATCGTAACTTGAATTTTTCCACGATAGTTTCTCTCCTTTTAAGTAGATGAGAAAGTAAAAATAACTAGCATAGATCCACAAGTTACTTTATTCAATTTGAATAAGTTTATTAATATTAATTTCTTGTTATGAAATGTCAGTAATTGTAAACTTCTGAAGTAATGTCATTAATTTCTATTGCATACAGGATAATAACACTAATAATGTATTAATTTTCCAGCTCCAAACGAGGCTTAGATTTGGGTCTTGGTCGAGGCTTTTCTGGGTCACAAGCTGCAAAACACCTAATGGGACTCGCAGCCGCTAATTTCGCAGGTGGTCCTGGAAGAAGACGCCGTAGTGACGATGACGCCTAAACTGTTCAAATATTTAACCCCTTATTAATAATCTCCTTCCGTAAGCCCCGTCCCCAAGAGCATACTTTTCAAGAATTTCCCCTATTTTACATTTAATAATACTCATGTTTGGAATATAATTTAAAAGTTAAATAAATTATTTGATTACATCGATTTGCTTAAGATTTTTTTTTAGCAGCGCCTAACCTTGATGAAACTAGACAAATAGGTATAAATGATATTATAATGATATTTATAGTCAATAACTTTTTAAGTCTGGCTGGTGTCTTGTAAAACGTCATTATTATTGTTAATTTTATAATGAATACTAGATGTACAAATTATGTATTAATTAAGAAAAAAACCTGTTTCCAAGTTTTATGTTTATAATCCATTTCATAATCCTCATTTACATTTTTTTTAAATTAACGTTTTAGTCTATATATAATTCCTATACTTTTTCAATGTTTGTTATATAACTATAATGATTACGCTGTTTCTTCTTCATTGGAATTTAGCTTCTCTCAATGTTGAAAACTAACAAAATAAAAGGTGATTTCTAACTAAACAGCAATATAGAAACTATTTGCTTAAAGCAATTCAAATGATGCAAGAAAATACAAACGATAATTTCATCGGTTTAAAAACGTTCCTCCAAAACTGAAAATAAAATTTTAGAAAAAAGCATCCTGTAATTAATTTCAATATAACATTTGTTAACAGAAAAGTATTTAAAAAAACATAATTTTGAACGCAAGATACACAATCCAACTAAACAGGACAAGATTATGTTTATGAACGATTTTGAAGAAGAATTCTGTCACATCATTTTTTATAGGTCACAAAACATCATAGTATTAATTCTGTTCTCAATAACTTGGTTAAAATTTTGCCTATTTGTTCATATACGTGTCATATATATATCAACTTATTTAAATAATTCATTAATAATAGTTCCATAACACTATAAATATTTGTGTTTTTTAATCATTTAACATCAGCTTAAAGCTTAACTAATATGTGCCAAATTTTTATATTTGTAATATACTTTCACTCAAAATAAAGAAAATATTTTTAATCCTACCAAGAGATATTTTTCTAATAGTTTAGACTATTAAAATTTTGCTCCTGTAGACTTGGCTTGAAAGTTCCTAATGTGAAAACTATTCCTATTCCCAAATTTTGTGGTAGATTCAAAGTAGAGAAATAAAATAATAGAAAAATATGTAAAATTGTTTATCTTGTATCATGTTAATCTTGAATAAAGCACAGATTAGGAAACATTTTCTTTATGACTGTTATTAATGTAAGTTAAGCTGTTTAATGTACAATGAATATATTTAATTTCAATAAAGTTTCAAAAATGAAATAATAGTATATTATTTCTACAAATTTATTAGAACAGTAAGGCAGAAGAAACATTAATAATAATACAAAATCAAAGTAATATATGTATGCCATCAAATTTTCGGCCCACTGCCGATAAAAATATTACTTTGTAGGAGGAGAAGAAGCGGACCAAATATCGCGATCTCTAGTACAAGCTCCAAGTAGTATACCCAGACTACTTGATTAAGATAACGTCTTAATAATTGGTATATTCGGAAGGATAAAGCCTACGTTACTCTCTGATCATGCCGGCCTGCCAAAAATTAGCAGAGTCGAGTGTCTTGCAAGCCAAATGCAGAAGGCGGCCTTTGTAGGTTATTTCTGTCTATAGAGTACATGATTCTGGAAGCTACAGGTACTAACTCTGATGGATATGATGAGTGGCTGTAGGTAATTTCCTGACACGATTCCCGTAAGATTCGGAGACCACAGGGGTGACACCAACTACAGGTTGACGTACTGTATACTGAATTTAGCAATGCATTTGACAGCATTAACTACTACAAATTATTGATATGAATATGAAGCGACATTCTGTGTTGGGTGTATTCCTATATATTCAAGAGATCCGAAATAGTAACATTACTAGAACATGAATCTTCTCTATTTACCCTTTGGTGTGCTGCAGGGAAATCATCTAGGACCACTGTGTAGAAAATTATCTATTTTAAATCTGTGAAATAAATTAATTGATTTGTTACCAAGTAATTTTATCAAAATTTCTTCATCGGTTCTTTGTAAAAATTCGTAAATTTCCTCTTTCCTCAATGGCAATTTCTTAAGAGTGGTTTCTGTTTCATCTTCAGCATGCGTCGTCTTCTCTATCTACTTACTGGTTGACGTTTTTAGGTTTTTAAATTGGATTTGGGTAGAAAGGGGACAATGCAAAAAAAATAGCAATTGGAGTGGATAATGGGGAATGTATTACTTTCAATGTCTTCAGTGAAAATCTAGGTAGGACAATGCATGTACAAGTAAAGCAAAGAAAATAAAAATAAATATTGTTTGATTTTAATGTCAAAATAGAATATGAGAATAAGTTGAGAAAGGATATAGAAGGTGCATAGAGCATATTGAACAAGATGTATGTGCAGGGAAAGCAAATGGTACAATATAATGGAAACATTATATCACACTGAATAGACTAGTAACTAATTAATAACTACAAAAAAATAGGCGTATAAAAGGATCTTGTGATGATTTATAAAGACCTAAGAAATTATATAAATTCCAACTAAAATAAATTAACGTTCTGAAGAACTTCCCTTAAGCCCAATTTAATAAAATATTCAAAATTTTATTACAATTACAAAAACAGCAAAGCTTATCATGTACTGAATCCTGAACCTGATGTTGCTACACTAGCCCCGTTTAATGTGTTACCCACAATATTGCCTGATGTATCGACAGACGAACAAATAGACAGACATCATAGTCAAAACACTTCCACAATACATTTCAGTTAAAATCTTGTAGTAATAAATTAGGGTTACTATTATACTTATAAAGTAAAAGGACAAAAAATATAATTGTTGATACCAAAACAATTGAAAAACGGATATTAAAAGACATACATATTGACTTTTAATTAATTACACATGTATATGTTATTTTGCTGACTATTTGCACACACACACATACCGGAAATATTAGAATATATTACAGCATATTTTTACCATTATTCATTATTGTGCAAAGTTATGTTAAGAGAAATTTAAGTTAATTTAAAATACAAATTTTTGTTCGCGCCTCATATATTATGCGTGTCATTTTCCTGTTTTAATTATGAATTAATATTAATTTATGAGAACGAATTAATTACCAAACAAACGGTGTGAAATTTACGAATGTAAGTCTATACAGAAAAACAAGAGCAGTCATTATTTTTGAATGAAAACATATTGTATTCAAGTTTCCTGGGAATATTGACAATTATTGTGAAATAAGAATTCTTAAAGGTCTTAATCCTAATACTTTTCACAACTAGCTACGAAAAGTTCATTTCATCCTATAGAAAACAAGAAAAGCATAGCACTCTTGGAGAGTGTAGAGAAGCACGCATTTCCACTGTTTCCCTGATGTCAGCCACCAACAAAACTGTGTCGTCATGAGCACTTTCTCGTAATAATTGTGCTAATTGTGTTATAAATATTTATAACAACAAATTTTTAGATTCTTTGAAACTGTAAATTACATTTTTTTGAAATAAATTTACTAGTTTATTCTATATTTGTTCTTATTTTCTTTGCGTAACTGGTGATGGAATAGACTTGTCTCAACTAGTTGTGAAAAGTATGACATTTCAAAATTTCACCATAAACGGAAAAATTAAGAAAAAATATTACTCTATGGAGTTAACATATACTAAATGAAGATACAATTCTTATGATTAATTAAAAATAACATCACAAGGACGACCTCCATTTCATTCCACATTCTCTGTCAGACTAGTGTGTAGTTTACTCATCACTATTCACAGTATGGCCACAGAAATTTGAGCCAGCTGTTCCCAGAATCGTTTTTTTAAGTTCTGAAGTGTGGGTGGTGGTGATTTTTGGAAGACTTGTGATTTTAAATACCCCCAAAGGAAGTAATCAGAAGTGGTCAGACGAAGTGATCTGGCACGAAATATTCCCGTTTTAAGTGATGTCATGGTTAGGAAATAAATTCCTCACAATGTTCTCGGAAACCATTAAAGTGTGGCTCGCAACACTATCTTGTTGAAAATATATATCCTTATTCACAGGATAATGAGTTAGTTCAGGCACAAAGAAGTTTTTCTTGACCTTGTGCCTGAACTACTATTATATAACTCCATGTAGATGTGGTAGCTCTAAAAATGGTTGTGCTAGACTGTGTTTGCTCTGGGCTATTTTACTCCAAGTTTTGAAAATTCAATATGAACTGAGGGGATGGGATAGCGTCAATCTGCCACTCCCGAAGTGACCAGCCATTATTTGCTAAAGTATGGATTTCTTAATGTTAACAGTCTTGTACTAGTCTATACTAGGTGTGGGAATTCTGTTCCTAAATTTTAAACAAATAAGGCGTGATTGAGAGGCTGAGAAGAAACAGTTAACCCTTTAAATGTGCTAGCTTTGGGAGTGATTGTGCCAAACTGTGCTTGCTATAGGCTATTTGTGTCAGAATTTCCAAAGACGAATGTAAAATGGGGAGGGCTACCGTCAATCAGCCCTCCCCCAGATACAATCATTATTTATTTATTACGTAATGCTATGCTAGCCGTAAAACTAATTGAGCTAGGCTTGTTCTCGATGTAAAATTTGTGTGCCAGTAAAACTGGGTTGAAAATAAACTGGAGAAACTGATCCGGTGAGGATAGGCTTAACATTTTATCATTAATTCCAATTTAGTTCGACCACGTCACAAAAGTCCAGTGGCGGATTTAGAGGGGGCAGGGGATCGCGCCCCATAGACTTTTATTTTCTTCACTTTTAATATATTAAAAAATGCATAATGCATGATTGTTTTAATCCACCACAAAACAATTTATGGTGAAATATTGACATTGTAGACATAAGAATCAAACGAGTTTAAAAAAAATAATCAGACTTTCTTCATGGATACACAAATTTGTCAACACACAATGTAATGATTACTTAGTAGTTTTAAACTTAAAGTTGTATAATTAGATTGCACAAAATATCCTAAATTTGAATGTTTTTCACTTTTTCAACAATCAACATCACAATATGGCGAACAACAGTATGTAAGTTCCTCCTAGAGCTGGTGTTGAGAAAACGGTGGAGTTGTGTAGAGCCGTAGTTATGTATGATTCCTTCTAAAATATGCACCACATCTGACTGCTTAGTTGTAAAATGTGGTTGAATATTTAAATAAACTTTATCTCCATTGATACCGATAAAGGAACTCTACGAAGAAAATCGCAAAAATAATAGAATAACACAACCAAAATTTATAGGTTAAGTTTTTGTTTTTCCTCTTTTGCCCTCTTTATCATGCACGCATCACACTACGATACGTCGTCCATAAGGCTTCCCCATAGACGCAGCAACAGCCACGGTGAAGGTGGACGCGTAGGTGTGGCGGACGCTTAAAACTTTAAAGAATGACTAATCTATACGTTGAAAATTAAGTATTATGATTACGTTTCCGCAACGTCAATAATAAATTCAAAACCTATACAAACGTTCACAGTCATGTATTGAAGTCAGCCAGACGCTGTTAAAACGTGTCCATTTTACTTTAGTCACAAACAACAGATAAGCGACGTTATCTAGTCGGCCAGAGTCGTGTATGACTTGATGACGATATTCTACACCTAATACAAGGTTAATTTCTGTGCAGATGTGGGCGGAGGTCGCAAAATTGCTGCTTGGTAATTACTACCAACCCCTTAAATGCACCACTGTTGCCCCCCCCTTAGCCAAGTCCTAAATCCGCCACTACAAAACTGGGAAAACAAGAAGAATGTTATAATGATTCTGCTCTAAATTTTTCAGTTAATTACATACAATTATTGTATTCATTATTTTGTTGTTTGTTTTGCATATTTCTGTATTGAAAGAGTTTACAGTACTTGTTTAATAATGTTTAGATTATTTCAGTCTTAAAAGATAATAAATTTAAAATGATATGTCACTTGGATACACCATATTTACGATTTGCGCCCCAAAAATGCTGTGCCCCATTTCACTATAGGGCACAGTATTTTTGGGACGCGGCACGCCACTGTGAACCACCCAGTAGATATATCTACATATATCAGCAATCTTTCAGTTCCAGTTTCACTAATAATCAGAATGTGTAGTGGACACGTTTTTTGACAACCTTGCATAAACAAACACCTAAGATCCTATAAAATATTAGTTTACAACGCTTGCCTATAAACGCCACATTTTTTTCTGAAAAGAAAAATAAAATATGTGTGCATTATAAAGCAACAACAGGTGCTTCGACCCACAAGCAATATATGCTGGCCAACGATGAGAAAATTCTATTTATAGCAGACCGTGTGCTATATTGTCAGACTCGTTCTAATTTTGCCGATATGTTGGCCTAGTGAATTCGTTTACATTACATTTTAATTTTCACTCATCTTTGATACACATAGCTACACTGAAGAAACTGGTTATTGAAAACTTTATAAGATTAACTAGTATAAACAGGATTTACGACTTTACGACTTAAATACCAACTCTAATAATATTCCAATCCCAGAATTTTATTATTTTTAATAATTTACCAAATTAAAGAATGTGTTGGAGCACTTTGGGAAAGTGGCTTTTTTAAAAATGAAAATACACATCGACAATGGAAACTGGGGCTATCAAAATTTTTTGCTATGTTTGATCATCCATAAAATGAAAATGTCTCGACCAATTTTTAAAACATATTTTTCATAGCCTTCATATTTAGGAAGATAATTTGATCGCATATATTCATAATCAAACTGATATTATGCGATTAACAGTGTTGTAACTTTTTTCGTATTTTAAGTATATTTTTTTATGAATTAACGTAAATGGGATTATCACATGTAATTTTAAAATATCATCCAAGAATAATATGTCTTGTTTTGCAAATTGATCAGTTTTTCGGTACTGAAGTTGCATAATATAGTCTTGTCAATATTTAGACTCTAAGCCTAAATATTCTTAACTAAATTGAGACATATTTTGGGCACTTAGGCCTTCACCTCTTAGAGCTACACAGTTCATCCTCACCTTGTCTGATGATGCAGATGACAATGTGTCAATTGACACTTTGTGTACTTGCAGTCAATCTCAAGTCACAGAATATCCACACAGTCCCTGACAGACCGATGACTACCCCCGGGGGTGACAAGCTGGCGAAGAAAGAAGATGAAGTCAGAAGAGCGCCAGAAGAGGCCCTAGCCGGGTTCATCAGCCAGGACCCAGGGAGGTCGGCCAAAATCTTCGGCACCGCTCACATTTGTGAGTGGGGCCGTTCGTAAAGTAAGCTAACCCGCCCTGCACGAGGCCGGTCCAGGTCTACAGCGATGACTAGGGTAAAAAGGCAATAGTCCTGCCTGGCCCTAGCATCCGAGACCGTCATCAAGCCACATATTTTGGGGTTGGATTTGCTATAGCCTGTTGTGGTAGACGTAAATTTAAGTTTTATAGTTATGCCGGTTTCTACATTTCCTTGCTTTTGACAATATTTCTTTTCACAGAAACATTTCATTTCTTCAGAATTTCTTCTGATGTATCATAAAAATCGTAGTGTCATAGTGGTTGTTTTTATTGTTGGGATGCCTTGGAAGGGATAACAATAATTTCACAGGATTCTGATTTTATACAGGCATTCTATGTCCCTTTCGAAACATAATTCTCTGTTTTTAATGTCACTTTTTTTGGTTTAAAAGACATTTCTCAGAAATTTCAAATTTTGTTTCTAAATTCAAACCACAAATTAGGCATTGGAAAATGAGAACAGGGAACTTTTCTTTGTCCATTGAATATATATCAATATTTATTTCCATTTAGCATAATTAGTAGGTAGCAGAATAGGAGCTAAAAAATGCAACAAAATTTTTATCCGAAATTTCAAAATTGGCATTTTTAAGAAACTTGCTGTAATATCTAGTCTTACCTTGTTCCTAGACCTTTTAGTAAAGGTAATGCTTGTTAAGAATTTCCATGTAAGGAAACAAAAAATATCAATTTAAAAGCTATATGATGACTCAGATTTTCTTTTCTTATATACTGTCATAAAGAAATTACAAAAAATGCATCTGGAGTGAAAAACAATTAATATTTTAAAATTTTTGTGAAGCCAATAAACTGATTATAAATCAAAATCGAAGAGGTCTACTTTCAAAAATGCATTTTTATTAGTTGGTTTAGTATAGAATGATTGACTAACACACGGCATCGTTGGATGGGAATAAACGGTTATTGCCTGAAAACTTTAAAAGTGTGACCCACTCTCCATAAAATTTTTAATTATCGCCCGACTTAAATTGAATGAAAAACTGTACTTTATGACAAAGTATCACATTTTCTTTACAAAAACCAAAGGTTACTACCTATTTTTTTTTGTGCATGGAAATTCAAGGAATCGTATTAGCAATTTTTACAACAAATTTTGAGTTCGCCACAGGATTAACCATACCCTGAAATGTGCCTGTACTAAATTTCATAAAAAAATATTGCATATTAATAATTCTGTGCCCAGATTAAAAATCACATTGTTTTGTGAAATCTGTTTGTTTTTTGAGGGTAATTTGAATGGAAATCTGTTTTTGAACTTTTTAAGAAATTAGTTTTGGGGCGCATATATGACTTACCAGATCAGGCTCCCCTGAATTTAAAGTTTCAATTAGATGGATCTCCTGTGCATAACGCAGTAATGGTAATGGAATAAAGATCGGTGGATAGGTCGAAACAGTCTTCTGTTGAGAGACCGCTAAGATTCCTGACTTGACGCCACTCGACTTTTTCCTGTAGAGTACACTAAAGCAAATAGTTTACAAGACCGAAGTCAGTAGAAGAACTACGCGCTAAAATAACTACAACATGTGCAGATATTACCACAGATAAACTGAGAGAAGTGACAATAAGTGTATGCAAAAGGTATGATAAGTGCTATGAAATAAACGATGGATTGGTGGAAGCAACAAGAATTTGATTAGCGTTTATTCTCTTTTCTGACATTTCAATAATTTTCTGAAATGTTGTTACCAATAAAAATACCTGGTTGTTTTCTACTTTTTATTCCACAGGTTACTTGATCAGAAGAAATAAATTCATAAGGACAATGTGGCTTTTTATTTGGTAACAGATTATTAATGTGCAATATTTTTTTTACGAAATTTGGTACGGGCCCATTTAGGGCACGCTTATCCAGTGTTGTACTCAGATTTTTATAAAAAATAGCTAATACAAAAAATTCCACAGTAGTCCTTGATTTATATAAAAAAAATGTGACGCTTTGTCCTAAAGTACAGTAATGTGCGATAAGTAGTAAATAAAATATAGTTACACACCAATAAGTGGCTTAACATATATTTTGGATAGTAATAATGATTAATGAATGTGTAAATTAGTGACAGAAATTTATTTCTTAATATAAAACAAAGTGTGTGTACATACAGAATAAAATTTTAAAAATTATATATATATATATATATATATATATATATATATATATATATATATATATATATATATATATATATATATATTATCATATGATCTTCAATTCCGAGAGCAGCGTAGGCTTTATCCCTCCGAGTACACCGATTATTAGGACGACCATTTTTACCGAATAGCCTGGGTACAGCACATGGAGCTCGCGATATTTGGTCCGTTTATCCCCCTCCTTCAAGGTGATGTTTTTCTCCGCAGGTGACGAGAACTTGATGACATACATCACCTTGAGTTGATGGTCGAGGAGGACTATGTCAGGCTTGTTGGCTTGTATTAGCCTGACCGTCGGGAACGAGTATTTCCAGTAAATCCGTCATTTCTCGTTCTCGACATCGGACTGAATATCTCCGGGAACGTAAGGCAGCACTGGTGTCTGGTCTACCCCGTACGAGTGCCTTAGATGGTAGTATAGCATTCGTAACGCCGCATTATGTCGGTGGATGTAGGCCGAAATCGCGTATATGGGGCAGGCAGATAGTATGCCGAAACAGATTTTCCTGTTCGGCAGCTCTAATTTAGGCCTTCAGACAGTAACTGACTCTACATCAACACCTCGCCGGCCACCTCGCCTGGTGTCGAATGCGAGACCGAGTTCATCTGCTGATCTTTTTGCCGCGTTAAACAATCTTGCTCCCATTCCTACAGTTTCGTGATGTTTTACAAGCCGCAAGAGGGGATCTGAGCTCCTGAGGATGTTACATGCCATACCCGGTACTACTCTGCCATGCGTACACTCCAGGCTCAAGAGTCTTCGGTCCCCCGTTAACGTGAGAGGAACGGACGATCTAGGATGAATACTTATGTGAATATTCAACATCTTGCGGGTATCTCTGTCTAATTGGCGCAGTTCATCTACCGTCCACTTTACTACTCCGAAGGAGTAGAGAAGAACCGCAATGGCAACCATATTAGTTCCAGACACCTTGTTCTTCCCTGAAAGTTCGGAAGACCAAATCTTTCGGAGGCGGTGTTTGTTCTTGCCGCGGGGAGAATCCTTCATTTGTGTTACATCCTGGACGTGCCATTGCTGCATACCCAGATATGAATATGTCTCTCCGGCATCCAGATGTCTTAGGATGATTCCGTCTTTGATCTGCACATCTTCACGGAATTCTCCGCATCGTCCTCTCTTGACGTGGACGACATTTGTCCAACCCGAACTCCATACCAATTACCCGCTTGTATTCTTCGACCACCCTAACAGCGTTTTGCAGTTCGCGCTCTCGGGAGAGTTGAAGGTCATTCATATAAAACAGATGGGTGACCTTATGCCTCCGGTCGCCCAACACACAACGGTAGGAGTCAGATGCAGAAGAGGAGAAGACTCAGGGAGTCACACTGGAAAACTTCCATCCTAAATGCCACCTGCTCTGTCATGACCTGATGTGCATCAGATGTTACGGTGAAGCGGGTCTTTCAGAGTAGCAGCAGCTGTACTGTGCATCTCACTAGTGCTGATACCGCAAGACATTCGAGCAATTGCAACAATAGCTCGTGCGATATTATATCAAATGCTTGATATAATCAGTCCAGGCCATCGATAGATTCTGCTTGTATTGCACAGACTCCTGTGTAATACAGCGGTCTATCAGCAGGCTGTCCTTGCAACCTGCCATGCCCTTCTTGGCACCAAGCTGTTCGGGTATCTGCTGGAAGACCGGATCAACAGACCTCAGTGTCCTAGCATACAAGATGCGTGTAAATATCTTGTAGCAGGAGTTGAGGCAAGTGATCGGCCTATAATTCCTCGGGTCGGAAAGATCCCTCTTTATGGAGATAAGCACAGTACGTCCCTCGACGAACCAGTCCGGAATTTGCTGTGCCTCGTTCAACCATGAGTTGAAAACTCGCGCCAGACGACGGTGAATGGAAGAAAATTTCTTCCACCATCAGTTGTTAATGCCGTCTGGGCCCAGGACAGCGAAGTTCTTGGTACCAACAAGTGCTTGTTGGACTTCCTCCGTACTGATTGCCGGGTACACTTCTTCTGGCTCTTCAAGATGTCTGTGACACAGAGCCCCGAAGTGTACAGTTGCTGGAGTGTCGCTATTGAATGGATTCAAAAGATGGTTTATTTGATTTATTGCAACTGAATGGTAAGTAGTGCGTTTTTTCAATAATAATTTTTAACAAACTATTATCAAACCAGTTCTTCATTAGACCAAGATCATTTTCAGCCACGATCTTAAGTTCTTCCTAAGAATTAGCTTTATAGTCGATCGCAGTATCATCAGCAAAGTCTATATTTTCTCTCCTGCTCTGTAATGAAATCAACCCGTTTATGTATGTCGAAAAAAGAATTAGGCTCAAAACTGTACCCTGCGGTACCCACATGTTTCTTTAGCATTGAGTTACTTAATTCAACATTTATTCTTACATGATGTTTTCTATTTGAGATGTAACTGTAGAATAATTTAAGTGTAATTTCTCTAAGGCCAACGTCTTCTAATGTTTGTAAGAATAATTTATGACTAACTATATCGGACGACTTTGAAAATTCTAGAAATGTGCACAATGATTCTATTAAATACTTTAAAATAGATAATACACAACATTAATCAAATATATTTATCTGAATTACGCATACCTAGATAATAGAAAATTATTTAATAAAAGCGAATTAGACAACCTAATTTTCCAAATTATGATGACAAAATAGTTAAAAAAATTGATATGGATACATACATAAATTAGCACCCATATCATTTAATTTAATAATTTTTTTCTTAATCTTGCATAAATATTTATGTTGATTCCGAGTTGAAGTACTTCTGATCTTTCTCTAATTTATTTAAAAATTTTATTTGTCACTTTATAACGTAAATAAACAAATGTGCCCTCATAAATTAGCATTTTTAAATTATATTTAGGATTATTGACTTATTTTTCTTTTTATTTCTTGGGACTTACTACCACATGAATAGTTCTTCATTATCTAAAAAATACAATAACTATTACAGTAATTATTCATGTAGTAGTAAATCCCATGAAAGAAAAAGAAAAATTTAGAGAATGCCAGAATACTGAATTATTGTAATGATAATTATTATTTAACATTGTATTCTCGAGAGATAATGTATTCCAACTTTTTGTGAATTTCTCTTTTGATTGTTGCTGCTCCTCTAGAACCATGCCGAGACAGGTAAGAGGCAACAGCAGTTTTCGTATGAAAATCAACAAAAAAAAAGTTGCGACAAACAAGGAAAAATTTGGTATTTGCAAATATTAAACTATTTCCTGGAATATTCATAAATTATTATTCAAAATTATTCCTGAAAATTAAATTTCTGTGAATTTTTACGCATTAAACTCTACTACAGACCACTGGCGGTTCTTCTATAGGGTCATTTGGTCAATGACCTCCCACATACAAATAAAAAAATAGAGCTATTCATTTTCTGAAGTTTAAAAATATAATATATATATATATATATATATATATATATATATATATATATATATATATATATATATATATATATATATATATATATATATATATATATATATATATATATATATATATATATATATATATATATATATATATATATATATATATATATATATATATATATATATTATTTTTAATATTTCTTAAAAAATATATTAAAGTTTCTAGTTCATTCTATGCACAATACCATTCAAATATCTAGATCACAAGATTTCCTATCCCCTCCGAGCACCGAACCTCTACATTCATATTCATTACATTATTCATTTATAGAATTTAAAAATCTTGGGTCAATCCACAACTTGTCCTCAAAGCTAGCTACGGACCGAATTTACAATGAATTAAAGTGAAATAGACTTATGCACGAATCGTCAGAAAGCAAAAGAGACAGAAAACACTGGCGGAGACAATGTCCCTGACACATTTTACGGAAACGGTAACGCATGAAGTTCAATAGAGCAGTCTTAATGCTGACTAGGTACGTGTTGGTCGGTAAATTTTGTCGCGTTGTTTTTAATGTTTTTATTTGTGAACATTTTATTAGTAAATCTCTACTTGTCGTGAAATTAAGTAAAACAGTGTTTTTGGTGTTTACTATTAAATATGAGTGTTGTACAAAATGTATTAAAACTGAAAGATGGACATAGGTTGGGTTATGAAGACCGAGTGAAATTCAAAGGTGGTGGCCGTCCAAAACCTAATATGACGATGAAGCAAACATCTCTTGATAATAAAAAAAGAAGTTAATAGGTATTTTTAATTAAAAAAAGTTATCCTTCAGAAAATTTTTTTCATTGTTGCGCTGATCAACTAAATTAAATTTTACAAAAAGCATCAAGTCATTTACATAGCTTTTCTTCATTCTTTGAAAAATCGCCAAAAAGAACAGCCGGGTTAGATAATATTGCTAAGGTGAGATTACCTAAAGCGGCTGCAACACGATGGAATTTTAATACAAAGTGCATAGAGACTGTTTATACCCATCGAACAGAATTATTAGATTGTTTAGAAAAAAATCATTGATAATGAATCAAAAAACAACACTCTAAACCAAGCTATTGGTTTAAAAAACTACTTACAAAATGAACATTTTCTTTACTGGTTAAATTTTTTTCATTTTGTTATGCCTCATTGTGATATATTGTTCAATCAATTACAAAAAATGTAATATCGATGTCATAACAGTAAATAAGTGTATTGGCGTTTTTAATAGTAAAATTGAAGACATCAGAAATAAAATTTTGAATAACTATTTGGAGAAGACATCTATGCAGTCTGCCCAGAGATGTAAAACGGAAGAATCAAAAAGGAGAATGTCATTAGAAGTTTGTGATATAATTACATCTGAGATCAAAAACAGGTTTGGCTTCAGTAATCATTTAGCAGTGTCTCAGTTATTTCACGCAGATCGATTTAAAGATTATAAAAAAAGCTTTCCTCAAGATATGTTTAAATTAGTTAAAACGGAGTATCCAGTCATAAATCATTAAAACTTAAAACTGAATTAGAAGTATTATATAGCCGAGAAGATTTTTCCAATAGTGAAGGTGCAGTTGCTTTGTTGCAGCTTTTTATTAACAATAATTTGTGCAATACTTTTTCTGAGTGTCAAACTGTTAAAAATCTTGTGTACTCTCCCTATGACTACCGTCGAAAGTGAACGTTGTTTTTCCACCTTAAAAAGAATAAAGACATTTTTAAGAAATACCATGGGTCAGGAAAGGTTATCTTCTTTAGCTATGCTTACCATAGAAAGAGCATTAATAAAGAAGATAAAAGACTTAAATGAAAAAGTAATTAACCACTTTGCATCTCAATAAGACCGGAGGATCGACTTGGAATTTAAATCACTTTAAAAGGTAGATAATACAGTAAACTTTTCTAATTGACCTCCCTATCTCTTGACCCACGAACCGCCACTTCTACAGAATTAATAGCGTCTATTTCTTTAATGCAAAATCGCTGAGAGTTTTGGTTGTGAACAAAAATAGAAACTGAAGTAGATGATTGCTTAATAATGTTACGACTTCATCAATCACAGGTCTTCAATTTCCCTCAGCCCAGATCAAACTTCACTCCCCACTCCGGTGCTATATTTATCAAGTAAATAATTTTGTATACTCAGCGACCAGCGACATTTTTAGATTAATAAATTATTGGTTCCTCATTAAATAACATGCAGTCACAGAAAACAGAGTCCTTTAGACACTGATACTTTCGTACAGTGACGTAAAATATATATATAAGTAAATAATAAAAATAAAAAAAACGAAAATGTAAATTTTCTTTCATTGCTATAAACAAATTTGGATGAAATTATGTAAATAACAGACGCACACTGGCATAACAGGGACAGAGAGTACAGTATACAGTTCTTACATTGTAAATTTCTTTACATAATAGCTCCCCACTGTTTTACCGCTTTTGTTTGTCTCTGCCAATTAACATTTTCCAATCTTTATGTTCATTAACGCACTACATTGTATAGAAAATATCGAATAAATAATGTCTTTATACTTGCTGTACACGCAACAGATCTCTAGCTTGAAAGTTATCGAACTGAACAAAATTGATAAATACATAGGGCAATTATATAAACAAAATAATCCCCCTACAAAACACAAGGTCAATAAGACACCTAATTAATACGGCAGCTAGTCGCTTAACAGCTGTACTTTGCTTATGGACCAAAACGATATTTAGCATCCTTATATAAATATAATCCTCGGCTGTCGAAGACCTCCCATAAACCGTTTTTACATGTAAAAAGATTAATTCATGTTTTTATATGTACTTACATATTTTTTGTAAGTACACTGTCGGAAATCACAATTTATTTTAGCACAATTGCATCGTAGTATTTTTTGGATATAGTATTAGGTTTCAAATCCGTCTCTGGGGTGGCATCCAAATTCCCTCTAAAGTAATGAGGTGAATATATTGGGATGCCAGAGAGTGACTAATAATTATTTCACGGTATCTTTTACAAAAACTGTCACATTTTTAACTATTAGTGAATCAAATCAGTTAAGAATAGACTTTGATTGCAAAAAGTCAAAATACTGCACCGACCTGCCCTACCAGAGCTACGCCACTGCTTTCGTATCAGAATATGCATTTCATTAAAAAAATTTCTATTAAAGGAATAAGAATTTTAAAGAGGAACGCGATGTCATGCAATTTTTTTTTGTTTCACAATTCTGTATCCATACAGTAATATCCAATGAAACCCTCTTTATAGTTTAAAAACGGAAATGTGTACAATTGGTGATGCATTTAGTTAATGTAAAATATTACGGAAATTGTTTATATCATATGTGTATGTATCACATTTTTACATTTAAATGGCCTTGTTTTAAAAAAATGCTAAATTTAAATAGGTACAAAACAATTTGTTTTTCCTATTCATCAACACACGGTTTGTAACACTCCCTACATACGTGCGATCTGCCAGTATAATGCTTATCTTTTGTGATTAGGTAAAGCCTTTAATTCCGATCATCATGATAAGAAGAAGTCAATAAAATTAATTGGATAAACCAATAAATATATTCCTCACTCATTTCCTTTAATCTATAACAACGGTTCGAGTATATAAAAATACATATTTTTATTTAATAATTAAAGATTTTAAAAATGTGTGTTTAAAATATCTCATTATTTAACATAAAGATTCAAAAACTTATCCGTGAATTAATACTTGTTCTAGTAGCTCCCAATATATTATTTGAGAGTAAATTTTATTATGAAAAGCTGTTTAATTTGATAATTCAATTCACCAATAATAGTATTGAAATTTTACATACAGAAAATAGAAGACTGAAAATTATTTTTAGAAATTTTGAAATCCTTGGTAAATTAGAAAATGCAGTTGTTATTTTGACTGATCTAGTTAAAGCAAATTGTTCGTCATTTTCCATATTAGATGTTCAATTATACTTTTTTTTTATATTATTAGTCCTATTAATTTTATTCCTCTAGCAACCGGTATTATCAACACTTGTAAGAGAAACGATTATCTGAAGGCGAATTTTACGGACAAGAACGTGTATTACCAAAGAAAATTGTTCGGGTTTTAAACGTTATTTTATCCAAATGTTTTGCTAAGTTCTCTATTTTAAATGAAGCATTTCGACACACATTTCATATAATTTTTATTTATAAAACATCAGGAATTGGCTGCAACTATTAATTTTTATTATCATTGAGATATAATTTAAGAAACAAATGAATTATGCAATGTTTTGATGTAGATATTTATTACGATATTTGTTTTTAAATGGTTACACTTGAAAATCTGTGTAGTAGTTTTGAAGCATGATAAACTATTATTATTTTATTCTCATAATTTTTTTTTATTATTTCCGATTTCGTTTGCTGAGAATATATTTACGATGATCAAATTGCAAAAATGCGTTTTTCGCATACATTTAAGCAGTGGCGGTTCGTGGGTCAAGAGACAGGGAGGTCAATTAGAAAAGTTTACTGTATTACCTACCTTTTAAAGTGATTTAAATTCCAAGTCGATCCTCCGGTCTTTTTGAGATGCAAAGTGCTCAATTACTTTTTCATTAAAGTCTTTTATCTTTTTTATTAATGCCCTTTCTATGGTAAGTATAGCTAAAGAAGATAACCTTTCCTGTCAACAGTATTTTTTAAAAATGTCTTTATTCTTTTTTAAGGTGGAAAAACAACGTTCACTTTCGACGGTAGTCATAGGGAGAGTACACACGATTTTTAACAGTTTGACACTTTCAGAAAAAGTATTGCACAAATTATTGTTAATAAAAAGCTGTAACAAAGCAACTGCACCTTCACTATTGCAAAAATCTTCTCGGCTACATAATACTTCTAATTCAGTTTTACGTTTCAAATGATTTATGACTGGATACTCCGTTTTAACTAATTTAAACATATCGTGAGGAAAGCTTTTTTTATAATCTTTAAATCGATCGGCGTGAAATAACTGAGACACTGCTAAATCATTACTGAAGCAAAAACCTGTTTTTGATCTCAGATGTAATTATATCACAAACTTCTAATGAAATTTTCCTTTTTGATTCTTCCGTTTTACATCTCTGGGCAGACTGCATGGATGTCTCCTCCAAATAATTATTCAAAATTTTATTTCTGATGTCTTCAATTTTATTATTAAAAACGCCAATACACTTATTTACTGTTATGACATCGATATTACATTTTTGTAATTAATTGAACAATATATCACAATGAGGCATAACTAAATGAAAAAAATTTAACCAGTAAAGAAAATGTTCATTTTGTAAGTAGTTTATTAAACCAATAGCTTGGTTTAGAGTGTTGCTTTCTGATTCATTATCAATGATTTTTTCTAAACAATCTAATAATTCTGTTTGATAGGTATAAACAGTCTTTATGCACTTTGTATTAAAATTCCATCGTGTTGGAGCCGCTTTAGGTAATCTCACCTTAACAACATTATCTAACACGGCTGTTCTTTTTGGCGATTTTCCAAAGAATGAACAAAAGCTATGTAAATTAGCAAAAAAAAAATTTATGCTTTTATCCTGACTTGATGCTTTTTGTAAAATTAAATTTAGTTGATGAGCGTAACAATGAATAAAATTTGCTGAAGGATAGCTTTTTTTAATTTTGGCTTGTACACCAACAAAAGCACCACTCATTACTGATGCTCCATCGTAACTTTGTGCTATTAATTTTCAGACATTCTAACTCTTTTAAAATTACATCTGTCAAATTCTGCGATGTCGTTCCTTGAGGCTGAATAAATTTCCAAAATCTCTCACATACAACACCGTCTAAAACGTATCTAAACACAAAAACTACTTGTACTTTATTGGAACTATCTATTATTTTATTTAAAATATATCTATTTTTAGAAACGTTTTCGTTGTAAGCTTTTAAACTTTTTCTATAGGCACTGTCTAACTACATTCTAATATCAACTGTACCAAGTGTTGATAGACTATAACAGTTATTCATATGACTTGATGCGAGCGAATATTTCTGTACTCTTATTTTTAAATGTTTCAAGTCAGTTACACCTATTTTGGACCACATAGGATCAGGATCATCACCAAATAACAGACATGGGAAGCAAAAAAATGCATTTTTACCTCGCATCCGCAAATCCACTCGGATAAATCGTACATTGAATTTCGAAAATACCTATTAACTTCTTTTTTCTCATCAAGAGATGTTTGCTTTATCGTCGTATTAGGTTTTGGACGGCCACCACCTTTGAATTTCACACGGTCTTCATAACCCAACTTATGTCCATCTTTCAGTTTTAATATATTTTGTACAACACTCATATTTAATAGTAAATACCAAAAACACTGTTTTACTTAATTTCACGACAAGTAGAAATTTACTAATAAAATGTTCACAAATAAAAACATTAAAAACAACGCGACAGAATGTACCGACCAACGCGTACCTAGTCAGCATTAAGACTGCTCTACTAGCGAACTTCGTGCGTTACCGTTTCCGTAAAATGTGTCAAGGACATTGTCCCCGCCAGTGTTTTCTGTCTCTTTTGCTTTCTGACGATTCGCGCATAAGTTTATTTCACTTTAATTCGTTGTAAATTCGGTCCGTAGCTAGCTTTGAGGACAAGTTGTGGATTGACCCAAGATTTTTAAATTCTATAAATGAATAATGTAATGAATATGAATGTAGAGGCTCGATATTTGAATAGTATTGTGCACAGAATGAACTTTAATATATTTTTTAAGAATATTAAAAATATTTATATTATATATTTTTAAACTTCAGAAAATGAATAGCTCTATTTTTTTATTTGTATGTGGGAGGTCATTGACCAAATGACCCTACAGAAAGAAGAACCGCCAGTGCATTTAAGAGTGTTGATAATACCGGCCGTAGATCAGTACTTTAAATACTCATGTATCTTGTATTCAGAATATTCTGATGCTTATCTGATAAAGTCATCATATTGTAGAGAGCAAGCAATTGGTATATAAAAACAAATAATCTGTGGAAATCGATTATACGTAAAAGTTTATTTTTGTGCTCATTTAAGACTTGCTATTTTTATTCCATAATATCCTCGTTCACAGGTTTTAGTAAAGCCGCACCAAATCAATTTCAGCAGAGAATAGCCTTTTTAGTGATAAGAAATGAATCGTATGTATTGTTTTTCATTCCATTCTGGAATATACCACCGAACCGTATCTTATACTTGTTAATATATTCTTTGAGAATGAAACAGACCCGAAATTGATGTAATTGATGTATAATTGAGGTTTCACGTATGCCTTATTAATTACCTTTATTACATACAAACTAAAATGTAGCGTAAAATACATAGAATGCATTATATCAAAATAGAAATTCCAATGCTCAGGACTAAGGAATAAGGAAAAGGAACGACATAATAAGGAATGTTATTTTCAATGATGATTAGCAGAAACTTTGCAAAAAATACTCATTGCGATAATGATCATTATTAAAATTTTATTTTCAAA
The DNA here is from genome assembly GCA_029963845.1 of Rhamnusium bicolor. Classification (NCBI taxonomy): domain Eukaryota; kingdom Metazoa; phylum Arthropoda; class Insecta; order Coleoptera; family Cerambycidae; genus Rhamnusium; species Rhamnusium bicolor. Next base: position 92,874 of record JANEYF010003497.1, on the reverse strand, counting down.
AAGTACAATAACTTACAATAAACTGTATGCTCCTTAATTTTATTTTAAATAATTCTATACTACTCGTACTCGAACTTAATAGTCTTCAACGATCCAAAGCGGGAAATTGTTTTTGATGAAGCCTGGAATAACATATCCTGCGTCATATAATTTCGAACTTGCCTTGTCAGAAATCGTGGGGGGCTACACATTATTGATTTTATTTATTTCATTGACCTATATTAACATTTTAATCGCATTCTTACCTAATAAAATAAATGTTTCTGAAAATTTTAATAAAACATTTTCACATTCTATATTTTGCAATTTTTTTAAAACCAGTATATGTGTTAATATATTTTTATAACATTAGACTTTAAATTATCTTATTATTACTATGTTTGCCTTAAATTTCAATTCTTCCTAATTGTTTACATCATTATAATATAGATGTGAGTCATATGTATAAATAACTTGTGTTTTTTATAAAATCTAAAGCAGATTCATAAAATGCAGAGATAAAATAAACAAACCATATGCCTACCTTGCCCAATGTTATATTCTGTTTACTTATGTTAAGATACGACTTATTGTAAATTTAGTAATAAATGCTTGAAGAGACTGGGACAAAAATATGTAACAAACTCAGATAAAAATGCACTGCGCAAACAAAACAACGGCTTGTATACTTAGATAATTAGATAAACGAAAAAAATTAACTTAAAGAAGAAATGAACGCGCATGTCCTTTGGACGTTTTACTGACACTTTTTCTTATTATTGGCTGGAAATATAATTATGAACAATGCGATATTTAATTTTATATAAGAATAACCTTGAAATTTTAAAAAATCATTATTCCGAACACATTCATAATTATTATTTATCGTTACTAACTTCTGAAGAATATTGTCATAAAATATCTGATGTGGCCAGCACATAACTTTCTTATACCAGTATACATCATTCTGATCTAAAAAATCATTCTAATTTAATTTTTGCCTTACCTCAATTTTAAAAGTATACCTTGAAATGTTTCATTAAAACTTTTAAATAATTAATTATGGGTCCTTCGATACGGTCAGTAATAATTCTTATCATATTCTTTTATATTTTCTTCTTATTGTCATGTTGATATTTTTGTAATTAAATTCTCAGATTAATAATACTATTATTATTATTATTAATCTGAGATTAAATTAGAAATTTCAAATGTCACAGTGTCAAATTTACCCTAACCTATGAAGTCAAATATGTACAACATTTCATGTATCAGCTTCAAGTATTTGAAAAAAAAAGTTTTCCCGAAATTATGTTTTTTCATCATAATTCTTGATTCGTCCAGACATGCAATAAAAAAAAATTGAATTTTTTTTTTTCAGAAATTGTACCTTTCATTCATTTTCTCTTCTGGTGGTTCCACATTTAGCAAATTTAATGTGTCACCCAAAATGTTGTTGAATATCTTAATTGTCAAATTTGGGATTTCTCCCATTAGTATTTTTTGAGTTATCGCGGATACGCACGTAAACTCACGCACGCACTTACACACAAAATCTCGAGGTCGAAAAAAATCACGATTTCTATACTTCCTTATATTAGGTATAAGCAAGTAAAAATACTATTGTATCTTATTTTAACGATAAAATATTTTCTAATTATTGAATTAACCTTTTACTATTTATAGTGTCCCAATAAGAAAACTTGGACGAGTTGAGTTATTCTAATTCGATTGTGACAACATAAAAATATCCACCAATTTAGTAACAGTAAACATAAAGTTACGAAATAAAATTTAATTTTTTCAAATCTTTGTTACAAACACGAAGGAAAATACATATACAAGAGCTAATATTTAAAAAAATATTATAAAAATAATTTGTTGTTTAGGTTAAGCTATTAATATCAAAATAACTGCTTATTTTCTTTATTATATGAAGTAGAAGCGGATATCATCTAAATGTAACACAAATTTTAGCGTCATATATGGGGTGGAAATTATTTAATTGCTCACCATCACCATCGAAAATGATGAAATTTAATGTTTGTTAATAATCTACAATGAAGTTTAGGATATTCGGTAGTGTTCCGCAGTTATGGTGGAGAAACTGAACATTTTTTTGTATTTATTTAACTTTCTCTAGACTGAGTAAAAATCTCATTTTATTCACACAATATTATCATCATGTAGGTCTGGGCAAAAAATCGATATATCGATTCGAATCGATTTTTTAAATCTAAATCTTGAATCGAATCAGGTTATCGGATGAAATCGGAAATTCGAATCGAATCGAATCTAATCGAAATATCGAATTGAATCGAGTCAGAATATCAAATCGATTTAGCCTATCGATTCGAATCTAATCGGCATGTCGAATCGGTTCAACTTGTCAAATCGAATCAGTACATCAAAATTAATGTCGAATCTAAATAATCAGTGAAAATGAAAAAGATGATTCATTAAAATATACGTTATTGTGTAGTAAAACTTCTTCAACACAACCTTTATATAGGAAGACATTTTTAAAATCTGTGCTTTATGAAAATGTATAATTCCTGCCTGTGATTGTAACCCTTTCAACACTGGCGCCCATTACAATGAACACAGTTTATTTCATACAATTGATCTAAAGAGATTTGAAATTTCGCACATTTGAGAGTTCGAGAATCCCACGAGATACTCTTGGAATCTTCCTGTAGCGCCAGCTAGTAGGTTGTTGTTGAAGTTATATCAGGATCACATTAAGTTTAATGGCTGCCATGTGACGTAAACAGAAAGGTGAGAACAATTTTTATACATTTTGAGTAGCTAATTTCAACTAATTTATTTGAAATACCATAGTGTAATGTTATCTTGACAAAATACAGTAAAATTGTTTATTTTTGTTATCAAATACAATCACAAATACAATTTCTGTCACGCTGTCCATTACAATGGACAAGTGGATTCAATTACAAATGTCCGTCATTTTTACATGCGTCCATCATAATGGACAGCTAATTGATTTATTGCTTTTTTTTCAGATTTTTATAACCTTGACGATGAGATAAACATAAATTTGCTGCTAGAAACTTTGGACGATGATGAATTACATGATGAATGTTCAATTGGCAGATCAGCTATATTTTTTGAGATCAAAGTCTCCAAATTATTAATAAGAAAAATGCTATAGAAACGCGTCCACTTTCAAAGATGCAGTTGTACATGATAGAACATCTATTTGAAATTAATGTGAAATAAATATAGTTTAAAAAAACTAAAAAACACGCTTTTAAAGCACATCAAACTAAAAAGTGAAAAATAATTATTAATATAAACTGAAAACAATAATGAACGAAAAATACTAGTATTATTGTGAAAAAAGCGAGGGTTGCTCGATATACGAATAATATGGCACAAAGCGCCCCACGCTTTTTTCACAATAATACTAGTATTTTTCGTTCATTATTGTTTTCAGTTTATATTAATAATTATTTTTCACTTCTTAGTTTGATGTGCTTTAAAAGCGTGTTTTTTAGTTTTTTTTTTAAACTATATTTATTTTTCACTTTTTAGTTTGATGTGCTATGAAAGCGTGTTTTGTAGTTTTTTTAAACTATATTTATATTGCTTATTGATGCTGATATTATAACATATTACGATCCAACAGATATTTCTGAAAAAAAAATATTTTTTTATTTCAGCCATGGGATTTGAACTCAGGCCCGAGGAGTCCGTCGTTTCGCGTCGACTAAGACTTGCCCGCTCGACCAACGACCGAACTGAGAATCACGGAATATACTTACAATATTAAGCCTCTTGCTCTCACGCAGAGGATACGTGAGGAAAGGACTGGCGATCCTGATCAGGATAATGATATAAACTTATCAAATTATTGTATTGTTACCGGTTCTTCGTAAGTGTACAAAGTTTCAATTAAATCTGTCCGTTTAAAGGGGGTCAAAATCGAGTCCAAAGAGTCGGTTACAAACAAACAAACAAACATACAAGTGAAGCTAATAAAAGCGTGTTAAAAAGGAAACTACTCTTTGCAAGAATGGTCGTGTGGCGAGGAAATTTATATGTACTGTGAAAATGTGCAGTAGATCTTCTGTTTCGAAAAAATAAAAACTGTCTCAAATTTTATCCGTCACTGCTAAGTTTTTGTTATATTTATATATATTAAGAACATTTATTTTATTTACAGAAGTTGTTACTATAATAAAAGTAATTAGCATTTACTATGTTGGCTTTATTATTGTTGAATATATGTTTATTATTTGTAAATTCAAAAAATTACTATAATCAAAAAATGTGTTTTATATTTGCTTTGTATTATATACCGCCTGAGCTATTTGCCTATACTTTTTGTATGTAATGACAAAAATGCCATAAAATATGTAATATTAATAACGATTCGATTAATCGGTTCGAATGTTTTGTTATACATGAAGTTTATTTTGATCTTTTGAGTTTTGCAATCGATTTTTTTTTTGATTTTAACACAATTTCAAATATAAAAAAAGCAGATGAACCATATAATACATGTATCAGTTATACCCAGTAAATGCTGAAAAGTCATATAAGCATAACGCAAATGACAACAATGTTTGATACAGATATTCCATATTTATACAGAGTTTATAGATTTATTTCCTTATCTCTACAGTAAATCCCAAAAATTTGCGTCTAAGAATTATTTTTATACTTATAAATGATTGACAATTAAAACAATGTGGACGATAATCAAACAGCCAATATTAAATCGATAAAAAATTATTTATTTTATCATCAAAATCGTTTCATCTAATAATTGTCACCGCAACATTTAATGCGAGTAAGAATTAAACTAATTAAAGTAACATTATTTACGATTAGTGATTTGTAACACTTATTTAATAAAAAATTATCAGTTTGCGAATTTATTACCTGTATAGATATTTCGGAGATATAAACGATCTACACATAAAACAATAATGGCAATAAGTAGCTGTTTATAATTTAGCAAAAATATGTGAACGATTACACCATATTATTTATTCATAAAATTAATGCTTTTATGTTTTATGACCAAAGATAAATAAAAAAACTACTTAAGATTTCACACTCAATTAGTTTCTAAAAGTGTTTGAAAACAACTTTAGTGCTATAATTCTTTTAAAAAATGCATTATATTGTACAGCATTGGAATGACTTGATTATTTTACCTTTTCACAACAACACCATTTTAAGAAATAATATTTTACAGGTACCGGGTGTACCATTTAATATGTAAGACCAAATAAAATCTTTATTATCTTAGAACAAATTTTTGTATATCAATCGGACTAATGTATTCAAAACTTATATAGGATGTTCAAATGTTCCCTGATCAAATAAAGCTTTTTTAAATATATTACTATATTTTTGGAGTTCTTAAGAAAAAATGCTTTTCAAAAATATAAACATGTTGGAGTGTACTCAATATATCATGAAATACAGTATTGAACATTCAAAATCTATTCTTCAGATGCCCTAGCCAAAGTACAGATTATTTTTATTATTAAAGATAATCTGTAGATAAGATCACAAATTGATAAGTATATGTATATTTAAAAAATATACAGTATAATCTGTAAGCCTGGCCAAGGTCATTAATCCTACAGAGACGTACTGGGTATGCATCATATAATACTTGAATAAGTACAATAATAAAAACAAAAATATTTTATATATTGTGATGTAAGTTATGTGATGCCACCCTAATATATTTCATAATATAATATAACGAATATGCACTGTTATCTGTTCTACTTTAGTTAAATGCTGACATTGTAATTCTCCAATTCTCTATTGCATCTTGTTGATTGTATTCAGTTCTGATATAGCTTTGTACCAAACAACACAATAAATTTTATTAACGAAAATTCCGTTTTTAAAAAACGTGCATTCGGCTTCGAGGTATTTTAGTGGCGCACTCGTACGGATTTTTCGTAGGAAATCCATTAAGGACAATCCTGTGAGTTTCAACTCTTAAACGAAAAAGTGAACCTTTGGAATAAATATACTGAGTGCTAACCGATAGAACTCCATCGAGGAATACTGTGGATTAGCAGCCGACGCAAATGCACATTGTGCCGATGTTGTAAGTAGATTTTTTTAGTTTATGTCAGACTCCTCTTTATCCGTTGATTCCTTTTGCGAAAACAATTTGGATTTAGGGTTAGATTTAGTTTCAATTTTTAATAATCTGAGTATCGACTCAAATCATTCAAGTGACAATTTTATTAATAGTGTTTCAAGTACTAGTAATTTAAAAATGTCTGCACCTGCTCTAGACATGAAAAACTTATCAGTTATTCCAAATTTTAATGGTAGTCCTAACAAACTACATAGATTTATAAGTGTTTGCGAGTCAATATTAACTCATTATTACGACACACAAAACACCAGTAATTTTCAAAATACTCTTTTAATGAATGGTATTCTAAATAAATTAGAAGGACGGGCGGAAGAAGTTGTTGCTATTAATGGTAGTAATAGTTGGGACGATATAAAAAGTGCATTATTGCAAAATTTCGGAGATCAGAGAGACGAAAATTGCTTAAATCAGGATTTAGTAAATTTAAGGCAAAAACCAAACGAATCGCCTTATCAATTTCACGAAAAGGTAATTCATTTGTTAAATACAATTTGTAATTACATTGATCTGCACTGCGACGCTGCAGAAAGACAATGTAAACGAAATTTTTTCACTAAACAGGCATTAACAACATTTTTGGCTGGATTAAGAGAGCCATTAGGTTCCACAATTCGTGCAATGAAACCAACTACTCTAGCCAAAGCCATACAATTCATTACAGAGGAAGATAATATCAAATATCTGCAAAGATCGAGTCAACCAAATATTCAAATTAGTAAACCTTTAGTTCAACAACACCCTCAAAATTATTATAACCCAAATTATTCACGAAATCATTTTAACCCAGCATTTTCTCAAATGAATATGCAATCAAGACAAATGCCTTTTGCGCAGCAACAAGGGCAGTCGCGATTTCCTCGCGGTCCCGTCAATATTCAAAGACACCCAAAGCCGCCAGCTCAAAAATTCCCTACTAATTTACAAACATTTGGCAAACCCCAAAATGTTTGAAAGCCAAATTCTAATGTTCCACAAAACAAACCAACACCTATGAGTATTTCTACCCGAAATACAACCTCGCAATTTAGAAGGCCCTATCAAAATAATGCGTTTCAAAATAATGGTCAAAGGTCTAATTTTGCTGCGGAACAATTATTTAATACCGAACATTATGATTACCAATATGATGACGAGACACCCGAAAATTAGTGTGACGACAAACAAGCATACGAATGTTCATACCCCGACGATGAACAATGTGAAAATTTTCAGGAGGACCTGAATCCGACAACCGAAATATAGTAGAATATCATATGTCTACGGACAAAAAAGAGCTACCATATATCCAAATTTCTAAACCCCCTTTAAAACTTCTTATTGACACAGGTAGCACCAAATCATTTCTAAATCCCGAAATTGCCTCAAAGTATTATTATAAAAATATTTCGTATGAACCATTTGTTGTCTACAATATTTCAAACATCTTCTCACAACTATTGTGCGGAAATTCCAATGTTCCCAGAATTTAATCAAGACGAAAACTTAAAATTTTATTTGTTTAATTTCCATAATGTTTATGATGGACTTATAGGACTTGACAATTTAAAACTTTTAAATGCTCAACTAGATTTCGTAAATTCGAAACTAGTAACACCTAAATGTATACTACCTATACATTACCAACAATCAGGTCAACAAATTTTATTAAAAATACAAATTAGTCCACATACCCGAACTGTGACAAAAATTCCAGTTAATCAAAAAAACGGTGACGTCATTATTCCTCATCAACAAATTCAAAATTGTGAAATACCCGAAACATTGTCAACTGCGGTAAACGGATTAGCTTTAGTCGAAATTTCCAATAAAACCGACAAAGAAATTATCCTGACCTTATTAAACCCAATTAAAACAATACCTTTTATAACAAATAATTACGAATTATATCATGCGGAAGTAACCACTAATATTAGCGATAAAGTACCTGATATTAATAATTTAATTCGAACTTCACATATGAATGCGGAAGAGAAAGAACATGTGTTAAAATTGTGCAGAAAATATTCTGATATTTTTCATATAGAAAACCAGAACTTGTCTTTCACTAATCAAATAAAACATAGTATTAAAACTAAAGACGAATTACCGGTATACACAAAATCATACAGGTATCCATTTATACATAAACCGGAGGTCGAACGCCAAATTAATTCAATGTTAGGACAAGGAATTATACGTCCAAGCAATTTCCCATGGTCATCGCCGATATGGATCGTTCCGAAGAAGGCGGATGCATCTGGTAAGAAAAAAGTGGAGAATTGTCGTCGACTATAGAAAGTTGAACGAGAAGACCATAGACGACAGGTACCCTCTTCCGAATATTACCGACGTATTGGATAAATTAGGAAGGTGTAACTATTTTTCGACACTGGACTTGGCAAGCGGATTCCACCAAATCGAGATGAATCCGGAAGACATCCCAAAAACTGCGTTCAACGTCGAAAATGGACACTATGAATACGTCAGGATGCCATTTGGTCTGAAGAACGCCCCCGCAACGTTTCAGCGCGTAATGGACAACATTTTACGTGGTTTGCAGAACGAAATTTGCTTGGTGTACCTGGACGACATCATCATATACTCTACATCTTTACAAGAACACATCGTCAACCTTTCAAAAGTATTTCAACGCCTCAGAGAAACCAACTTTAAAATACAATTGGATAAATCCGAATTCCTGAAGAAAGAAGTAGCCTATCTGGGTCATATTGTTACACCTGAAGGAGTGAAACCAAACCCAGACAAGATCGCCGCCATCGATAAATTTCCAATACCCAAAACGGCGAAAGAAATTAAAGGATTTCTAGGTTTACTAGGTTACTACAGGAAGTTCATAAAGGACTTCGCGCGGATTACAAAACCATTAACTCTCTGCTTGAAAAAGGACGCGAAAATTGTACATACACCACAGTTTATAAGATGTTTCGAAGACTGTAAAAAATTACTAACTAACGAGCCAATTCTACAGTATCCGGACTTTGCTAAAGACTTTGTTTTAACAACGGATCCCAGCAATGTAGCCCTTGGAGCTATACTGTCGCAGGGAATAATAGAAAAAGACAAACCCGTGTCATTTGCATCAAGAACACTAAATAACTCTGAACAGAACTTCAGCACCATAGAGAAAGAGCTTTTGGCAATCGTGTAGGCGACAAAGTACTTCCGGCCGTATTTATACGGACGAAAATTTAAAATCGTAACGGACCATAAACCTCTAAAATGGTTAATGTCCCTAAAAGATCCCAATTCAAGACTAGTTCGCTGGAGGCTCAAACTAGAAGAGTTTGATTATGAAGTCGAATATAAAAAAGGAAAAAGTAACACCAATGCAGACGCCCTGTCTCGCGTAGAGATCCATACGAAGGATATTTTCCAATATATGGACGAATTCAATAAATCACTGGCTGGTAATCAACATCAAGAAGAAAATACCGATAATTTATCAATAATGGGTAACGCAAGCGAACAACCCATAATGGACGACGTCAGAGAAGAAGAACCAGGACCATCTTCACAAAGAAGAGCTACAACCGACACAGAAGAGACAATATCTGCCGAAGAGGTCGAGGAAGTCATCCCCGAAGAACTCACTCCAGAAGAAGGAGACACGGTTCACACAAGTCACGAAGAACCGATACAAGAAATGTCATCCACAGAGAGATCTCTTAACTCATTCGATCATCAAATAGAAATAAACTTTGTTTTGCACTCCCCTGCAAAACCCAAATCTGAACAAATATTTCCATTAAAAAGGCGACTTTATGTACAAATATCAACACGTAACTTAGAAAATGATATTATTAACTTATTCAAAAATTTTTTTAGATCCAAGATTTACTTATGCAATTCATTTTAGTAATGAATCATATGTACCGCAAATCTGTGAAATTTTAAGAAAAACCTTTAAAAATTCGGCATACAAATTAGTCAAATGTAATACCGTTTTACAGGATGTTACTAATGAGGACGACCAGAAAAATGTTATAAAAAACTACCACGAGAGTAAAACAAACCATCGCGGCATTTTGGAAACGGAAGCGCGCATAAGAAGGTCAAACTACTGGCCTGGAATTAAAAATGATGTAACAAATTATATAAATGCATGTGAAATATGTCAAACTAATAAATATGATAGATATCCGCCTAAACAAAAATTGATGGTATCTCCTACACCATCACGACCTTTCGAGATTGTTCATATCGACACTTTTCAAGCACAAGGACAAAAATTTTTGACAATAATTGACACATTTTCTAAATATGCTCAAGCCTATCCCCTTATAGGAATGGTAAGTACCGAAATTGTAAAAGCTTTCTTAATATTCATGACACACCATGGTTTACCTTCACTAGTAATAATGGACAATGGTACTGAACTAAAAAATTCCGTGGTACAAGAATTTCTAAAAACTCACCAAATTCAAATGCATTATATAACGGTTAACAACCCCCAATCTAATGGTCCCATTGAAAGGTTCCATTCAACCATTATTGAACACCTACGAGTAATTAGAAATATAAATAAAGGTAAAATCGATATTTTAAACCAAATGCCCTATGCGATATTAGGTTATAACAACGCGATACATTCGGTAACCAAACAAAAACCGATCGATATTATAAATGGTCACTTAAACTCCAAGGACCCATTTGACATTGACATAAACCAAAAACTGATAAATAATTACATTCAAGAACACCGCGAAACAACTAAAGAAATTTATAAAACATTAAATGAGCAATTACTTCAACAAAAAGAAAACACCATTGAGAGCCATAACAAAAAACAAAATCGACATGATCCCCTGACTTATGAACCTAACTCGGAAGCGTATAGAAAAATTACTACCAAAACTCGTAATAAACTAAATCCGAGGTTTACGAAAGAAAAAAGTAGTTCGCAATAAAAATGTAAAAATAAGAACCACGTGTAATGTTCTACATAAACAAAATTTAAAAAGACCGCGGTCTAACAAAAAGAAATTGTTACAGGAACCACGTGATCCTTCTAATCCTGGCGATGCCGACGGTCATGATTCAGGAAATAACAATAACCAACCTCAACAAGAACCTCGGAGTCCTTCCTTATAAACTAGGTACGGCAAAAATGAAATTTAAAACACATACTTTCATTCACTACTACGACTTAAATCCCATTGGAATTGAAATTAAAATACTTAAAGAACAATATAAAAATGTCACACTTGCTATAAAAAATGGTTTAAGTCATCCTTACTTTTTTGAATTAGAAAATTTTAATCGAGCCCTAATATATCAATTAAACTCAGCTGAACAAAAATTTAATTCTCTAAGTCCAACTGGCAGAGTTAAACGTGGTCTTATTGATGGATTAGGTACTATAATAAAAAGCATTTCAGGTAATTTAGATGCAAACGATGCTGCTCATTATGATCAAGCAATAATCGATCTCGAAACCAATCAAAAAGAAATTGTTAAAAAATTAAACAAGGAAATCTCTCTTACCACCGAAATAATCGATAATTTCAATAAAACAATTACATTAATTAAAAATAACCAAGCTGTAATAACTTCTGGCCTGAATAAAATACGCAGTGAATTAAATAAATTTATTTTTGAGTTTAACGACTATTTAGAAACCAGAAATGTCTTAGATCAACTTAGCATTACTCTAAATGTAATTCTACAGTTATTAAGTGACATCGAAAACGCAATAACTTTTGCTAGACTAAGAACACTTCACAATAGTATCTTAAAACTAGACGAGCTTGAATCTATTTTACAAACTATTCTAAAATACTATTCAGCCGATCAATTAATTTATTCACATATTTAAAATAATACTCATAGATATTACGATTTATTAGAAATCGAAGCTTATTATTCAGGGACAAAAATTGTTTTCGTAATTCATTTTCCTATTGTTTACCCAGAAACATTTTCTTATTACCACCTGTACTCAGTTCCTACCCAAAACCTCACAACAATTATTCCAAGAAATACCTATTTGGTTATGAACGAAAACTTCTACCAGTATACATCGGTACCTTGTATCGAATTGCACCCCAATTACTACTGCCCTGATAATGACTACTTGACGTATGGAATGAAGAATGGAGATTGTATTTTTGAACTCTTACAATTAGAATCCACTTATAAAAGCTGCCAACAAGTACCAGTACAAATCACACAAAATGTGATTCAACAAGTAGACGATTCTCATTACATTGTCATATTCCCAAATCAAACAAAAATTCGAACAGTTTGTGGACGTACAGACTTCACGACACTCGAAGGAAACTATTTAATCAGTGTTCCACCAGGATGCCAATTCGAAACCAACGATTACAACTATGTCAATGAAAAACATATTAGCAGAGGTCAGCCAATGCTCCTGCCAGAAATTAATATTCCCCACAAGTCATCTGTGGCCACCTTACCCAAGATAACTATTGAAGACGTTCAACTGGACAAAATTCATGAACTTGGACCAGTCCAACTCGTACATACCGAAAAATCATGGGCAAACTATTGGATAATTCCCGTGTATGTTATCCTGATTTCCATTGGACTCTACTCCATTTACATGTTCATCCAACGTAGAAGACGAGGAACCCCCCAGACGACTACCGGTGATCAACCCCAGGCAAGCCCTCGAACATTTTTCACTCCGTGAAATATGCCTCAATTTAGGGATGGAGGAGTTATGTGATGTCACCCTATAATATTTCATAATATAATATAACGAATATGCACTGTTATCTGTTCTACTTTAGTTAAATGCTGACATTGTAATTCTCCAATTCTCTATTGCATCTTGTTAATTGTATTCAGTTCTGATATAGCTTTGTACCAAACAACACAATAAATTTTATTAACGAAAATTCCGTTTTTGGAAAAGTTTGTTTTTAAAAAAACGTGCATTCGGCTTCGAGGTATTTTAGTTGTATGTTTTTGAACTATTTCGTTCGCTTTAAATTCTTTTTTATGTATTTCCTTATATTTTGTAAGCTTAGTGCTGCACATTATTATTAAACTGTTAAATGATGTTCACACATGTACATTGTATATCTAAGTGATTACTAATAATAAATAAATAAACAAAATAAATGGAAATAAATTTTATTAATACTGATACACTTTATAAAAATATGTACAAAACTCACCTTCTTAAGCAGATTTATAAAGTAGCTTGGTTGTCGTTATCACAAACTGGAGCACTTCTATAATAACTGTGTAGCATCAGATATGTTTCTACAGTTGTCTCAGTAAGCGATGTTCGCTGTGGTGAAAAAATATGTTTGTATTTTGAAAAAGACCGTTCGACATCTACGGAAGTAATACACTCTGTGAACTCACTTAACGCAGCTGTAGATGCACCATCACAAATTTGTCTTAATTTGGTAAAATCAGGATCTTTCCGTAATACACTCTCGAATTTTTCAAGAACGGGCCTATTTTTTGCGTAATTTATAGTCTGTAGCTGTGTATTTACGTCATCCACTATTTGCAGCGATTCCACTAACGACAACAGAGTATTTTGCAATTTTTCTATTGCGTCGTGTAATCCTCTATAATTGTTATAAATATTTTTTTAAATCTGTTTCAAGGGAAACATCTTGAAAGCTTGTCTGGCTTTCCTTAATAGCTGCAGCCTCGTTAGGGTTGAACTGTAGTATCACAGCTTTTATTTATTGAAAATGTTCAGCATAATAAAAAGCTGCCTTCAACCACGTTCCCCAACGTGTAAGAATCGGCTCTGGTGGTTCCGGAATACCAGGACACAGTGTGTGAAATGCTCGAAACCGTTTAGGAGATTTGAGATATACTTTTTTTTGTATTTGCTATTAATGCATCTATCTCTGGAAAACATTTTCGAATCGTTTCTGCTACAAGATGGAACGCATGCGCTTTGCACATAACATGTAAAAACCTACAATCGTCTCTTTGAAGAAAACGGCCCACCAAACTCATTGTCGCAGCACCGTCGGTCACAAACATCAACACTTGTTGACAGTTCAAATTTTTCGAAAGTCTCCAACACCACCCGCGTAATTGTTTCGCCAGTACACGCAATTAGTCTTTTGCTAGCTAGTAAAAGTGGAAATGTTGGTTTAACAGGGTCGAGTACACGTACTATAACATTTAAAATATAATTTTTTTTACAATCTGTCGTCTCGTCAACACATAACCACAGCCGTGTATTTTTTAATGCACATTTAATCCTATTTACAATGTCTTCACGAACACTTGGTACATATCTACGTAACGATGAACGAGTTGGTAAATTCACCTGGGGATTGTATTTATTCTAGAACTCTCGAAATGCTGGTTTATCCAATATGCGCAGGGGAACATCACAGGCAATCTGCATTAACAGTAAATCAAACATAAACTGAGGTTCCAAAGAAGACACACCATTTTTTTTATTTTTATGCCGGTTACTATTGACATGAATTTTGCAGCCGTATTTATTCCAGCACATTAAGTCTTGATCACAAACTTTACAAATTATTTTACATCCATCATAGAATAAATCCGGAAATTCACCGATAAATTTATTCACTTTATCAGCGTACGGTCGTTTTCTATTCTTTACGCTCAACATTATTTATTATTTATTAGTACTCTATGCATCGACCGACAGATAACAATTGAAGTGTGTCGTGTCATCGTCATCGTAAACAAGCGCGCCATGGCATTGGTATTGCGCCCGACCCTGAATCTACCATCGCTTGGCCAGGCTTAAAATCTGGCTGTAGCATCTGACGGGTAGATTTGTAATGTTGAGCAATCTGTATTTCATGAGACATTGAGATTACACCCACCGAGTTTATATTTTTTGAAAACCATTTTTCTCAAGGACTCCAAACATGTAATGATTTATATGGTGTTCCATTTAAAAAAATAAATCTTTATTTGACCAGGGAAAATTTGAATATCGTGTATAAATTTTTAATACACTAATTTGTAGTCATTGGTATAAAGCAACTTTCATATTAGACTATTTTCTGCATCTAAGATAATAAAGTTTTTATTTAGACTTACATCTTAAGTGGTACATCCGATACATATGTATGTATTCATAAATATAATTAGATTTTACAAACGTACACACTGTATACTGTATAAACCAAAATTATAGAAATGTAGCTTAAAATAAATGTCTACCGATAACTTTTATGTAATTGTAACTACATCCAACACAATCCTATTTTTTAACACAAATAAATAAGTATTTTTAAAAATCTGTGATAAAAATAAATGTATAATTTTAGCTTGTAATGTCTGAGTCATACCGTAAATTTTTATTATTCAAGTCTCTCACTCACGCCACTAGACATAGCCTTAAAAAATATATTATTTATATTAATCGGATCCTGAATCACATTAAACTTTTATTCATAATCAAGGAATGAACGAATAAACATGAATTTCTGTAATCCACATAAACACATTGCTTTTGAAATCAAGATTGTTTAGACTATAGAAAACACGATTGTGATAGGTGTAATCTTGGCTTTGACGATAGCCTAAGGATGACAGGGGTGGACCAGGACTATTGCTCTTTACACGTCGCAGCGGTGGATTGTCCAGTAGCCACTGCAGGCTGCCCCACATTTAATGGGACACCATAAATTATACGCCCTGAAACAGTATCCCATTCACTGCGATTTTTGTGTTGTTTGAGTTGACCTAAACAGCAACATTTATCATTTAAATATAGGTATAAAATACTGCTGGCCTGAAACTGTAGAACGGATTTTAAACAACTTATAAATAAACTACATTAAAAAATAAATAGGGCATTCGGCAATACCGCTGCATTCTGTGGTTCTTTTTTCTTTCGCCAGTTCCAATTCTGACTAGCATTGGCAACGCATACTTCGTGGGCAGTCGACATTAATTTCAGGGCAGAGTGCAGTCTGCAGTCACTCCACTAGACTAGACTATATTAGTAAAATCACAGAGTTTTGAGACCGCATCAAGACAAACACATACGTTGTTCACGTGCGCCTAGTTCACAAGAGCCATTCATGCGCAAAATTATTCTATATTCTACATCAGTTTCTGTAGAAATTTAAAGCACAAAACACAATAACAACAAAACAATTTTAATTATAATAGTAAGTAATTATAGCGTCATTAACAACACCTAATAACTGAAATCAACAATTCAACAAAAAATTTTCTATAGCGCCCCCTGCTAAATGCTGGGCCCCCAAATATGTACATGTAGCCTAGAGCCCCGAAAAACACGGTCCGACACTGACCCCTGATGCATTTCTGTATGCCCGGAGCGAGCCTCGTAAAGGAATAAGCCTGTTTTCGTTGTCTGTCCCCTTGTAATAGTAAATATGTAGTTTGGCGTTAATTAGCGATACATATTCACAAAGGGGTTATCTATATATGTTTAATCTATGATCCGACTAAATTCACTGAACGACTAATTCGACTAAATCGACTAACTCAATTAATCTAAATAAAAATAAATCCGGTTAGCCAACTAATTTCTTTGTTCGCTTTAGTAAAGTTGCATTTGAACAACCTCTAATCAGGTTTCTACCTATTAATAAGCAACACATTTAGCATTATTTTAATACTCTTGGGCCTGTTAAAATTTTTGCTGCAAAACAAATTCATATTTTCCCCTTGTTTGGGACCATAAATAATGATAATAATAGAACTCGAAGAATTTACTCAATGATTTAGATACGACCGTTTTCTACCTACATTTTATATATATATTTTTCTTTTCTTGACCGTTAATATCAAATAATATCTGACAGTTTTTTTTTTGTGGGGATTTAGGTCAGGTATAACTATTTTTATTATTTTTTTCTAACGTTTCGGTTTATTACACCATCATCAGAGAACTGCAATTAATATAATCTTTTAAAAACATAGTTATGGTTATTTTACATTACAATTTACTTACACTATTAATGACAATCCAATAACATGTAACAAAATTTAAAACAAATACTTAATAATTAATAGCGTTAGCCTCCCCCACCATTACCATTACCATTAGTTACCAAGGCCTGGATACCTGGCCACTCTGGTCTGGAAGGTAACGAAATAGCTGCCCAATAAACATTTGGTCACGCGACCAAATAGAGTTGTAATTTGACGCGTGACCAAATTACAACTCGAAATGTTAATTGGACGACTCCTTAGCCAGAGAAGGAGCAGGATAATTAATCATCGGACCCGAACCGCTACTTGGCATATCATCAAGTACTAACATGGCTATCTTAACCTGGACTGAAAGGAAAACTCGCCATTTGGCAAGACTTACCAGGATTATGGTTCATTCGAAAGCATTTATAAAACAGGTACCCTTTAAAATCAAGAACTAAACTTTTAGAGTTAAACAAGGTAAATCTGATAACCCTAACAAGCCTATACACTGGGCACTACTGATTAAACTATCATCTGCATAAACTAGGACTGGAGGAAAACGCCGATAAAATTTACCACCTCCCGAAACTCTGTAAATATAAGTTGTTTGGAAAAATGCAGAATTAGGTATATCAATTTTTGATTTCAGGGGGTCGAAATTTGACATGAAATTTGATTTTCGAACTACAACCTCCTACCGATGATAGCTAACTCTACAAGAATTTTAAACTGGAGTAGGGGTCAAGTGATATCTTATTGGATAAGTCTTGAAGTCCTTTATACAAGTGTGCAGAAAGTTTTGAATTCTATCGATTTTTGTTTCCAGAAAATTGAATTGTAATTTTTAAGGTATTGTAGATAGAAAATCAGATTTAGTGCCAAAATCCATCCCTTTCAAATAAGAAATTGACGTATTTTTACATTTTCCAATACAACATATTCATAAAGTTGGGTGGTGAAAAATTATAACTGGGACACACTGTACATGTTTGCGATAGATAAATATTAGGTCTGTTTAGTATCGATTATTCTTGTAGCAATTTTATGATATTATACTATTCAAAAACATTACAGATTCAAAAAAAAAAATTAGAAAAACAGCGAAATTTCATATGCACTTTGGTAACTTTCTTAATGACATTTTTTTCTGCATTTGTCCAGTTGGTATATTTTCAAGTGCTTTTTATATTGTCAAAAGTTTTAAATATTCATACAAAAGTCTGATGGGGTCAGGTCTGGAGAGCTAGCAGATCGTTTCATAGATTCCATCGACCTATACATTGATTTAGAAAAACCTCAAGGTATAAAGAAAGGGGAGCTGTAAATTTCAGTGGTGCGACACCTCGACAAAGCACAAAGCCAAATATTATGTTAGGAACTAACAGCTTCATTTGGATGGAGAAATAGTTCTGCTACAGATAAATCGGTCTGTACAAACAATTAGAAACTCAAGCCATCATGTCGCCCCCTAGTGGCTAAAAATCTCACTATTTGTTTACATTCGTTTCATCACATTTGTTATCGGGTTTAACTACCGTTTTTTTTTTTATTTTATTCAACGTTTATTCCATAATATGCCGAAGAGAACAGTGCAAAATTTGTGTGTGTATAATTGTCATTCAAGGAAAAATATTGACAGGACAATCCATTTCACGATTTGACCAAGAAAGGCGCAGGTTTTGTTTATATCACCATCAGCTGTGATCTCGTGGAAAAAATAGATAGAAGAAACACATGGAAGGAAGCATTATTATGGGGAAAGTAGTAACTTCCCTCCATTTCAAGCCAAGGACTATAATACAAAAGGTACCTATATAGTTATAATAAGAAATTTTAACTACTCCCACAAGTTAGCAAAAAGTAGTGCAAAATAGGTTAAACTGATTGAATTTACTTATCAGCCTTCGATTAATATAATAATATATGTTTTTGTACCTAAGACTTTGGAAATAACCCATAAAAGCATGTAAAACGAATGTAATCAAACCAGCAATCAGCGTATCACTACTCGTCTGATCGCAACGTCGCCATATATACCGTGACGATTTTAGTTCCCAATTACCTATTTAACTGCGTATACTCTGTACAAAATAGCACAGTTTAATTTAAGTCATCCGAATGATTGTCTTAAGAATTTACTTACCTTTTTTTAAAGGTCATCGTATTCCTGGTGTTTTCTGTGTCTTGTTATAGTTATTTTCAGGAATATAGCTCTGTAGATATCGCCGATATCACCATGAGCTCTCCCACAATCAAATAAGTTATGGAATTCAGTACCAGACCCAGTTATGTTGGCTCAGGTTCTGTACCTCCTTTAGGGTTTTTGAGATCAGAATAGTACTAGATTCTAATCTTCCAACACTTGAAGTGTCGTTTTATAAAAAAATAGTTGCACAAGTTTTAATTAGGTCTAAGAAATGAAAACAAATAGTTAGGATAGTCTTGTTTTATTTGATAATTGTTCAAAACAACATTTTTAAAACTTTTTTTTAAGACAGAGCGTTCTAAATGACAATATTTCATATGGTAGCGTTAGTAGAGGAGAAAATTCTATACAGGGTAAACTCAATATATACAACAAAAAATCCACATCCGTTGCAAAACAACATAATTAAGAAAACAGTTTACACTAATTAACGAAAATAATTACTGATCGACTATTTTACGTATTTATGAGGTTAGTGATGCATCCAATCCGCGCAAAACCAAAATACAAATATGCGTAAGGAACTTTTGGAGACTCTTGTGACGTTGTTTGCGACGTTTCGAAATGCGGATTAATACTACACGAACCTCACATAAGGCCTATATCTAAGCATGGATGCCTTCAGGACAAATCAGGGGTCTTGTTCTATTTTAAATGTATTTTTAAAGTAAAGTTCATTTTAATTACTCCCTCAAGCCAGTTCCTGTAGGCGCCCACGTACCTAAGATAAAATGTACACAGTGTTCCAATTCCTAAAAATGCTATTCACCTACAATGACCGATCAGCGCATTTGGATACACGGGACTTTAAAGCACAATTATTACTTAATAATAACAATAAACAGCATATCGATGGAGTGAGGGTGTTGGATGAAAATACATTTATTTACTCCTAGAAGCACTTACATCGGTTTCTAACGATTACGCATTATGTGTGTAAAATATAGCAGAACCACCGCACAGAACGACTAATAACTCATAATTCATAAATTAACGCCAAGGTATCGATTCCGAGAATTCTCAGTCAAAATATGCGTGCGACTGGTTATTACTTCAAATTTATGGATAAGAGGTCTGGAAGAAGAGAAAATGATGCAATAAATGTTATTATTCCTATCGATTAAGGAGCTAATTTCAAAGGTGACTCATTCTTATGTTACAGCGATTTGACACCGTAAAAAATCCGTACAAGACAGTTTCTTATGATCCTATGTACGAGGCAGGTTGGGCACTTGATTTTTTGTATAAATTCAATCAACATTTATCTATTTCAATCCAAAATTACAGACAAACGGCAGAAGTATTTATAAATAATTATTTTACCTAAAAATCAATTAAATGTTTGATGCACGTAATTACTTATTGAAAATTGGCGAATTATAATTCAAACTGCAATTACTTAACATAAGCTGGAACCAATATATCTGTGATTTTCAATTTTTTGTGTAATATTTTTTTGATTATTTTTCATTCCATAAGTTATAATTAAACACCGAACAATTTCCGTGAGTCCCGGACCGGCTTTCCAACCGGTCTGTCTGAGCTACCATAGAAAAGAACAGTAGCTGTACGTGCGCAGCGAGATCTAAACCGTGTTCATTCACTATTACCTACAACCGTCAGTGTGTAGACAGAGCGATGTTAAAAATAAATTGTAACAAGTATGTCAACAATATCACGAAGGCCTCGAAAAATCAGTACGTGTGGATTTGTGATGACAAAGCCATGGATTTTAAGAGACATAAAATCATTATGCGTGTTTTAAGTGCTTTTTAGAGTACACCTCCATTGTAAAAATGTAGTAAACAGGTGTTGCAAACCAATGTGCAAACAGTTGAACAAAAAGTTTTAAATGCTTTGTGAAACATTGGTGTTAAAAGTGACAAATTTTTATTGCTTGTATCAGACGCAGCGGCATATACAATGTCCCGGGACAAGAGGTGTAATGGACAAAAAATGTGTATGTGTGAAGTTGCCAGGCTTTTACGATCCGCGATCCACGTATCTCAATATGATTCATGTAACTTGTCTGGCCCATGCCGTGCAATCTATACTAGTGCCTTGAACACAGTACAGGAGGTTTCATGAAATGTTGAGACACTCGAGGTATTATGTTCCGTACAAATGATTAATATTGCCTCTTACCCCATATGCCGGCCCTGCACGCACGAAAATTGTCCAGTACCTAGTGTGAATTTCAATTTGTGTTTAATTTTTGAGTATTTTTTGATTCCATTATGAATAGTAGGCACCGAATGGAAAACAAAACAAACAAATTTTGTACTGTGAATATTTCATTCTTTGGGATAAGGATCAATAGTCCTGCTCGATGCCAGTCATGGAAGACATCACACAGCCAAGGATATTATTATTGGCGAGCGTTTTCTTGATGCTAAAATGGAAAAAATTATTTTTGTATAGTAATATATTAAGTGCATTAAAAATTATCGAAAATTCAGCGCATGAAAATTCTTGCCTAGAAATTGCTCGAGTTCATTTTGATGTGATTTGACAAAATATACGTACTTTTACAGTCAAATCACATCAAAATGAATGAATGCAGTTTCTTAAAGGCAACACGCTTTGAATGCTGATTTTCAGATTATTTAGAACAATTTTCTTACTATTAACAGAATTAACAATTCAAATTATTACACACAGCTGGGTATATTTCTATTCCCGTGTCACAATTTTTAAGCGGATTTATTTAATAATCGAATTTTAAAATTATTATTTTTTATAGAAAAACCCAAAATATTTAAAAAGTAGGTAATTAATTATGATCCTTTTGCTTCTATGAGCCTGCTATCTTCACAGGAAAATAAAAAAGAAAGAAAAATCTTTGATTTTTATATTGGTTCAACTGACGCTTTAAGCTATTAAGAACAGTGCAATTTTATGCAAAATTTTCACTTGGAATGCAATTTTCGCTGAAAGTTTGTTCTTATTGGTCAAAATTTTCAAAATCTTGCTATTTTATTGGTTCTTATAATGCAATGTGAAGGAAATAGTCCCAATAATATGCAAATTCTATAACTATTATCCTTATACCACAAACTGTAAAATCTACCTTCTACCTTAATATCAAAATCAAACATTAATCCATAATGGAATTGACAACTAAAATTTAGGTACTTTAAGTAAACAATACAATATTTAAAATGTTAAATAATTAAGTGAATCGCTACCGTTTAACAAATAAACAATTATTGTTATTGCTATATGTTGAAATTCCTGATTAACAATTAATATCACAACAATGATTCAATTGAGTTAGGTTAATCAGTGAGTCATTATGTCTGGCCTCTCACATGGATAAAATATTGATTTCATCAAGAAAACTGTTTTATTTTATCAAATTAAATTTCTTTTTAGTTAAATTTCTGATAATTCCATATTGTTTTGCCCTTTCCCGATAGTTTTTTGTTAATGCCGAATGCGGATTCATATACAGAAATTAGATAGCCCTCGAATCCAAAGCCGAAGCTGCACGGGCAAGTGTTGCACTTACGAAAAAATACGGACATACGACCATTCCCACCGACATTGCCTGTGTTGGTGGTGGGATTCGAACCCGCAGCAATGATGGAGAGATTATCTAGTCACATTTGCTATCGCGCGCTCCAGCCAACTACTCCACGGAGCCGGTGTTGAATTGTATAATAAGCAGTACGTGAAAAATCTTTCAGAAAAAGCACTACTCAAGTTTTGGTGATAGTTTCTTGTAAGTTAATCGCACCTAGCAAAACGCAACTAACACATCCGTTCCTCTAGAGCTGAGAATGAATATTCTTCTCATAAAGTTGTTAGTCCAAAACGGAGAAACACTTTTCCTATGTTAACTTGACAATAATTAGGTACTTATTGAAAATATTTGGAAGTTGTTCAGAATTAAAAACTGAGTATAATGACCCAAAGTTTCAGATTCGACCGACAGGACAAGTTTGCAAAAAAAAATATGTTAAAAAAAAGTTCGCTCCGACCCCTCACCGAAAACGCTGAGAAAACCTTAACAGATTCGTCAAAATTTTATAGGACCAAAGTTGTAGAGGACAACATTTACAAAAAAAGTTATTTCAGATATTATTTTATTTTTGGAAATAAGTAATCTTCAAATTTTACACACTTGCATAATTTATCATTCAGAACAACTTTTCTTAACAAAATTTTTAAATATCCTTAATATGGTAACTATTTTATTTAAAAGAAACTAAGAAATAAGGCAAAACATCAAAGTAAACAGATGGGTTTGAAATTTTCATACCTACATAATTTATTATTCTGAACAACTTTTCTTTATAACATTTTGCCACATCTCTTATAGAAAAGGCACTTTACTGGGGAGAAAAATATAATGTATATATATCGCGCATCTTTTTAGGATTTTCAATATATTTTCAATTGTCTCAACAACCCTCTGCGTTCACTCAAAAATGTGATTTTTCTATATTTTACTTAGCGAAAGAGATACAGCAAAAAATTATTAAGAAAAGTTGTTCAGAATCAAAATATTTTAGGTGACACATTAAATTTGGTGAATGTGGTACCACCAGAAGACATAATGAATGAAAGAAGAAAAAAGGTACAATTTCGGGACAAAATTTTAAAAAAATTTTATTGCATTTCTGGACGAATCTCAACGAATTACAATGAAAAAAACAATAACTTTATTAAAAAAAAAAAATCTGTCCGCATGTCTAGTATCACGATAGCAGCCACAGTTTTTGAGATAAAGCTTTCAGATTTGGTACAATTGTTCTAAAGTCCAAAGACGATGAAAAAATTCGGTGATGAGCAAAATAGACAAGCTGAAAAGGGGTCCACGGGACCCAAACTTTTTTGTATTGGATTTTACAAAAAAATATATTGTTGATGAAAGATTATAAATCATATCTACTATATCAAGGGAATAAAATATATTTTACTTAAATGTAAACTGAAATATTTTACACATTTGGCCTCATAAAATGGGGTTAGGATAGATTTAACAGTTTGACATTTAAAAGGTCTAATTTAGTTACAAAAATGCCAATGTCAATAACAAGAAATTACTAAAATATATGACATGAATTATTATTGACAGTATTGAATGACGCTTATAATTAATTATTTAAAAATTTTAATGAAACATTTCAAGGTACGCTATTAAAATTTAATTGAGGTAAGTGAAGAATTAAATTGAATGATTATTTTAGATCAGGATGATATATACTGGTATAAGAAAGTTATGTGCTGGCCACATCAGATTTTTTTATTATACATATTATAATTTACAACATCTTTTAAATAAACAATTGCTCCAAACAATTTGAGTAAAATCATAATATTTACAAGAAAATCCTTATGTTATCCTGATACTGAAAATCGCATGAGAAGATTAATTCTTTTTTTCATTATACTCAGTTTTAAACTGTCTGAACAAATATTTTCAATCACTACTTAATTACTGTCAACTTATATCTCACTTTCTTGGACTATGTAATCAGGCTACGTAATTCAGTAAACGCTCTACAGGCGAAATACTAACTCATTTAGTTGCAAAAAAAAGAAATATCTAAGAAATTCATTTTGAATTAATGAATAAATATCTCTAGAAAATTATACGGGTCCATTGCATAAATGTGCTTCAGACAAAGTTTTAGCTGAACTTGCCTACAATTGTCACAATAACGTATCCTTGGATTTTAAACCAAGTTTTGCTGAACTTGGTTCTTTATTATTATTATTCTGTCCGGCAGTTCCGTTATCAAAAAAATCTAAGAAAAGTTGCTTCGTGTCATTCCACTTACACGTTTTTTTTACATATAGGTAAAGCCGGTGATTTGTATTATATAGTAATATTTACAAACATATTAAGGTTATTTGCCCCGCATCCAACCAAACACATTTATGGATGTGAAAGATTATTACAGCTAATGCCATAAACATACACCGGAGAGGATTTTACTACAGTTTATAAACCACAGCTCAAATGAAAATCTGATTCTGATTTGTAAGCTAATTAAATTTCATTTGACAATGGTCGCGCCCGCAATGTTCAAAATATAAACTAACGAAATTATATTAAAACTATGATATAAAACAGTTTGTTACAAAAAAATACGTTGCACTATAATTTAGGAAAATTTTACGTTTTGTTATATATCGAAACTAATTAATATAAAGATGAAATTTGGCACAGAAGCTTATAATATAATAATAAATATATCGTCCCTCTAATCAACGCAACGTACTAAACCACTTTAGTTCAAATGCAGCTGCTTCTATTTTTCATGGGATTTTTAGGACCTATAACTAGCCAACGTGTGATTCGGTAAAACTACAATAAACTGAATTGGAAGAACAAAATTCTCTACAAAAAAAATCACACTTTGTTGTATTGTGTCTATGTGAAAATTTACGCCTTTCTATTAACGCGTTTTTTCGACTTTTTTTGTAAGAAAGCTCTTTTGTTTTGGTTTTCTCGAATATATTGGAAGGATGACTCTCTGTTATTTATGAATGTATTAACAGTACGAATTAGACTGAATGTTACTCGTTTTTACGTTTAACCTTTCTAGAATTAAATATTTAACTCTAATTAGATTAGAATACATTGCATGGATTATATTAACTCTATTAAGGGATATTTCCTTTTGAATTAGAGCACACTGATTAAATTTAATGTTGCACTTAATAGTGTTTTTACCCAATAGATTAGAATTTTTTGCTGTGCTACATTTGAACTTATAATTTTTATAATCAGACCTTAGAATTTGTTGCACCAATTTATTTTATTTGAAGGCATTAGTGAGTGATATTTCACAATTCCAACGTACGGTGTTTATACATACCATTTATTAAATAATAAAGGTGTTAACTAATAATTTAAAAATGTATACAAGTAATACCTACATATTTTAAGACAGTTACATATATATACCCAGTGACATATAAAACTACCGTCGCTTGGCAGATCCAAAACAATAGGAAATAGACATGGGCGTTAAATAAATATGTTTATGCTGTTAAAGCTGTGCGGGTCACTACAATCACAGCCACGAAAATCTGGATAATGAAAAATCATCGTACATAGAACATTCCTTTAATGCGTTCACTGTTGTTGGAGAAAGTTGCTTGTGTTATTAACATCTCTCATTCCAGAAGAAAAAGAGATGATTTTCAGATGCAGCATTTGATACTCCCGGTTTCTCATATTGCACAAGGAAATGTAACAACACAGTAAAAGAGCCTCAAGCACTCATTGAAATAAGGACAATTCGAGTATTACCATTACCACCTAAAAACAAGGCCTCAGTGCTGACTCGAGCTAATCCATGAATTCTCGAATATTCCATGCAGCTGGACGTTTTTGGTACATGAGTTCAGTTACTTACGCGTGTTATATATAGATTAAGTACATCCCAGCTTATTTGTTTTTCCGAAAGTTTTCACGCCATAATTAGTGTTTTTTAAATAAAACCGTCAGTGTAGAAATTCGTAAATATGCCGTATACATGCAGTACACCCGGTTGCAAAAGAAATTATGTGAATGAGTCAAAAGTGCGTGTGTTTTCAGCTATTAAAAGAAAAGGAATACACCTACAAAGTGCAGTAAAGTGTGCGAGCTTCATTTCGTCACAAAAATCTTTGAACAAGATTCCCGAACAGGTTAGGTTGTAACCGTAAAATTAACGTACCCTCGTTTGCAGTCAGACGCAACAATAATAATATAATAATAAACACCACAGATAATACAACCCCCTGTACCTCTAAACTGACGTTGTGCGAGAGGGGGCTACACATTTAGAGACAACGGACACACATCCAATATCCGAGTATACTACACAGAAAAATCTGTGCCACGGCGAGATTCGAACCCGGGACTTTTGGGTGAATCAAGTGTCCTTGCCTCTTGACCATCTGTCATACTAAAACCTAGTAAATTTCCTGGTTGTCCCGAATATTTTCAAACCCTTTATCTATTCATCAAAAAAGGGATGCTAAACGTCGGGCATGAATTCCGTTGGGTTTTTGCTTTGAAATTTCGTTTTCCTTTTAAAAAAACCGAATGGGGTGCGATATAAGGGCTCAGTTTGTGGCTGGCAATACCGTTTTTACAAGAAGCCTTTACTAAACGCTAAACATAATTTAGCGATGTTTATTATTATTCGTTTTTACTATGCTCACGGCTATGTACACTGGCTCGCCTGGATCAGCGGTTATGACGTCACGCCGCAGGCACTGAGGGCTTGTTTTTAGGTGGTAGTATCCTTACTTACAGATTGTGTACTGAATCATTAGACACAAGTCTCTCAAATTGCAACGTTACAATGTAAACCAGAAGCAGGTCGCTCGTCAAAGTAAGCATTAGGATAGTAGAGAATTTATTTTCCATCTAGCTGTCGTACGGTCAACAATGCACAGTGCCCGCGATACGAAGCCAATTTTCAGTCTTCCTTCAATGTACTTCTAATGATACAGTACACAAACTCTTTATCAAAGATAATATGAAAATTAAAACGTAAATTGACAATATAGTGAGAAAGCGGGTATTCACAAGGTGTCAAATAGGGCTTGGCCAATGGCATAATTTTGTAGATGAGCCGATGCCGATGCAGATGTGGATTTTTGTATTTGAATATCGGCCGATGACCGATGCCGATGTATGAACTTTGACGTTATGTCACAATCAAAAACAATAAAAACAATACATAGACTATTAGATGATCCAACAGCGAACGGCCAATAGGGTTTAAAACATAAATGTAAATAACGTATAATTACAAAGTCGATTTTCGCTTGCTCCCATAAGAATTACAGGCGAAATATACGACCTCGCGCCTTATTATACACGGTGGGTCAGATTTTCATCGGGAAACTTAATTGAGAATCATTTAAAAAAAATACATAGTTTTGTATTTCTTCATTAATATAATTTCGAATGGAAAAACGAAAACTCTGTATGGTTCGACGTGTACACAATTTGCATCTTCTGAATTTCATAACATTGTTTCAACCATTTTCGGAGAAATGCGCCCTCTATCTCGAAAACTCAGCATTTTTAACTAAAAGTTTATATGACATCTCCATATTATTTTGGCGTACTCTATCGGTTCTTTAAGTTTCCCCATTAAAATCTTGCCCACCCTGTATAAGAATATTAATGTATGATCGAATTCATTTACACCCATTAGAATAACCAACGAGATATGGATATCCAACCTCCGCTTTACGCGTAAATGCGAAACGAAATGAGTTTTGTTGGAGAACTTTACATGTTGCCGGTAACCTTGTGCCGGCGAGAAAATACACCGGCATAATTGGCATATATTTTGCCGATGACCAATGTTTGAATTGTTGGACTATGGGCGCCGATGCCAATGCCGATACCGATGTATCGGTCGATCCTTAGTCTTACATCGAAAAAAATAATAATTATTCTTGTAACCGTTACACATACAGCCATATTGTTGCGAGTTAAATGCAACAAATTATTATTAGAGAAAATTTTTTAATATGTCAACAAAACTCATAGTCGGACTGACGAAGTCTCTTGCGACAGTATGGTGCACAAATAGTTTGGTGTTTTTCACAATTTGACATAATTTTTTTTTCTCGAAACAAATTGTTACTCTATGTATTGAGTATCGACACTGCTCGTGGATCGCGATAAACAAATTAGAAATGAATACAACATGTCGGCATAACACAGAAAAGTCATCCTTTCTTTTTTTGTTACTTACATCTAAATTTGAAATGCGCCAAATTATTTCCACACTAGACTACAACTTATGAAACAATATGATCATTTATGCCAAAATTCAGCTCTATATGAATTAGTTTATTTTTTCCAAATTTTCCGAAAACTACTATCTTCCAAAAGGCTAAATCTGAGACAAGTATGAAAGATTTTTTCTATAGAGCAGTAAATTACGAATTCGTGCTAAATAAAAGCTGTTAGTTAACTCTTAACTCCTCTTCAAGTACCTATGCAAAGTATAATAACAAGAAGTTTTCATCGAAATCACTATAATTAGAACGAATGTTCTTACATCATACAAGGCATAATTTCCTACAAACGTATAAAGAAATAGCAACAGCAACGGAAGTATTAGTAATATGAAATATGCAAAAGTCTTGTTTTCTCATACAATCATAGTACTATGTTTTATGTAACAATCGAAATTAACAATTTATTTATATTTTCAAATAATAATTTAAATCTGACACCACAGGTCGCGTGTTTACAATACTGAATACGTTTTGCGCTGTTGCCGATTCTTCAATGTATAATAAACATTTTATATAAATAAAGCTATTTTCGCAAAGCACCAAAAACAGGTATAGTAAAATTAATAAAACTACTCTAAAAATAAAAACAAATACAAATTTGACGCATCAAATTTAAAACATACGTAACATTCAAAATTTGGTAAGACATAATATATTTATGATAGTTCCTACAAATAAAAAACAAAATATTATAGGTACATATGCAATATATAAATAAATTTAATATGTAGGTTTTATATAGACAATTACACGTATGTATTCACTACCAAGTAAACATCAAATAAATCTGGGCTGAATAATTAACAGATATGTTGTCTTTAATAACTACGTTCATAAAACATTTTAAAATCTAATAAAACACAAAATCTTCAATATATATATAATATTTGTGACATTTTTGGCTTAATGATGCATGCGTAAAAATGAAATAATAATTCTTCTAGAAGATTTAAATAATCGTTATTGCATTGATATGTCAAAAGAGTTAACCGAAATTTTCTAGACAAAAGATCAGTTGTATCATAGCTGTTAAATTTTAATCATGGATCAAATACCACAGAACTATGTATTTAGTACTGTATTTTGTAGATGATTGAGGTTAACCCGATGGATAAAACCAGTCCTTTTTACAACCAGTTTGAAATTCAATTCAAAAATCATTTTTATAATTATAGTAAAAAAAAATCATAATCAAGGATTTTAAATTGAGTGTAAAGTTAAATCAGTTCGTACAAGTCGTCATCATTCATCAGTAGGACGAATTATATGAACATGATTTAACCACAATGTTGAAAATGTTGACTTCAATATTAATTAATTAGAGTTAAAGTTACACGCGAACTTTAAAAGTACTTTAAAGTTAAAATATGTTTGTACAGCTGGACTTATGGTTAAATTTATAATCGCGATTTAACTTTGATCGATGGACAATTGCCTTAAAAATTACATCTATGGCAATTAAATCCCGAACAAATTCAAATCACAACCTTTCACTGACCCTTAATTTTTTTCATTACTTTTCAAAAGACCACTAATATTAATATTTCCATTTCCGGAAAAGCTACATCTATACGAAATTAACATCGAAAATCTTATCAAAAATTCTACTATCTACATACTTAACTAATGTAATGAACTTTATCTAAATATTTTAGGAAAATGTAATTTGAAATTAAAAAGTGAACAATTTTTAAATAATTTTATCCCAATTTATTTATTAATATTAATTTAATATTACTACAACTTATTTTTTGCTTAATGATAGACTTGAAGAGCTAATAATTAAAATTTTCTAATACAAAAAATTTAATTACACTCGAGCTATTGTAAAGTCCTAAAATAAAAACCAGATTTATTCGTCTGAAACAAGGACTTCAGAAGTCTATTCTGAAGTCATTGGTCTGAAATCAGACATGTGCGATGGGAGAAATTCAACACGCCGGCATTCAGTTCCACAATATTTCTGCTAATGCAAGCTTAATTGAATCTAATCGTTCGGTGTAACCCGAGATTTAACTTAAAGGTCAAGTTGCCTACTAGTTCATGGACCGATATTATGCGCAAACATGCCATTGGCCTAGGGTGTATTTTTTTCTGCATTAGTTTTATTTTATAAAATTTATATTTTTACAAAGCAACAGTGTTTGCAATTTTGAAAATTTTCAACTTTAGGAATGGGAGTGGTTTTGCATTTATGTTTTGTCGGTGTGTCTGTTTGCTCTAAGGATCTATCGATTTACATAACTTATCGCCATGAAATATACCTTAAGAGAGCGCATTATGATATATTTATGCGATTTTCTAACAAACTACTACAACATAAAAATTTGTTATAAGAAGGTTTAGTGCCATATCCCCAAAAAACAAATATGCAGTTACAGACACGTGTTTCGGAGCTATTGCCCCTCATCAGCGTATCGTAGCTAAAGAATTGGATCTAGGATGGGATAGATCAGGAACAAGAACTAAAATAAAGCTGGAAAATACAGTACACAGTACTCAATTAGTGCCTTCATGTTCCCATGTGCCACAATTGGGGCCTCAATGATCACAGTCAACACACAGAGCTCTATGTGTACTGCCCGTTTCCACCTGGCAAATACAAACAAAATAATATAGATTTATTGGGGTCAAAATAAAATAAGAAGGTTTAGTGCCATATCCCCAAAAAAAACAACTATGCAGCTACGGACACGTGTTTTGGAGCTATTGCCCCTCATCAGCGTAGCTCTTATTACCACACATGTTAAAATTGGTGACATGAGAACCGGGTATCCTAAAGGACAACCGTATTTCCTCTAAGGGAGCTACTGGAATTAGTGAGCTAAGGTAAGTGCACAATATTCCGTGGTACCGCCTAATTCCGTGGTATTCTCTTATATTTAATAAAATAAGAAATAGGTAATATATTTCGACGTATAAAAAATCACAATATTTTTTTCAATATTTATTTAATGAAAACCGTTGAATTTGGTAATATCAAGTCTTTTTGTTTAACGCCAGGAAATTAAACAAGAGGTCGTGCCGCGATTGACAGTCATTCTGTAAGATGTCTTGAGTGAAGTCGCAACGAATTGGGTGTTACTTCTTAAGGCTATAAAAAGTGAACGGTAATTATTTCCCTGACTATGAATTCATTTTAATATTTAATAAACCTCTGCTAACTACTCCCGTAATTGTCGAATTGATGATATTGATTTTTTTTAACCTAAAAATACATTTTTTGAAGCCACGGAATTAGGTTCATCTTTTTATCACGTGGTACCTAATTCCGTGGTATACCACGGAAATAGCGAATTGCAGCACTTTGAATTGTTCTTACTTTTAGGAAATTATAAAAAAACTTTGTCTACATCAATTTTTATATCACGAAATTAAACCCTAACGAAACGATCGAGCAAATTCCGTGGTAATGATTTGTACAACTGCATGTTAATAAGTTAATTTGAAATCTCTATAATGTACTACATTCTTAAAAAAACCTGTCAGAATGAAGGTTTTAGTATTTCAATAATTCATCCCAAAATGTTTTAAATTCGTGTAAAATGCAAATTCTTATCATTGTTATAGTTTGAAACTATATTTTTTTAAGAAAATATCAATATAAAATTGAATTTATTGATTAAAAACGCTACCACGGATTTAGGTTCTCTGAACAGTGCGCGTTCGTTATTCCGGGCTATACCACGTAATTGCGTTTCATCAGTACGATAAAGAGAACATATTTACGTGGTAGTAATTAATTCAATGCGTGCCGTAATTAAAGATTAAATAAATTAAAAAATAATCAATATTATAAATTGAATATTATAAATCATCAAAATTCTAAATATTAACTATATTTTATGATTGGTTTTTTCAGAAAAATGCCTAAAAACAAGTACTCAGCAGAAGATCTGTCGGCAGCTCTTGATGATATAAAAAATGAAAAATTAAACGTTTATAAAGCTGCCAAAACATACGGAATACCCGAACAAACCCTTCGAGATAAAATAAAACAGAAATATACTAAACAAGATGGACCAGGCAGACCAACCGTTCTGACTGCCACGGAAGAAAAACTTTTGGTTCATTGGGTGACAAACCTTTCTGATCGAGGATTTCCTGTCACTAAGCAACAATTGATATATTCCGTGACGAAATTATTAAAGGAACTCAACCGGAAAAATGATTTTACCAATGGTATTCCAGGCAAGCATTGGTATAAGGGATTTTTGGCCCGAAACCCTTCAATTTCCCAACGTGTTACTCAAGTGCTCACTGCTGCTCGCATTGCAGCAACGGAGGAAAAAATACGAGCGTGGTTTGCCCGAGTACAGCAGTATTTGGAGGAGAACAACTTGCTGGACATTTTGGAAGATCCTACCAGAATTTTTAACTGTGACGAGTCTGCTTTCTTTTTGTGCCCGAAAGGTGAAGGGGTCTTGGCACGTAAAGGAGCAAAAACGGTCTACACGGCTTCGGGTAATAATGACAAAGAAAATTTGACTGTATCTGTTGGTGCCTCTGCGAGTGGCAAATTAATGCCAATTTTTTCCATATTTCCTTACAAACGGATGCAAACTAAAGTTTTGGAGAAATTCCCTAAAGAATGGGCAATTGGCAAGTCAAGCACTGGTTGGATGACTTGCAAGACATTTTACGAGTACATCACCAATATCTTTTACCCATTTCTTCTAGAAGAAAGGATAAAATTGCCCGTATTACTGTTTTTAGACGGACATACATCGCATTTGTCTTATGCACTGAGTACCTTTTGCAAAGAAAAAGGCATCATTTTAGTTGCTTTGCTGCCGAACTCTACACATATTATGCAGCCAATGGACGTAGCCGTTTTTCACCCACTTAAAACCGCCTGGAAAAGAAAAATACAAGACTGGAGATAGGAAAATAATGGAAGTCGGCTCGCAAGAGAAGATTTTGGTCCACTTCTCAAGGAATGTATTTCCAGTATCAAGGCGGAAACAGTACAAAAAGGATTTAAGGCATGTGGATTGTATCCCTTCGATCCAAATTCTCCAAATTATGGACGGCTTGTCCAGACATCGGCCGCGAGGAGCACAAACGAGTCGACAAATGCAGTCAGTGCTAAATCTACATGTGACAACGAGTTCCTTCAAAAGTTCAACGAGTACTTGGGGACGGAGAAAACAGAATTGTTTCGGAATCTGGTCTGGCGACATAAAAGATGAAAATCTATTTCATTTTTGGAGAAAAGTACACGGTTTTCCACAAAATACAGATTCTATAAGCGACAGGAGTTTTAATTTTGAACTTGAGACGCTCGCCAACAATATTATCGACGTTTCAGATGTAATGAATATTGAGAACGATTCATTTCAAGAATTCATCGTGCAACCTCATGGCAGTCTCATAGCTTCAACTCCACAGGCTTTGCCGTCATCAAAGATGGCTGAAGAAGCCATTCGCACTCCACATGGCTTGCCGTTATCAACGATGGCTCAAGAATTCGTTTCGACTCCACAAAGTTTGCCGTCATCAACAGTGGTTGAAGAAATCACTTCAACGATCATTTCCACTGAGAATAATTCAATCACTCCTGGAAATGTTGAAGCTGCATCAGTGATTACTCCGGAAAAAAGCAAAACTACAGATGTAGGAAATTCAGGCTTTCCAACGCCCTTTAAAAACGCATTAATATGGCCGGAAACACCTAAAAAGAGTGTCCCTAAAAGAAATTTGAAAAGAGTCATACCAACAGTAGCCATTGCGAGTGATTATGTGGAGCATCAACGTCGGATAGAAGAAGCAAAAAAGATTAAACTAGAAAAAGCAGCGGAAAGACAGAAATTAAGAGAACTGAAGAAGAACACGAAAGAAAGCCAAACAAAACCAGCAGCAAAGAAAGGAAAAAAAAATCAGAGATCGAAAATGCATCACCAAACATTGAACTTCCAGCACTTGAATCCATCAGTATTGGCGACTATGTAAAAATTGTATATGAGGAAGAAAAATTTCCTGGCATAGTAACAAAAATCATCGGAGGAAAGTCAAAAAAACAATATGAAGTCAAAACGATGCAAATGTGTGGATCCAATTGGCGCTGGCCTGACGAAGTGGATATCCTTGTCTACGATGCTGCTGTTGTCTTAAAAAAGTTGGAAGCGCCAGTATTATGCAATAATCGCGGTGTTTACGCTTTTAAAAATTTTAATTCTTAACACTAGTCTTGAAAGTTGCCAAAAAATTACGATATAATTGTTCTGAGCTAGTCGAAAGCCAAATTATTTTCAGTTACATAAAGAATGACATTATTGTGATTTTAATTTTAAAATTTTTGGCAAATATAACATTTTATAATTGTCCTTGATTAAAACTTCATTTATCAATCGATTTTTAATTTGTTCTAATTTTTTTAACCGACGCATTTTTTACTTACTACATAGGCTGCATTACCACGGAATTGAGAACCCTTTACCACAGAATTACTGACTTCGGAAAATTTTTACCACGGAATTAGGGGCATTTGCAGGAGACATTAATTTTTTTATTTTAACTAATTATCCGAATTTTTGTCAGAAAACTAAAAAATTGAATACAAAAATTAACTAATCCATTAACACGGGCAAAATTATTTCACACATTTTCATTCAATTGCCTTAATACAAAAAAATCCCAATCTCGTAAAAACTCTTAGTACCACGGAATATTGTGCACTTACCTTACCCTTATATAAATAAGGACAAGAAGATAGATAAGACCTGTGGTAGTCAAAAAATTTGTCAAGTAAAGGGGCGTAACATTACACATTTTAAGTATATGATTAGTTTGATTTGTCAGAAAAGAGATAACACAGATATGTAGATCGATATCGATAAGTAAGTACAACCTACAATTATATAAAATGGTCTGCAAAGAAAACTAAATTTTACATAATAATTTACAACGAGCTTCAACAGAGTAGGTTAATTAGCTTTTACGCCAAGTCCTATCATTACAATCATCGTCATTATAAATACCTACAGTTTTTTTCTGATTTTGATTTAATTACATGATAACAAATTTGATAATGACTCATATCCATAAAAATTGCAAATGAAATCTAGCTTTATTAAACCAAATCTCCGGTGCAAGCATAATGTCATTCTCATAGCAGCAATTAATGGGTAGAAACGGCAAATGGCAGGTTTTTGTCACGTAGATCCGAGAATATTTTATCTGTTTAATGATTTGACCACAGTAGGTACTTGATCAAAAATAATTTAAAAAATTGTGTCTTCCCTTTTACTACAAAGTTAGAACGGTGAGGGGAAACCTTAATTGAAATACTACCAAAAGTAAAATTGATCTCAACTTAAAACCTAACCATGTAATTAAAATTTGAATGTAATTAATCTGCCTAATGAAATTACTATGATTTAAAAAATTTTAACTGAAAATAATTTTTTGTCGGTTTTCGTGTTAAAATAATTCTGTTTTTAATTTTTCATGCTCACCTATAATTTAAATTTAATTCTCCTCATTTTACGCTCGATTAATTATTCGTCTCTTGTGTGGGAAAAATTTATATAAAATAGATTAAAAAATGTAAAAAAAAAATCATGATTTGCCACCGTTTTAGGGTCTTTGAGGAAATGACGAGCTTTAATGGATTTTCTGGGTTATTTAAGAAGTAAAAAAAAGATATCCAATTTCTAGCTTGTTACTTCGATAAAGTTCAATAAAACTTACTGGATTTGGATATTAGTCTCATTCAAAGGATACGACACTAGTAAAACATGCGTGATATGTCTTAACAAACAGTCTCTAAAAAAACGTATTAGACTAAATAAGTACCACCTTTCACATTGATATTCTCTACTTGTGTGGGTGTTCAATTAATCTAGTTTCAGCATTTACTACAGGGTGTACAAAAAGTATCCCCGGCATCATCTCAAAAACCACAAAAAAAAAAGAATTAATCTGGCATCACATTTTGACAAAGACTCGTCCCTCATCCCTAGACATTTTAAAAAGCGCTGAGTGACAAATAAAATTAAAAGTCCATAAAAAAGCTATAATTTAGAGTATACAAATTTTAAGCCAATCGCTTCATTTATAAAAAATTAGTATCATTTTCTAAACGAAAAATAATAATTCCACAATGTCTGGAATTATTTTTTAAGAGAAAAATACAAATATTTTACACTTTTAAATTTATTAACAAATATTTTGAAACTGGCAAACAAAATACAAAATTTTCTTATACCTTAGCTATTTTATTTTGTAACCTAAAAAAATGGTTAGCATTCGTTATTCAATTATTAATATTAAAATATTTCGCTTACTGTATAAATTCTTTCATTTATCTAAATCTACAGATTTTTTTATTTTAAACATACAAAATGTCAAAAAATAAATATAAATAATAAATAAATATACACGTCTGTGCAAACAGCAGAGTACACTATAAGTTTATTATTGATGTAAGTGTACGCTGACAACCATATACAACTGTTAATGGGCATGAGGCAAGTCTTTGTAAGTTGCACCATACCCCTCACCGATGCCAGTTACTTTCATAAACTGAGCCGGGTTTACTAATAAATGATAATACAAGGTGGGTTCCTTTTACCACCAATCTCAGCTAATCCGAGTTGTTTTACGGTTACACTGCAAAAATAAAGCAACATTTCTTTTGATGTAAATTCCGTAACCGTAAAACTACTTAGATTAGCTGAGATTGGTGGTAAAAGGAACACACCTATTATAGTAGTAGTAATAGTAGTAGTGAGCAAGTGAGCGGTGTTTGTCGTATAACGTAAACAGTAGACGGATAATAGGAGAGCAGTATTCTTTGTTTCTCTGTTTTTATGATAAATATCACCCTTGTCATGTACTGATAAGGCCGACAAAGGCAAATCTTTGCCTTGGTATATACTGAAAAATATAAAGTAATAAAAAATTGTATTCTTCCATATCGCTTACAAGTAATTTTTATTTATGCCCATTCATTTTTAACTATGTTGGCATTTCTATGTATTGTTACGTATGAAGTTAACAAAAAACCGAAAAAAAACCATTTGCTGGGATCTAGCGATCTAGCGCCTTGGTTACTGGGCTACCCGCGGCTCGTGGCAGACTGAATATTAGGCCTTAGAAAGGCGGCTTCCAACAGCCCGTAGTTCGGCGAGTTTATCGGCTCGTCAAACCAGTTTCACCAAACGCTAGTCGACGGTTCCATGTCGCGCAGGTCAATTCCTTATTTCGCACGTCGCGCGAATTTGCAATCATAAGCTTGGCTTGGCAATTACTATTTCGCAGATAAAACGCTACTAAGTATGACTAAATAGCAATAAAGTCCATGCGCTCAGTGGGAATGGATTCACGAGTTCAGCCGAGCCGAACCTCCGATGTTTGTTCCTCTTTGACGCGTGCCATATTTACCGACTCCTGGCGGGAATTCCACGACGCGCCGCGTATAGTCATGCGCACTTATTCCCATCATCCATAAGTCACACGCTATACTCACCGAATAACGAGCCGTTGAAAGCCGCGTTAAACTGAAAGCTGAATGTTCAGAGACCTATTTCTCGGAAACCCTTGAGAGGCGCCCCCTATTTTTTGGATAAATAAATATTTGTATTGAGGATTGCAAGCTCACGAAGGTTCTATCGAATCGGAGACTTGAACGTCTTTTACAAGATTTTTTTATTATCGTTACATTTTCCATTAGTACCACATACGAAATATCCACTGAAAAATTTTAGATTATACTTAAATGAAATTTAACATCGAGGAGTAAACCGTCGACCAAAAAAATGTATATTATCCTCCCTGTATACAGCATACCTATTTGGGTAATTTTTACATGTTACAAAGAATGACGAATTTTTCAGAAATGTTGACTACCTATTCTCCATTCCATACACGAATATGATGCAGACACAGAAAATAAAATCTCAAAATAATGACCCCTTATTTCACAAGACAATAAAGCTCATAGTTACCACCGACGCGCGACGGTGCGCGGCGTGCTTTAGTTGTGCTTTTAATAAAGAATTAAAATGAGCTCAACGAGGACGTGGTATAGAAAAAAAATACTCAGAAATTTTACGCCGTCACCGCTTCGATATGTATACAATAATACGCAATTATGGGCATTATTGTCGTCTGCAACAAGGGTCTCATAATTTTAGATTTTATTTTCTCTGTATGTCTGCGGCAAAAAAGTTTCGACACACCAGAAAATGAAGGTGAATTTTTTTTTAATTAATCCTGCACAAATAAAAAATTACCAATATATTATCAGATTATTCCCACTTTCTATTCTAGTATATCCCAGGATATTTCCCACGATTACCCCAATACTCTTCAAATTACCTCAATATTTCTTCATGGTTTAGTATTACCCATTCATATTTTCTTACTGGTGTTAAGTTGTTAAGTACACCAAGGTGGAGTGGAAAATAACTGTTTGGATTTGTAAAACCACAGGTATGCCGAAAGTTGTTATATGTAATGGTAAATTTAAATGCAAAATCACATTTTCAGACTACCCTTTGAGTTGCCCCAGCCACTTCCAAGAAAATTTGTTTCATATAAAATAAATAAAATAATCATTAGTTCGCTTTTACTTTCTTATACCTAATATAAGGAAGTATAGTAATCGTGACTTTTTTTGGACTTCAAGATTTTGTGTGATATATATGTTTTGACACTCCTGAATTCATTCTGACTATTTTCCGAATGATGTCTGTCGGTTTGTGTGTGTGTATGTGTGTGGCCACGATAACTCAAAAAATACTAATGGGAGACTTCCCAAATTTGGCAATTAAGATTTTCAACAACATTTCAGATGACACATTTTTGGTGAATGTGGTACCACCAGAAGAGACATAATGAATGAAAGAAGAAAAGAAGTACAATTTCGGGAAAAGAAATTAAAAATAAAATTATTGTATTTCTGGACGAATCTAGACGAATTATACTGAAAAAAATCTGTCTACATGTCTGTAGTATCGCGATAGCAGCCACAGTTTTTGAGATAAATCTTTCAAATTTGGTACACATGTTCTAAAGGCCAAAGACAATGATAAATTCGGTGATGAGCAAAATTCGCCAGCTGAAAGGAGGCCCACGGGACCCAAGCTCTTTTGTATTTGTCTACAAAAAAATATATTCTTGATGAAAGATTATAAATCAAGTATATTATATCAAGCCAATATATTCTCCAAGTACTTACTTAAATAAAAGATGTAAACTGAAATTTTTTACACATTTGACCTCATAAAATGGGCTTAGGATAAATTTGGCAGTTTGACTTTTGAAATGTCTAATTTTGTTACAATAATGTCAATGTCAATAAGAATAAATTATTAAAATATATCACATGGATTATTATTGACAGTATCGAAGGACGCTGATAATTATTTCAAAATTTTAATGAAACATTTCAAGGTATGCTTTTAAAATTTAATTGAGGTAAGTGAAGAATTAAATAGAATGATTTTTTTTAGATCAGGATGATATATACTGGTATAAGAAAGTTATGTGCTGGCCACATCAGATATTTTAAGAAGTTTTTGTCTTCGTTCTTCTCTAAACCGGTTTAATTAGTTTTGTGTTAAAAATTTTCAAGAGCGTTATTTTGTACCAAAAAAACAAAGGCATTAGGGCATCTCAAAAAGTGATTCTATTGCAGCGAAATACGATATACGAGTGCTTGTTACATTACGATATAAAGAAGCCAGCCGGCATGCTGCCATAGGAAAATTTTCAATACGAGAAAATTATTTTTGGGCGGGTGACTAAGCACCTCAAAGGATAGTCGACATACCTGTCGTTTTGCAAACCAAACAAGTTTTTTTCACTCCACCTTAACGTATAGGGTGATTCCCACCCCACCTAATTTTGTTATTTTTATTATTATAAAAAGAAATGTTAAATACAAAAGGACTTTTTATGTAGATTTTGATTATCATATCAGAAAAACAATGGAAGCTCACACAAAATAGTTAATTAAAT
Source organism: Rhamnusium bicolor (assembly GCA_029963845.1). NCBI lineage: Eukaryota > Metazoa > Arthropoda > Insecta > Coleoptera > Cerambycidae > Rhamnusium > Rhamnusium bicolor. The sequence goes on along the minus strand of JANEYF010003497.1, from coordinate 51,904 downwards.
TTATTTTTTTAAATTGAGCACCCTAAAATTGGGTCCGGTCCTGGAATTTTTCCAATGTGAATTATGATTTTGATTGGACTAAAAGAGTACAATATTTGTACCAAATTTTATTCAAATATTTAAGGCCGTTCCAAAAATACGACCGATTACAGTTTTAGTCAAAAACAATAAAATGCCCTGCATCTCAAAAATGGTTAACATTCAAGGGTAAGTTTGTGGGTGTCTTGAACTCAGCTAAGTGTGCTCTACCACCCATTACTCTACGTCATTTTAAATCTGGGACACCCTGTATACATACATATTATTAAAAAAAAACTCTTAATCTAGTGGGGCATGCCTATTATTACAATTCATCCTCGAATTTACCCATCACTAAAACTACCACAAAAAACTGAAAACAACTATTTTGAAAATAATAGACACAAAATATTCCCAATTGTTTTTGAAAGCTTAATTTCTAAATAATTTCCAGGTGAATCAAAAGTCATCAACTTCACTCAAAATAATAAGATATTATGAAACTCGAAACTAATTAAGAAATATATTCTCAATGGTTTCTATAATTTGCATAATCCTATTTTAAATTATGTTTGTAGCAGTCGACACAACACTGCTCTACAGAAAATAAATTATTGCTTTGTTTTTTCTTCAGTATGTATCACTCCCACCTTACCAAATTCTCAGCAAACTTTAAATTTAGAGAAACAGCATTTAACAAAAGTTAGTTTAAAGTGGTTTCAATTAGTTAAAAAGATGTCATATTTTGTATAGAATCACAATTTGAAAAAGGCAAATTACCTATTTTCGTTATTATATTTGTTTTGCGTAAAATTATAAATAGAATTTCATTTTAGATGTAGGTACCTAATCATTGATCTTGGAATGTTGACACTTGATATTTTGATAACCGCCTATGCAAATATAATTATTATTGATTTTGCTTAATATTATTTCCACGGAAATTAAATTATTTAATAGTGGTACATCATGTACATTTTCATATTCATTAAATGTTTTGATACTAAATGATAGGGCACTATTTATTTTGACTAAATAAAATGACTGTTGAACACAAAAAAAACAAATTCATTTGCAGAAATTCCTACAAATTAACTGACATAACGATTTCTATTTAAATATCTAGAAGATTTATTTGTTTACTTCTGGGTTCTTAATTAAACAATGTTCAAAAAATAAGTTCCACATAAACACTAAATCAATTTCCTTGCTTAAATTCAGAAACAAAATAAAACAAAAGATCAGTTGAACACCAAATAGTTTATTGAAAATTTATTTAAATATTAATTAAAGTGTACATTTAACTATTAACAGCTTAAACAAGTAGTCCATTATAGTTTACAAATAAACAGCAATTTACTCATAACTTACACAGTTTTTAAGAATTTTATTCAATTTTTAATTCACTAGACAATGATGGACCTTAACAAATTCAAAACGATATATTATTATGTATATCAGTGGCAGCTGGTGAAATTTAGGCTGTCATATCTTAGTATTGGAGCATGGGACCCAAGTGATACTTTAAGGCTTAATTATCAAGACACAATGAAGAAGTTTTGCAGAAAAAAACTGCGATTGAAAAAAAAACTGAAAAAATTTTGTGCCTATTCAGGTTACTTTTTAAACAATCTGTAAAATATTATCATTTTTTTTTTAAATCAGGCGGGAAATATATCGACGAATTTCAAATTTCAAAAAATATTGCTTTTTCATAAAATTACATCATTTTGAAATTTTATTTTAGAATCATTTTTCATTGTAAACATTTTAAAAAAGTGCAACTGTAAAAAATCTATATTTTTTTAATGAAATTTTAAATCTGTCAATATATCTTTCAACTGATTCTGAAAAAAAAATGTTCTGCAAATATTTTACAAATTGTTGAAAAAATAACCCACAATCTTTTCAACTTTTTTCGCAAATTTCAATAGCAATTTTTTTCTGCAAAACTTCTTCATTTAGTCTTGATAGTATCGGTTGGGTCCCATGATCAAGATATGACAGCCTAAATTTAACCAGCCGCCACTACATATATGTATCTAATATATGTATTAATTAGCAGTTTCTCTGTATCAGACATGCAAAATGATAAAACTTTCACTTTGATAATGTCTCTATCGATTTAAAGAATTATATGGGTACAAGTTAATCTTAATTTGATTTATTACGACAAATTTATCAACAAATTTCCTCCCTTTTATATCTAGGTATGTATTTTAAATATATCACATAAGGCTACAAATTTAAAGCTGGTTTATCTTTACATATTTAAAAGGAGTTGCTATAGCTACCAACTACCACACATTAAATATGTTGAAACATTTTAAAACTTGTATTCTAATAACATTTGCATAACTAACGAGAAATATATCATAGGTAGGTAATACCGGGTGTAAATGAAACCTGGCTCACCCCCTCTACCTTCATTGTTTATAGAAATAAATTGAAGAAATTTTAATACATAAAGTTACATTAGAAGACAGTATTTTCGCCTGAAATTACCCCAACTTTCTTATTTTAAATGGAACACCCCGTATATTTTTACATTTTTGGAATCTATGGTGAATTCTGAATATAACATTTATTTCTTTTTTTTTTAACGAAAATTTTAATTTTTGATTTAGAGTGCTGTGATTTACAAAAAATGTTTCTGACGAGTTTTCTTACTATTGAAAAAATTGAATTAGTTTTATGATAAATACTCCCTTACATAGGAGACTTCAAAGGTAAGGAAATCTGTTTTTCTAAAAAATGCATATTTATCAAATCTCAAAATGGGGGCTCATCACGATATTTAGAAAATACATCTTTTTACGAGTTGTTTAAAATAGCTGTCAAAATAGTTGTCAAATAAACAAAAGCTATACTAGCATTACAGTAAGCGTAATTTAAATGTAATAGTCATAACAGGTATTTTAAACAAATAAGTTTATTTAAGGGAATTGTTTTCACAGCACACTATTGTGTGTATTAGATTTTGTGTATTACATTATAATACCCATTTATTTAGAAGAATTTTAATTTTTCTACTGTGAATTCTTATTGAATTGCTGAATTATGGGTACCACTGTAATCGTAAAAAGATGTATTTCCTAAATATCATGATGAGATTCACAAATATGCATTTTTAGATAAACCGATTGTCTCACTTTTGATGTCGACTATGTAAGAGAGTATTTATCATAAAACAGTAATTCAATTTTTACAATAGTAAGAAACCCCGTGAGAAACATTTTTTTTGTAAATCACAGCACTCTAAATTAAAAATTAAAATTTCCGTTAAAAAAAAAATAAATAAAAAAATCAAAGAAAAATGTACACTAATATATTCAGAATTCACAATAAATTCTAAAAATGTAAAAATATGCAGGGTGTTCCATTTAAAATAAGAAAGTTGGCGAAACCGGAATTGCATTAAAATTTAAAATACTCTATTCTAATGTAATTTTATATGTGTAACAACATAGTAAAATTTCAACAATATATTTTTAAGTATAAACAATGAAAATAAAGGGGGTGAGCCAGGTTTCATTTACACTCGGTATAGGTAGGTACCTTGGTATAAGTTGGTAATGTAAAATTATGATTACTTTTTTTCAATAGTTATGCAAACATTACATGGCTATGTAAACTTACTTTTTGAACATTTTCTGCTTGTTTACTTATCCAATTTAATAAACAGACATAAAATATTATTATAAAAATAAATAAATCAGATCATTAAATTCAACAAAACATTGAGACAACTTACTACATGTCATATATATAACATTACACAAATTACTTCAATTAAGTAAATTATTTATAAGGATATAACTCGATACACCCGTAATTATTATTCAACTGCAAAGTATTTTCTTTTAAAAATTATTTTATTTTAAAAACATGAACATACCTAGGTAGATTGACTTCCTTAGTTATGATACCTCCCATATTAATTAGAAGCGAAAGGCAAACAGGTCATTGCTTGAATTATTATATTTGTTTTTAAGATTATAGGTATGCCAATATAAATAAAAATCACAAAAAAAAAAATATATATACAACAGTACCAAAATAAAACGTACATGTAAAATAAAATTTTACATAACTGCTCCACTGCACATCCAGACATGTAAATATCTGAACAAAAAATAGGGCTAAGGAAAGTATCATGTCATAAAAAAACAATCACAACAAAAAATATACAAATTTAAAATTGACTAGTACATTTAAAAACTAAATGAAATACTCATCAGCTCAACAATAATTATATCGTAAATATTATTTGCTGTGGTAATATTTTGGAAGTTGAAAGCTCTCTGAGGCAGCTGTATAGTGGCCTAACGTCTTTATAATATTTATTATAGCTGGTAAGATTGTATCATACTAATGCTTTACTTTAGAATTCTAAGATTGGTTACCTCTGCACTGATATGAAAATTAACATTGTGTTGCACACTATTTAATGTAAATAGTGCAATGCTAATTCGGCTATGATACAATATATACAATAATGACTAATAAATAAAAATACAATAAAATATACACTAAAAATCTCCATCACAATTAATACTTCAACCGAACATTACCCTACCTATTCGACACACTTCCTGTTATCGAATGCCCATATCCCTGGTATCGAAATGCAGTTAAAAGTGCAGAGACCCCAATCAAGCAAGCACAGAGCCAGACGATGGAAGAGCCGAGGGCAAACAGCAGTCTGTCAATAGCCTGAGAGAGTGGCAAGGCTACTTACACAAACACAAGAACAATTCAAAATTCTGCAAACTCCTTAGCACACTTTTCTGTAGATGATATACGAAGGGCCTCTTCTTCATAATCATCAAAATTACTTGTGTCTCCGGGTCCCTTACACCTTGGTATAAAAGGTGCTTCAATTTTCTTTTGGAAAATGGCAATCCAATCTGTCGAGGCAAACCATTTATGGCCTTTGATATCATTCACACCAGCTTTCAAGTTACCATAACGCTTTGTTAAATCAACTTGTAATAAATTACGCAGCAGGTCTTTCAAATCTGATCCAAAATGCGAAGGAAATCTTACTTTTCCAGATACGATTTTTTCATAAATTTGGATGGGTTGGTCAGCAAAGAAAGGTGGATAACCAGCAGCCATTTCATATACCAATACACCTAAAGCCCACCAGTCCACTGCTTTATTGTATCCTTTGCTAAGAATAATTTCAGGAGCAAGGTATTCAGGTGTTCCGCACAATGTCCAGGTGCGTCCCTTGACTCGTTTAGCAAAACCAAAATCAGTCACTTTTAAATATCCTTGAGAATCAATCAACAAGTTCTCAGGCTTCAAATCCCGGTAAATCAGATCTAAATAATGGAGATATTCAAATGCCAGGACAATTTGAGCCGCATAAAATCGCGAATGTGGTTCTGAGAATCTCCCAACTTTCCGGAGGTGCGAAAACATTTCTCCCTCCAGGCACATATTCAAGCACCATATATAGGTTTGAATTGTCTTTAAAATGAAACCTCAAGCTCACAAGAAAAGGAAAACTGATAGCTTGTAAGATACGTTTTTCATTCAAAGTGTGTTCCACTTGTTTCAACTTTACAACTTTTTGTTTGTCTAAGATTTTCATAGCATAATACTCTTTTGTGGGTTTATGTTGCACTATCATTACCCGGCCGAAAGAACCAGTGCCCAGAGTTTTGATCCTCTCAAAATCATCTAGGCCCGCAGTGTTTGTAGGATTTTTCTTCCACTTTTCTTCAAAATCCTCCTTTGCCTGATCAAGAAATTCTTTAACACTCTCTGCTGAATCAACTTTTTTGTTCGCCGTAGCGGCATTGTTGCCCATGGTTTGGACTTTTAAACCTTCCAGGGCTCTAAATTTCCTATATACACTCCGCCTAAAGCACCAAGTGTATTCTCGGTTGCAAGAGCGGAGGACACGAATGTCACAATAATAATTGTCTTATGTCAACACAATTTGTACACATACATTTCGATTTCCAGTCCCCTTATCCTATCACTAAATTAAACACTAATGTCTCACAGCCTACAATTAATAAAGTAACTGAATAACAACAACACAACTATTTCGCGATTTTAGTTTAAAAACCACAGAAAATGGCTGCTACCTTTTGCTCAAATTCTCACTTCATTTGGGGATTGAAGGCTCTCAACTGCTAGCGCAAGTCGATAAATTTACACATACAAATCATAGATGGCCCTAGATAACGCTTGACTGCTAGTGCCCTCTGGATTTGTATTTAACGAAGTTAGGTACTAACTACAGAAAATCTTTATAAAAAATGTATAAAACCACTAGAGAGAGAAAAAGTTCCCACAAAATATTGATGCTAAACAAAAAATAGAACATGTCCTTATAGTATTAAACTATTTAAAAATAGAACACGCTCAGCAAGATTCAAGACAACAAATGCCAACAATATGCCGTGAAACCACTATCCAAGAGCATACCTACATTACATTGATTTTATATAGAAATTCTGATAAAAATATATAAAATTTGTTTTATTCGGATTCCTATACAGATCCTTTTTTAACAGCTTCAAATAAACTATGATAACAGTTTTTTAATAAATAATTTTAATAAAACATTTGAAAAATGCAGGCCAAGTACCAATATAAAAATTAAATTTAATAATTGAATAAAAAAACAATAAAAATAATTATTGTTAGCTACACACAATCATTTTATATATAGACTTCCGTGTGATGTAAATTAAATATACACAATTAAGAAAATATTTATTTGAAATATAAACCAAACTATTGATAAAAAGTAAAATTTTCCGTGTCGAAAAATGTCGAACAATAACGAAAACTGGATCGTAATTTACCTTGAAACTTCTAGCCAATCAGCGTATGGCATAGGATAAGCTTCCCCGCGTTTTCTGTTTCGCGCTTCCTCTTTCTCTTTATCGTTTCGCTTGCTTACGTACGTCGGCGTGCACGCTCCTCAGTTTTGCTGAATTTTTTAGTAATTATTCAGGAAAAAAACCAAAAAACAACCACAAAAATGGCAGACAAAACCCAACAAACAAAGTAAGTAAAAGTAATGTACACCTTCTTTTTTTTTTTGTAAATAATGACAATAATTTAACTTCTTTGTTTTGGCGGTTTCTCAGCAAAATGGCGGTTCAAATGGTGTTATAAAAAGCCGGTAAATCTAATTTCTTGCATTGGTTATATCTGTTTTTCTATTGTTTTTTGTTTTATTGGTTTTCACGTAAATGTTTTATTTTAATTTTAATAAACTCATTGTTACTATAATCAGAACGTAATCAAACATTTAAAATTAATTCCTACACGTTATCGGAAGTAAACGCCTTCTTATCTTTAACCGCTTTATGTTATCTAACGTTCCAAAATTACCGAAGTAAACAAATTTAAACTGTTTTTTTACAACAGAAATAAATTGTTTTTAGTGCTAAAAGTGTAACATCCAAAATTCAAGGTGTTTTGTATTTACCTACCTTTTATAAAATCTAATGAGTAAATATTAATAATTAATAGATATAATGTACTTTTACATTTATTACACTTTTACTTAACGTGTTTGATGTAACCTGTAAAATGCAGCTGCTATTTTTATTTCTATTTTATAAACTTGCACATTAATTTTAACTCAGCAATGTGACTCAGATTTGAAACTAGAAACTTTAAAAAGTAAAAATGTTAAGGTCAAAATAACAAACGTGGTGCGGTTTGTAGTTTTAACAGATTTTTGTATAAATATTTTTGTATTAAATTATTACTAGTTTTATTATGTTTTTAACACTTGCTGTAATGAAATTATATTCATTCAGTTGATTCTATTAATATATGGGATCTTAAAAAAAATTCCAATTAGACATGTTGCCTTTTAATATTCCATTGTTAAATATTGTAATGGTCTGCTAACCTTTGAAGGTTATTACTCTTTAAAAGATGGTACCATTTCCTGAATGAAATAAAATGTTTTTATAGGGAAGTTGAATCTACCATTGAAGAAGTTGAAAAGACCAAGGCTGTGGAGAAGCCTATAGAGGAAGAAACTGCAAAGGTGGAAAATGGTAATAAAGTTGCAGCAAATGGAGATGTTAAAGAAGATTCAAAAGAAAACGCTACCGAAGATAAAGAGAAGAATGGCGAACCCGAAAATGAATCTGAAGGTAACATTTTTCATTTAATAATTCCATATATAGTTTTCATATTAAATTGTGTGTAATTATTCATATTTTTAACACAAAGTTAAAAACATTAAGTGGAAACATAATGTGTGTGCAGGTGGTAACACTTAACCATTGTTTACATAATTTATTCATTAGGTAAACATAATGAGTTTTCCATCAGTTTATTGGTATCTAACAATAAATCAATATTCGCCTAGTTTTATAAAATTGTAACTTTTTGAAGTTGTTACATCGATAGTTTTATACAACATTGGATTTACTGAAAAAAACAAAATTTATAAAATATTAGAGTTTTTACATTCTGTAATAAGCAGGGTTCGAAGGATATATATCATGATATATATCACGATATATATCCGATATTTAAAGGACTGATATATATCAATGATATTTATTTTTTTTCTTTTTCGCAAGATGATGCATTTTGCAATTTTAATCAAATCGATTCACATTATTATTCAATAATATTATGCTAAATATACTTAAAATTAAAATGCTACCTTTGTTTACATTGCCATTCCTGTCGCGAGCCGCATTTCTGTTGTCCTGTCCTATTAGATCAGTGGAACAAATACGTTTTTCTTAGTGTTAGACCATTAATTTTGTTCTTATTTTTTATTACTTTTTACATTTTGACATTTCAACTATTTTTATATATTTTTTTAAGAAGTCTATTTTTGTTTTTTATTCCATTAAAGAATAATTATTGTTATGTTTATGTTATGTTTTCGTTTATTATAATATAAAATAAAAATATGCTTTCAGTTGGCAATTTTGTTGATCAGAATAAAAAAGAAACGAAAAACAAAAATAAATATCAAAATTTTGATATATAACGGATATATATCAAAATTTTGATATTTATATAAATATCATGATATTTTCGAACCCTGGTAATAAGAGAAGAGATGTTAATAATTCTATATATTAATCATTCTAATTTGTTACAAGCAATCGCAAGGAACTTGGCAGGACACTCTTGCATTCAAACACATAATTTAGAACATTAGGGAAATATTTTGTGATCATTGCTATAAGGAAACAGGTTATGTAGGAAATACGAAAAATGTTTTATTTCTTAAAATATAATTGTAAAGAATCATCATTCTCACGTATGTTCTTCTGCTGCCTTTCATTATATCCACGCACTAAACCATCCCTTGTATTATAAATTTATTGTTTTATTTTTCTACTCCTGGAGTGGGTTGGAACCTTTGATGTGAAGATAACACTGACGTAGTTTTCCACGTGTTTCGTGAAAAGCTACGTCAGTGTTATTTTTCTACGTTTTAACCTAAATTTGTTTATTTACCATAAGTGTCCGGCACATAGCTGCTTGTGCTTCTAGATGGAATACGTGTTTTTTTTTTCATTGGTATAATGTAACCTTACCTAATTGACACTTGACGTGCAAAATTTTTAATTGTACACATAATTGTTTTGACTTTTAGCTGATTATTTTTTGAGTAAATTTTGAGAAAGTTCGTCTTTTGATTTCAGTGTAAATTTAAACCATACTACATGGTTTAAATTTATGCCAAATCATTTGGAAAATTTTCTAATCCTTGCATTTTCATGGAATAGGTAGTGACACGGGCAGGTCAACACATTAACTATACCTCATCGACTTACCCCGTGTTGCCCGGATGGAAGGACCTAACGCTGTCTCTCACATCATTGAGCGTATACATTTTACCCATTTAAATTACACTGGTCATGGTAAATACATCGATTGTATAATGTATATCCTTAAATGTTGTATAAATGACCCGTATAAAATGTTATTCAGTGCTATTAAATACAGTACAGTATCTTTTATAATTAATTATTTTAAGTAAATGTATACAATTTATCTTTACATTCATCAAATAATACAATTAAACATGAAATTGGAAATTGGTGTTTACATCAAATGAATGTAACTCTAGATTGGAAGGCACAGTATTAAATGTAATTTAAAATTCTGCTTGCAATGGCCTCGAAATAGTATATCAGCATTTTGGCACTGTGTTCTATCTTAAATGCATTGATATTTAAAAGTGATCTTATTTTGGCTACAAACTAAAATAATGAAAAAAAATTGTCCACTAAATCTGCTAGCAGGGTTTGATTCCATACCATGTTTTCATGTTTCCACCAGTGGTGGCTGGTGAATTTAGGTTATACAATATCTCGGTATTGGAGCATAAAACCCAAGCAATATTTTAAGGCATTACTATCAGTGCTGATTGAAGAAGTTTTGCAGAAAAAAAAAACAGAAAAATGGTACAAGAATGCACAGCCTCCCCAGATTCATTCTAGACCATTAGTAAAATCTTTGCAAACGTTTTTTTTTTTTTTGTGACTCGGAAGGAAAATTTATCACCCCGTTTTTTTTTTTTTTTTTTTGAAAAATTTTGATTGTAAAGTTATGACACTTTGAAATTTAAGTTCTTCATTGTGTCAATTTCAAAATGTCATAACTACAAAAAATCAAAATTTCCGAAAACAAATAAAACGGTGTGTTAAATTGTCCTTCTGATTACGAAAAAAAATAGTTTGCAAAGATTTTGGTAGTGTTCTAGAAGGAATCTGGTGAGGCTGCGCATTTTTGTAACTTTTTTTTCTCAAATTTTATTCTGCAAAACTTCTTCAATCAATACTGATAGTCGTGCCTTCAAATATTGCTTGGGTTGCATGCTCTAATACTGCAATACTAATTTAAATCCACCAGCCGCCACTGATTTGTACACTACGTAGGGAGCGCAGCATCCATCAAACTCGTATATTCGGATTAGAGGGGAATGCATGGGACTGCATGGTTGCCAATGTGACAAGTTTTGACAGTCATATTATGTATCTAGGGAACTGCACGAGCTTGACCGAACGCTTCCCTATCAAGTGTTTTGAAATGAAAAAACGGTTTATTTGAAACAAAATATAATGCTGGTGCTGTAGAGGTGTTTATATTTTGGTAGCAGGTGATATATACATTTCCAGAAAATGCCATTTAAAAAAATTGTGCACCTGTTTTTATATGTTTTAATTAATTTTTGTTTGTTTTAGAAAAATGCAGTGTAAAGAGGAAATCTACAGGAGGTGGAGATGCTACAGACAGTAAACCTGCTGATGGAGCAACCCCTGAAAAAAAGGCAAAACTCGATGAACCTGCAGAGGCAGAATCGAAAGGGGGAAGCTGAAGTGGCAGCTTAATTTTGAATAATTTTTAAGTTTCGAATTGTAATTTTTTTTATATAGATATGTATAATATACTTATGTATAATGTTAGGGTCAAATAAAATATGGTATGTGCTGGCCAACCCTAGCATTACACATATTCTATTACGTGACGCCACCATTTTAGAAAATTGCATTTATTTTTAGTTTTTGGCATACCTGTGAACTTTTCTTTGGAAAAGTTGATGTTAATATTTTTTAATTCTAATTGTATGATCTATTGTTAGATTGGGTGCCAAGATTTTAGAGGTGCAAGTTTTGTACTTAATTTTTTACTACAATTTGACTATATTAGTTTTTCTCCAATAGTATAATGTCCCTGTGTTGTGAACTTGAATGTATTATATTACGACACACAGTGTGTCAGTAGAATATTTAAGAATTCTGTTATTGTAAAACGTGGTGAATCTCTAGGAGCCAGCTCTGCCATTACCTCACTAACAGTGGTTTCTAAATGTGTTCATATCAAAACTTTACTAATTTTATACTGCTTTTTTTATACTAAATTTGTTTAAATGGTAATGTTTGTTGTAAACCTGCCAACTAACAGTATTCTATGATAGTACGAGTAATAATCCTGATGGAGCATTCTATGCCATATGGTACAAAATATATTTGTATTTTATTAGTGGTATGGCAATAAAGAGTTAGTTTCCAGTATTATTTGATAGCATTTATTAATTAATCCAACTGTTAAGTTTTCCTCAATCGAGTTTAATTCCAAAAAAGTTATTTCACTATAGTGTGTACAGGGTGTTCAGTTTTAACTTTCCCCAGATAGAGAGATCTTGCTAGTGACATCGATTAAATAATGAATAAGAGTGGAGTAATTTTCTTACTAAATCTCTTAGACACAGAACAGAAGAGCTAAAATATAAAAACTATGCAAACTGCAAGTGACATTTGAGTTCTGGAGTGTGTTCGAAATTAACCTAGAGCTTTTATATAGGTTTAGGTATAGGTAAACGTTACATGACCTTTTAATTACTCTATTTTATAAACACAACAACTTGCATTTCTTTATATATTTGCATGGACGTTTTTTGAAATGTTAGTTATTGTTTAAATATCTATTGTTCTGATTACATGTATGTAATGTTCTGAAGCCAAGAATAATTGACTATTACTATAGTCATTCGTATTTTTATCAATCCAGCTAATTATCTCACAAACTTACTTGCGTTTTCGATACGCTTATTATACAACACTATTTTCCTATTTGAATCTTTCACAACGGAGTCTCTACAGGCTGTAATGTTTTACGTATCGACCACAATTTTTAAAGTTATTTGAAATTGAAATATTCACTGCCCATTGCAAAAATATTATATTTTCAAATATCTTAGTTGAGAGCTCATCTATGCATGACGAGTAAACTTTAACGTGCTCATCGAGGTGATTAAAGTAGAGTGCACTCGGTGTGTCACACCGACAATTTATGAACGACATTAACATTTACCCAGTTCAAAATTACACCAGTTTTCGAACGGCTATTGTGCACTCTGTCTATTGCTTAGGGCAATTTCGAACTGCCTCCTGAGTTGTCAAGTCAAAGCGCCCATTGTATTGTGTCAGCGCCTACTTGTAGATGCATTAGATACTCATTGGTACCTTAAATACCAGACGTTATTTATACTTGTCTTAATATTTAGTTTCAACATTAAACAACTAAACCAACGGTCATAAAAAAATAAGAAGTTAAATTTGAGAAAATCTAAATTAAAATGAAACCAAATATATTGTTATATGCCGCTTTAAAATTTAAAGAAGAATCATTGTATGTATTTAAGTAATTAAGCACGTTTCTGAAAAATAATAGTCTGTCCCAACATATAGTTGTTAGGGCTCGCAATTCATTTATTTTTGTAATTGCACTATGTTGTATACTTTTTTAGTATTTGAATGCATATGTACACGTAGCATAGTCGGCATATGCTACGTGTTTTACGAACACCTTAACTGAGATGAGGTGAACCATAATATTTCAGTAACTTAAAATCATCAAGGCATCAAATTAACAAGTTGAGATATTCCTCCTCATATTTATCTACTCGTGTTCTATTGTTGACGGTAAAAAATGTAACATTAACCAACATTGAATATTAAAATAGCAACTTAGTTGAATTACCACGAATTTCTGCACAAGAAAAATTTTTGATGAAGTTAATCTAACCACAGGTTAGATTCCTCTTAATTAAAAATTGAATGATTGAATCGTTTGCTGTAGAGATTGGCGATATTTCACAGTCGATGATTTTTTTCACTGTGATTGAGTGTTGCCATCTGAGTATAACATACCATCCCACGCACAAGCATAAAATAACCCATATTTTTTTTAAAAATCCCGCCAAGTTTAAATTATGTTCCAATTAATTTAAATTCTGTAGTAAAATATTATATGAAATAACAATTAGTTGGTAAAATATAAAAAATGTCAGGATTTATTCAGACACTGAAAATCTCCCGAGGCCTATTTATAACCTCGGCCAAAATAAATTTTCCGGGGAAGAACATAATAGAGCACCTGCGGCACATGACCTTATAGGCGTGGCTAACTTGGAGGCAAATCTAAGAAGAAGCCATAACCTCAAATGTCTGGATTCACAACACGTCATACACTATGACGCGTTACATTCCCCTTCCGTCTCTACTCGCCAAGTTCGTTTACAGACCAAGACACGTCAATAGGTCTGTTCGTCAGTGGCCAATATTGACTAAACAAGACATTTTTACCTGATTTTTGTTTGCTAGCGGACAACAACGTCATATTTTACTCGGAACTAAATATTTTTTCCCTTGCTCCAGACGAGGAGTAAATATAAAGAAGGAAAGCTGTTTGCTAATTACCATTTCCAGCTAGATCAACGGTGAACAATCTTGCTTGATGACGTCATACTTAGAGTAGAAATCATAACTTATAGTAACACCGGCGAACATACCTAATAGTTGTATTCTTTCCATGTTAGTTAACTAGGAGCGTGTTCGAATTTGACCTAGAGTTTTTATATAAGATTAGGTATAGGTATAATATGTCACGTGACCTTTCAATTGCTCCGTTTTATGAACGCAAAAGGTGTAAAGTTTGGTATAAATTAGTTACTTTTTTTTTACTGTTTTTATTTATAATGTGGCTAACATGCATTTATTGATATTTTTCCATGTAGACGTTTTTTTGAAAGGTTAGTTATTGTTTAAATATCTATTGTTCTGTCTCATTACATGTTTTTGAGGTAAAACCCTGAAGAGGCTTCTTTCTGAAGCTAAGAATATTTGCCTATTATTATAGTCGTCCCTATTTTTATCAATCCAGCTAATGATCTTTAAGTAAAATCACAAACTTACTTCCGTTCTTCGACACGCTTATCATACAACACTATTTTCCAATTTAAATATTTCACAACAGAGTGTCTAGAGGCTGTAATGTTTTGTTTGAAACTGAAATATTTAATGCTCATCACAAAAAATTATATTTCGAATATCTCAGTTGAGAGCTCATCTGCGCATGACTAGTAAACTTTAACGTGGTGTGCACACGGAGTGTTACACCGACAATTTACGAACGATAATATTTATTTACCTAGTTCAAAATTATACCACTTTTCGAACAGCAAGTGTGCACTCTGTATATTACTTAGGGTAATTTCAAACGGCCTACAGGCATTTGTGGTTGGTTTAGCAAGTTCCTAATTACTGCCTACACCATTCACAATAGAAAATAACTTAGTAAACTCATTTAGAGCTATGAAAAGATATACCTAATATGTATAATTTCTTCCTGAGCCAACTCAGAGTTGTGAAAAGAATTCATTGGAAATACCGGTCACGTGTGAATTGCTCCACAGAACAGAAAAAAATTAGCTCTATCGGTTTTTGACATTTTGACAAGTGATGTTGTGCCATGACATGTTCTGTGGTGCAATCACAGAGTACAGAGGTTCTCTGTGGGTGCAATGATATAGATTCTTTTTCTGTTCTGTGATATAGATGTTCTGTGGTGCCATGCGTTTATTTGTTCATGTGATATCTGCGATATTTATATTTATTAATCATTAATCAACAGTAAATAAATATCCGATACGGTCGTAGTCCTGCAGCAGTGAAGTTAAATATTTAATTTAAAGACAAAGGTTATTCATTACGTACGGCCATGTTGCGGTTATTTGTGTTTTCAATTTTTTGTGTCATTGCAGCAGTAAATTCCGATTTTGTTAGGTAAGTTTTAAATTGATTTCCAGAGGTACACATTCTAATAAATTGTGTAAAGAATTTTCGAATTTTATATGTGATCTAAATTCCTAATCGTACCTGTCGTGTGGTGGTCACATTTTTTTGTTAGATTTTAAAAATGAACTCAATTTAAATTGCTCAAAACCTAAACTATTTATTGATAAATAGGTGTTGAATTTATTAATAGATTTAAGAACATCATTCTACACTGCGTAAAAGTCGTACTTTTTTAGATGTAATGTTAATGGCAATTTACACAATTAATTTTATAGTTGTGGAGCACATGACACCAAATATTACCAAATATTCGTTAGCCCGTTCCTTAGTGTATTGTTTGTAATGCAATAAATATGTGGGAACTACATTGTGGCAAAATAAGATATAAATAGTAGATATAAAAATCTTGAATAATTTTTTGAATATACCCACCTCCCATTCATAAATTTTGTAGAATACTAGATATAAATGAAAAGGCCAAATCATGTACAAGTATATGAACGAGTAGAGGTGCATTTTGTTCATATAATTTTGATTTTAGAACAGAGGGAATATGGTTGTTTGATTGTGTAAAATCCCATTAAGGTGCTACTATTCAATCAATTGAACAGAAGTACTGAAATGATGACATGGAGGGGAAATTGTCATTTAAAATTATGCAACAAATTTTAAATAAATCTTGACCTTTTGAGGTTGCTTACAAGAGCTATAATATTGCTGGTAAAGAATCTTATGAAATTATAAGAAACTGAGATGGCTTGATTGATGGTGATTTATTTTTTTACGATAATGTTCAAAACTTTTTAACACCACAAAATATTCAGTCACTTTGGCAACCCTTTGCTGGAGCGCGTTCTGATACTGAGAGCGACATCCTAGGTAGAGTATGACAGCACCTAATTACATCACATTTGAGATCACATCATTTCTACCTCGAGTATCTGAACGGCCAAGAAGCAAAAATACAATGTTACCACATTGAAAAAATAAGGAGGGAATTTCGGAATACATATTTTAGTATAAATAATTCAATTATGCAGTAATACTATCTACATTTTGACATCTCGTTTTAAATTTTCTACTTTCTATTTAGTAATTTCCACTTAATAATTTAAAATTTCATCTATATTAATTATTATCATTCATAAAAATATTACAAAAAACTGAAATTGTGAGAAACTAAAAAAAAAAAAAAAAATTTTGCTTTTTAAGGATGAGTTAATTTTTAACCATCAAAATTTGACAAGACGCATGTCGGACAGTATTCAATCCCAGTTCAAATTGTGATGACAAAGCGTCGTCTGGATGTGATTTCAGAACGGTAAAATTATACTCGTCGAGGTGTGACGTCATTACACGCCCTGACTTTATGATCGAGTTTTTAACACCCAGATGCGCCTGGGCGAGGTATCAGAATACTGTCCTGTTGTAGAAAGTCTGTTTAAAACGATTGTTTCTGTCCATTCTAGTGTAGTTTGCAGTGAGAGCAAATTTATTAACAAAATAATGAGTGAGTGTGAGGCTTTTATTCGAGTTTGTGGACTCTGTTGATACAACAGATACCCCACAGAAAAGAAAATGATATAAATTGAGCTTAATTAAAAAAAAAACGGAAAGTTCAATGATTAAAGCAAAAAATGTTTACAATCAGTTGTAAACACAAGACAGGGTTTTGTCAAGCTTCTAGATCATACCTCATCGACTTGGCCCAGCCCGGTTTTGAACCAGAGCAGTTTGAGTGGAAACTCGCGCCACTGACCTTCACAGTACCAACAAAAGGATATATAATAAAAACATAATATTGTCCCTATTAATATAATACATCTGTAATTTTTTAACTGTAAATTTTGATGCCTACATCCAATGATAATAGATAATTTGTTTTTTATTTCAACTTTAGCAAAAATATACCAAATCCATAATTAACCAAGAAACTACCAAATCCCGACGCTATATTCTAAAAATAAAAAAGATGACAAGTCGAGCAATAGAGCAAAAGTCAAAATTGTAACGTGGATAATAAAAAAAGATCACATGAAATTTTCACTGAAAAATATGAAATAGAACTATTATATAAAAAAAGTCTGGTTTAAGATTTCATCACACGGATTTGGTACTTTTTGGAAACAGCTTCTGGATTATACCTATTGAGACGCTTTCTACATAAATAATTATTAAATATGCATGTATTGCAAATAATTGTTTGTGGTGTTACATTTTGTTCATTCTTCCAAAAAAGCCATATACGTAAATACATGATATCTTAAAATGTAACTTCAGTCAAGTGTCTTGGCATAATAATTGTAGACCATGATTTATGTTGCAATTAACATATTAAACTAATTGGTTACAAACTAAACTAGTCTTACTTTGCAATAAGACACTTAAAATATCTATATTGAAATAAAGTATTGGCAAATATTAGGAACTAGTATTTCCACATTTATCATACAGTGTAATTAATTGCATGTTTATATTTCAAAAGAGATTTATCAGACTTATGTTCAATATCAAACCAAGAAAATATTGCAAAGTGTATTTCAAGTCAATAAAATATCAACTGTCTTCCACAGTATACATTCTTAAATATAACCAGATTTGTTAAAAAAACAAATAATTTTAAAACATCCGATTGTCATTCATATGGTACCAGACATGGTAATATATTAAGCAGTTTTTGATTAGCACCCACAGCTACCACTACAAATAGTAATTGCTACTAACTCCCCTATGGTGTCAAACACATCAAATGTTTCTATTACAATGAATTTCTCTACTCATCCAACTTCCGAAAATAGTTTTCGACTTTGATCTTCACCTACTTACTTACTGCTACAAATAATAATTGTCGAACAATAAAATTTGGAGGAGCGGGAACGTAGATTTGATTTTGACAATATTTTTTGATATTCCGGTAATTTTTACCTAGGAAATGAATACATAAGTCATAATCCAGTTTTTAATGAATATTTTATATTGTATTTTTATGTCTTGAAACATTGCAACTTTACTAATATTATCATTTATCAACTATAAAAAAAGTAAGTTAGATGTTCTTTATATCATAAATATAAAATTAAATATTTATTTATATTATCAACATTTAATTCCTTATGTTACATCATTGGAAATGTATATAATAAGTGCAAAGCCCCACATTATTTTCACCAGGGGAGATATTGTCCCCGATACGTTAATTATTCCCACGACGTTGGTTTTTGCACACTAAATGCTATTCAGTATGTTCGATACATTAGACCTCATGGGGTTTAGACCTTGTGTGGTTTCAAAACCGAAATAAAACAGATTAATCGTGAAGTTTTTTGATCTCTCGGGAATACGACTTGGAGGAATTTAACTCTTAGATGTTTAACGTTATACAATATCAAAGATGTATTTGTCAACTGTATGGTCAACCCATATAAAACTACTCTAAAAATAAATTGCAAGAATGTTAAGGTTTCCTGTTAACAAAATTTTACTACATGCTAAGCGTCTAGAGGAACTGGTATAAATATGGACTTAGGCATTTATTATGGACCATCGCGGTATTTCAGTTGTACGAGTTTCCATCTATTAAATGCCTGTACACAGGGTTATTCATTATAAATTACTCACCCCTTATCATCGTTATCATTGCCTATAGAAAAAAAGTTTTAAATAAAAGTAGTGTGGTTATGACTGCATTTTGTTAAAATGATCTCAAAAGTACAGTAGCGTGCAGATTTCAGGGGATACAAAAAAATTATGTTTTTTTAAATGGGATACCCTGTATATTATTAAATTTTTGGAATGAACCTTTGTTCCTGATTTCAAAAATATACCATATGTTACCCCTACCACATACCGTTGTTATTAAACCGTTATTAAACCGAGTTATTAAACGTCGAATATCTTAGTTAAACTAGTTACTGTAAATATGGAAAAGTTAACATTATTGAAGTGAGCTATGAAAATAACAACTACTATGTTTGATAAGTGACATTTCTTTAATGAAATAATCAAAATGGTTTACAGTGAGGAAGAAAAAAACCAAATATTTATACAAAATAGATAACAAAGATTTATTCAGGAAATTTAAATATAAATAAATGATAACTCATAAAAGATGTTCGATGTGTCCACCATTATTGTCAATGCACAATTGATAACGTCTTCTTATATTTATAATTGCACAGGGAATGGCTTCATTATTTACATTCAGATTGTTTATTTCAAGTCGAATCCTGTCTTTAATGACTTGAATACTATTATTATTATTATTGACAAGACATTGTCAATAATAATAGAAATCCCCAAAAAAATGAATCCATAGGGGTCAAATCCGAACTGTTAGGTGGCCATTTAATAGGTCCATTATTCCCTATCCATATTGGGAATACATTATCAAATACTCTCGAATGGGTAGGACACTATGCGGAGTTGCCCCATCCTGCATCCAAATCATATCATCAAGTTCGGCTTCCGGAATATTCTGCAAAAGAATATTTTCTGCTTCTGGGATAATTATTTCCCGATAGGTAACTTCAGTTAAAGTATAATCATAAAATATAGGCCTAACAATTTTGATTCTGAAAATTCCATACCAAAGTTTTTCTTCCTGTTTTTTTTTTATTTATTTTACCAATCTTTTTGTGCTTGTTTTTCCACGACCTTCGATTTTTCCTATTAAAAACTGTTGCCATAGAAAAGAATGATTCATCAGTCCATAATATTTTAGTAAAAAAATCGGAATCTTCATCCAACTTTTAAATCATCTGTCGGCAAAAGTCCAGCCTTTTCCGTTTATGAGCCTCTGTTAAAACGTACGGGTAAAATTTTATATGGTCTGTAGCTGTTATTTTTTAACGTACGTTGGATTTTAGAATGCCTTTAACCTAATTGATCGACTGCATAATTTATACTACATTCAGAATTTTCTAAAAATTAATGCAATGTTTCAAAAAAGTCTATTTGGTTTGGTCTTCCTGGTTTGCTTGAACTACACGCTTTTTTCTACTAAAACTGGAGGTATTCTTCACCTTTCGGTACATATTTTTGAACGTATTTTCTGATGGTGTTGGACAATTTGGATACAACACGGTATATGCTCTTTTTGCTGCACGTTTATTTTTGTTATTTTGTATATAACAAGTAAATATTGGGACTTGTTGTTCCTCACTGTAAACCATTTTGATTATTTCATTAAAAAAATGTCGCTTTTCAAACATGATAGTTGTCATTTTCATAGCTCACTTTAATAATATTAACTTTTCCATATTTACAGTAACTAGTTTAACTAAGATATTCGACGTTTAATAACTCAAAAACGGTATATGGTAGGGGTAACGTATGGTATATTTTTGAAATCAGGAACAAAGGATCATTCCAAAAATTAAATATACATTTAAAAAAATATATTATTTTTTTGTATTCCCTGAAATCTGCACGCTACTGTACTTTTGATAGCATTTTAACAAAATTCAGTCATAACCAAACAACATTTATTTAAAACTTTTTTCTATAGGCAATAATAACGATGAACGAGGTGGGTAATTTATAATTAATAACCCTGTACCTAGTACTAGTTCAATTTAAAAGGTTTTTATGTATGGTTACCGCCACTGCTGCACTCCTAAAAACATTAGTGACAATTGAAGTTGCCGGTGCAGATACAAAGTTTTGCAGGTATCTTATTACATCAGATTATCAGATTATAACAAAATTTATTAAAGATAAAAACTTTTCATGGTAGTTGAAGTGAATATGTAGGACCTTCGTGTTCCATTATTAGTTTTATCATTTCTTGATTCAAGAAAAAATTATATTCCCATGAACATTTTTAGGTTGTTTTCAAATATAGGCTATTTTAAAGGTTTAAATATGGGCTAGGGGAGAACAATGAATTCAGTGCCTTTTGTGCAGATTCTGGGCTCATTTATCTGATACAGCTTTGTCCTTTGTATCAGACTCCACAGCCTTGATAACGGGTTCTTAGTGTAACTGTCTGCTCTTGATTTTAGTTCCCCAAGTAGTTGGAACCTAGTGTAGCCAGGCATTCACAATGGCACAACACATGAACTGAGGATTCCTCTTCCTCTTGGCAGAATCTGCATGTTGCATCCTCTACCAGACCCATCAGACTCATATGTCTATTGGGCCAACAGTGTCCTGGTAAGACCCACTATTATCCTAATAGCCTTTCTATTTTGGCATAGTAGGTCTTTTGTAAATTTAGCCGATCTTTCTTTAATGAACTCTTTGGCCTGTCTCAGTTGCGGGAAGCCCCTCCACCATTCCAAAGATTTATTTTGCATCCATTCCTTAATGGATGTTCGTATGCCTGGCTTGACCGTGCCACAAAAGGGTTCGGGTCCCACTAGGGCCGTCGATGAATCTTCTCTGGCCAGTTCATCCGCCTTTTCGTTTCCCTTATGTCCCTCGTGTCCTGGTACCCACACCATGATCAATTTATTTTGACTTCCTAGGTCTTTCAGGGCATTCACACTGAAATACTGTGGCGTATCTTTCTAGACTTATCGGAATTTTCGTTTTAACCTTATCCCGTAAATCCCGGCTCCCACTCCTTGTTCTGTCTTGGAGCCGTCCGTATACCAGATTTTTTGTGCTGTTATTGTGGGACCGTTTTTCCAGTCTTCCCTGTCTGGTATTGTAATTTGAAAGTTTTTATTGAAGTTATACTTCGGGACTATGCTGTATAGGATGCGCGTTCAACTCTAAGTATAACCTCTGGTTCTCTGTTCTGTGCAGCTTCCTTATGGGCGTTGAGCCTTGCATTAGCCTGTGTACCACTGAATGAACTTCTCCTTGGATGAATATATGTAGTGGTGACAGGTCCAACAGGACCTCTAATGCGACCATAGGAGCGGGTCTTATAGCTTTGTACGCCACTTAACAGCCTTATAGCTCCCAGCTGCAGTGTCTTAGTCCACCATCCAGGTTATCATGGGTCTCACTACCGTGGTGTATAACCATAGGGTCATTTTTGGATTCAATCCCCAGTTTTTTCCACACATCTGTCTGCACCTTCCCAGGGCAATTGTGGCTTTTTGGATGTGGGCATTCCATGTCAGTTTTTGGTCGAAGATGATTCGTAGATATTTCACCTCACAGGCAAATGGAATTTCCATTCCAATGAGCGCTAGAGATTTTAGGCCTTCCAGAGTTCTTTTTCGTGTAAAGTTGACGACTGGTTTTGTGAGGATTTATGGAAAGTCCTTCCTCACTACACCACTTGTCGACAATATTTAGGGCACTTTGTGAACGCTCTAATATCGTGTTCGCAAATCGTCCCTTGACTACTATTACTAGATCGTCAGCGTACCCTAGGCAATAAAAGCCTTTTGCGGACATTTTCAGAAGGAGTTCATCAACAGGGGTATCCACCTTTGCTTCAATGGTAGCCTCGCCTATGTTGGATATTATTACCCTCTTTTCTAAGCTGGCTTTGATCCATTGACAAAGTAGTGTTGGGACTCCTCTATTTGATAACGCATTCGTTAGCGAATACGTTGTCGCGTTATTAAACGCTTCTTCTATATCCAAGAATGTTGCCACTGCCATTTCTTTGTCATCTCGTGACTTTGTTAGTAGCCTATTTAGATCATCCAGCGTGAGGTCCGTCGACTTCCCTGGCTGGTATGCGTATTGTCGTTCACTAAGAGGATTTTCCCCATAGACTTTCGTCCCTGATATGTCCAATAATGTTTCCAACGTTTTTAGTAGAAAAGTGGACAGGCTTATGGGTCTATATGACTCGTGTATTTGGTCTGATGTCCTGCCTATTTTTAGTAGGTAGGTGACCTTCACCTTGCGCCATAGATATGGTATGTATCTCCAGGCTAAACAAGCTCTGAATATTTGACACAAATATGGTATTAATGTATCCTTCCCTTTTTGAAGCAGGATTGGATAGATGCCAGCCCAGGAGATTTAAATGATTGGAACTTACTGATGTCCCATCTGATTTTTACTGGTTTTACTATCTCGGTGGCAAGCCTCCAGTCCTCAGGTCTGAACCTCTCCGGCCTTTGGGCCTGGTGTAATATATCCTCTGAGTCTGTCAAAACCAAGGAGCCCGGAATGTGCCTTCATAAGTAGTTGGATACTTTCCATTGATGTTTCCGTGTAGGAGGTTCCATCCACTTTTTTGAGGGTGCCAACTTCGCTTGCAGTATAACCATCCTTGGCCAGGACTCTATGGATTCTGGATGCTGCAGGGCCGTCATTGACCTCACAAAACCTCCTTCAAGAGTCTCTTTTGGCCTTGCGGAGTTCTTTGTTGTATTGCGTGAGTTTGGCTTTGTAGGTGTCCCAATCTTGGTTGGATTTGGCGTTATTGAACAGTTTTCTCACTTTTGTTCTGAGGCCTTCTAGATGTTTGTTTCACCAGATTGTTTTACCCGTGTTTTTCCTTGTTTTTTCTGAGCAGTTTCCCTGATAAGCAGCTATTATCGCCTCGCTTACCTGTTCCACTGCCATCTCAAGTCTCTCTACATCCCTTCCTGACGCTCTTCCTCCCTGCAAATACCCCTTGAGGGATTCAGAGTATCCTTCCCAGTTGGTTTCTCGGGGATTTCTGAACTTTGTTTCCGTGAGGGATGGAGTCGTGATGTTAAATCTTATGTGCATGTGATCGGAGCCTGATGGCTCTTATGATACATGCCAATTTTTTAAATTATTGCTTATATTAATTGTAAGTACATAAAGTTGTATCCAAGACTTCTTTACGCACAGAAGTAACAAAAGTAGGGTTCTTGCCTGTTAGCTATTAATAACCCCTCACCTAGAATGAATTGTAATAGAGACTCACCCCTTGTGTTGGTATCGGTGCTTCTCCATATCGTATGGTGTGCGTTGGCATAACTTCCTATTATTAATGGAAGGTTCCTCCCCCCCGCAGTAGGCAACTATGTCGCTCAATAATTGCGGAGGGCAGATTCTTTCATCGCCTTGGAAGTAGGCGGAGCATAGCACCCAGCTCCTCGTCTCCTCCCCCGTTGACGCTGTTAGGGTAGCTGTAACAAAATCATCGATGCAAAGCACCGGGATTAGTGTGTATCTTACTCTATTGCTATATACAATACACGCTCTTAGTTTACTTGAAAATATATTGTACATCAACTTACCTTGTGGTTGCTGCGGGCCTTCCAATGACAAGCCAGGGTTCCTGCAGTAGGGCAATATCTATGCCTTCTTTTCCGAATCTCCTACATAAAATGGCCGAAACAGCCTTGGCATGATGGAGATTCGCGTGCAGCACCCTGATCTCTTAATTTATTTCGGTGAGGATCCGTTCAAAGGCTGGCCCTCCCCCTCCATGGACGTTATCCGCTGCATTGCAAGCCTCTTGGGCGACCTTTGCCCACTTTTGTTTGAGGAGCTTCTTTGTTGGGCAGGGTATTCCTGTGTAACCTCCCTGTCCGGATTGTGTTCCTGTTCCTTTAGGCGGAACGTAATCCTTCCCATCCCGAAATAGGGACACATTTCTGTTTTTTAAGTTCTTCCCCACTTTGGTTTGAGGAGCTTCTTTGTTGGGCAGGGTATTCTTGTGGAACCTCTCTGTCCGGTTTGTGTTCCTGTTCCTTTGGGTGGAACTTAATCCTTCCCATCCCGAAATAGGGACACATTTCTAGTTTTTTAAGTTCTTCCATGGATTGTTTATCCATGGAGAAGGTCCAGACTTGTCCCTTGTCCTATGGGGGTTTTTCCCAAACACCGTTCAGAGGTTTGTATTTAGCCTCCTGTTGCTCACCCTTAGCCTGGTGAGTATTATGTTGGCCTCTAGCCTTTGGCCATCCTCATAGGGAACGTACACGCTGCATGCATGCAGCCCCGGAAGCTCGCTCCTCTACAACGCTTTGAGACTTGCGCCCTGTCAGGGTTGGAGTGTGGGAACGTGACCCCCCAAAGCCACAGTGCACTTGCAAAGCGTACTTCAGGTCCTTCTAACGGAATCTTGTCGTATGCTTCCATGATGGAGCTTTGGACGGCTTTCAGCCTTTCTGGCTCCAACATTTCTAGTGGGAACCCGTCCTGCACTACCGCAACTTTCTCAGCAGAAAGGGCTTCCTTGAAGGACAATTCCTCCAATTTGGCCCTTTTCTTCTGCCTTTGTCCGCTGGGAGCTGTGACGGTTATCTGGCGGGGCCTTTTTGGGCCTCCTGTCTGCCTTTCTGGCTTGGCTTTTTCACTTTGGGTCTGTGTTTAGTTTGGTTTTCTGGTTGCGCCTCCGGCCTTTTAGCCTGCGTAACCTTTTTTTTTTTTACGTCTACCACGAGTTCCCACGAGAAGTGTTGGTCAGCTCGGCCAGAGCCCCGCATGACCTAGTAAGTTGTACATACAAGGGGATGCCACCTGGTGCCCCCAGAAATTGTAAACGACCGCATCTTGGACCCTGCGGTCACTCAGCCCTCGGCACGATATCTTACATCTTAGCTTGGGTCAAGGTGAGTCGTACTTGGTTTTCACTACTCATCCTCGACCTTGCCAGCATGAGTGACCCTACCAGGAGTATAAAAAAACTCCTGCCGGCATCGCTCTCATAATCATCGCAGTTACTTAAGCCTTTCCACCCCAGCAAGGTCCCACGACTCCTTGGAAAGGATGTTGTTATTATTATTTAAGATAAAAATTTATAATTTGTTTTTCTTTTTTAGTTTTAAAAAATTTGTAAAGTTTCAAATAAACTTCTTTTGCATTATTTTGGTTTATTTTTTAGTTTTACTCCTGGCGCTTTCAATGTATGCAGTTTGGGTGAAAATTATATATTAGCCATATTTGTTGCATAGTTGGTCAAACTAATAAAAGTACATCGTTTTAATTATTAGCTCTTAAAAAAAGATATTTTTTCGATACTCGAAAAATCGCTTTACCATCATATTACACAATAAATTAAATTACAGTTGCCAGATTTTTGCAAACTTTTAGCAAAAAATACGACGTTAAGATCTCAAAAGTAAAACGGTAGCCATTATTTGTACCAGTTCCTCTATGTATACAGGATGTTTCAATGTTAAATGTACATACGTTAATTGTAGATAGAAGGCTCTTTGAAGGTCCCAAATTACCCATTGCATTAAGTATTCAATACTGAGATACAGGACGTTTTATTGATTTTGGCCAAATATTTCTTTGGTTTGACCACCCGGTATAATCGGTTCATACTTGTTACGTATATTTTACTGGAAAAATCTATAAAGTCCAAAATCATTATCCAAGTCTGGATTTTAAAAAATATACTGTTTGTGATTTCTTATAAAATAAAACAACACTCTATATAGCATAATTTTGAAAAAAAAAATAGACCACGTCATTTGGTCTATTTTTTTTTCAAAACAGATTTTCAAAATTATGCTATACAGAGTGTTGTTTTATTTTATTTTATAAGAAATCACAAATAGTATATTTTTTAAAATCCAGACTTGGATATTGATTTTTGGTATGTATAGTATAATACAGGTTTGTTTCACACTTGAATCATCACTGCGTATTAGAAACTATTGTCCTGTTTAATAGCCATTAAAGGGTAAGATGGTCTAACGTGTGTAAGGCATAAACTACATAATATTTTGTTACGTCATTATTACAGTATTATTCTGTACAGAATTTATTTTTTATTTTAAATTCGAGTTTAGAGGCCTTTTATACTCCAAAAGTCCAACATGTATAAAAAATATTTAGTTATTGTATTTTTTTTGTGTTTTTTTTTTACTTTTAAATATGCGTCGTATTATCTTTTTTTTACCCAATGCCGGACAGTTCTCCCATGGCCTCCAAACCTCATGGGAGTCACACCAGCAATTTAACTACAACCACTACCCACATCCCACAGGGTTAGTGGTTGTAGATTCCAGAAACAATACTATTATTAATATAATTGACTAATCTAAGAAATAATTTTAGAGTTCCTTTGGAGAGGTTTAAGTCTGCAAGAAGAACCTTACAAGAGGTTGGAACACATGTACAGCAAGTGAAGATAAGATATGGATTTGGGGGCCAACACCAGAACCATTATCAAATTACTTAGATGTAATTATTTTCTTATATAAGTATTTAGCAGAAAATTTCGAAAAGAGTTGAACAGTTTTTATCTTATATCTAAAATTAATACGACACAATTATTACATTCACTTAAGAAATATTTAATCAGTTGCACTCATTATAAAAGTATTTTATCAGGAATAATCTTATTGATGTCTCAAAATCTTGTTTAAATTGTTTTCGCATCGACTAAGTATTTAGCAGAAAATTTTGAAAAGAGTTGAACAGTTTTTATCTTATATCTAAAATTAATACGACACAATTATTACATTCACTTAAGAAATATTTAATCAGTTACACTCATTATAAAAGTATTTTATCAGGAATAATCTTATTGATGTCTCAAAATCTTGTTTAAGTTGTTTTCGCATCAACTTCAAATTTGTTAGGCTGCCTAACAGAATGTTTTTCTAACATATTCAATAGAAGAATACTTCGAATTTCTATAATTCAAAACTCCCCGAAACCCTAATTTTTTCATTGGTATATAATTTGTAATTTTGTAATTTGTTTTCATCAACTCGAAATTGCTTTCACTCTAACTTTTCTCAAAAAGTAAATAATTTTTTAATGTAGGTATATTACAATGTATAGATATAACATGTATTTAAGAAACCATAAACTTATAATTTAATTAAGTATTAAAAGCCGCTAATTTTGATATTTACATGTACCCAGTTACAAACATACATTTCCACAACTGTCAACTGTGTATTGCTGATTGTTAATAAAATCATTTATTATTTTAGTCAGACATATGAAAAAAAAAGGAAACACTCGATTCTGACTTCATTTTCATGTAGTTTAAAATCCATTTAGTATGTCAACATTGTAACAAAGGATAAATAAAAATTAGTTAATTATGTTTACTTAATATTATACCTCGTATTATACTTGTTATTCTATAAAGTATACTAAAATGAATACCACTTGAGCTAATAATTTTTGGAGGGAATACTTTTTCATTTCCATGTAAACATATACAATTTTATGAGAAAAAAATATCTGATGTGGCCAGCACATAACTTTCTTATACCGGTATATATCGTCCTGATCTAAAAAAATCATTCTATTTAATTCTTCACTTACCTCAATTCAATTTTAATAGCGTACCTTGAAATGTTTCATTAATATTTTTAAATAATTAATTATCAGCATAATTCGATACTGTCAATAATAATTCATGTCATATATTCTAATAATTTTTTGTTATTGACACTTTTGTAACTAAATTAGACCTTTCAAATGTCAAACTGTTAAATTTATTCTAACCCCATTTTATGAGGCCAAATGTGTAAAATATTTCAATTTACATCAGCTTTATTTAAGTACTTGGAAAATATACTTTATTCGCTTGATATAGTGGACATGATTTATAATCTTTCATCAAGAATATATATTTTTTGTAAAGTCCAATACAAAAAAAGTTTGAGTCCCGTGGACCCCCTTTCAGCTGGCCAATTTTGCTCATCACCGAATTTTTCATTGTCTTTGGTCTTTAGAACAAGTGTACCAAATTTAAGAGCTTTATATCAAAAACTATGGCTGCTTTCGCAATACTACAGACATGGGGACAGTTTTTTCATAAAGTTATGTTTTTCATTATAATTCATCGAGATTCTTCCAGAAATGCAATAACAATTTTCTAATTTTTTCCCCGAAATTGTACCTTTTTTCTTCTTTCATTCATTATGTCTCTTCTGGTGGTACCACATTCACCAAATTTAATGTGTCACCTAAAATGTTGATATTCTTAACTGCCAAATTTGGGAAGTCTCCCATTAGTATTTTTTGAGTTATGTGGATACACACATACACACACATCCACACACGTACCGATAGACATCATTCGGAAAATAGTCAGAATGGATTTAGGACGGTTCAAAACGTATATATCAATCAAAATCTCGACGTCGAAAAAAGTCGCAATTACTATACTTCCTTATATTAGATATAAGCAAGTAATAAATCACTACTGAATATTCAACTTCTTATATTTTCGCATTGATTTGTTGTAATGTAAAGTTGACAACAATTTTCCATGGAAACGAAAATTATTCTCAAAAATTATCTGCTGTAGTCAATAACAAAACCTATTCAGATGTGAATGTTGGTTAGCACCCCATTTCAGCTTTTGAATGTTTAAAGTGAGTGTAATTTATACTTATCTTTAATAATAGATGTTTCATATAATAGGTTCTTCGAAAAGGAAACTAATCAAAATACTTTTGTAATTTATATTGAATTGCCGAATGTAGAAGAAAAATATTAATATTTAAAATTGGCGTTATGTATCTATTTACAAATTCAGATTTTACTTTTAAACCATTTTATTTTTTGTTGAAATTGTATGCTTAATTTTAAATTATTTAATTATTTTACAAAAAAACAATGAAGAAAAATTAATCAAATTTTAAAAAAGTGCTAATATTGATTACATCTTTTATAATTTTAAGACGTTTATTTTTTATTTGATATTGATATCAGTACTAAAATCATTTATATAGAATGACTTAGACTTCATTAGTCAGACTGAACAAACTTTGAGTCATTTGTTTCTAATAGGGGAAATTTAAAAACAAGAATATTTACTTGAATTACATTAGCAATTTTGTACTGAATGAAGCTACAAAAATTATTATTATTCTTATTATTATTAATATTATTGCATTAGACTGTGTTCATTAGCCAATCACTAGAATTTTATTCTATTAATATTGTGTATTTTTTCCTAAATTAACCTAAGTCAGTTTAAGAAATAAAATGGAAGTTGCAAACAAATTCATAACAAGGAACACTCTTTTCTCGCCCAATGGTCTGTCGAGGCCATTTCATAGCAGCACACTGAGGGCCACATCAAAAGATATAACAAAGAGAAATACACATAATGATCACAGAACTAGCTTAATGCATATAGAGTACATTATACATTTTTACAAAAAGTAATGCTGAGAACATTTTAATAAATTAACTAAACTAAATAAAAATAATTAGGATTCATGCTGATTTTTGTATACAGGGTGGGGCAATAGTGCGTCGGACTCCGATATCTCGAGTTCTATGATAGCTAGAAATTAAAAAAAAAAAAATGCAACTAAACTAGATAAAGTCTATAACTGGAAATTTTTTCGAATATACAGGGCGAGCCAAGACGAAATTATAGGATCAAGTGCCTTTTTTAAAATGGAATGCTATGTATATCAGTACATTTTTTGAAGCCTCTTTCTAGATTATTCATTGCTATATTATTATTGACTATCTCCCAACCACTTTGATGTAATGAATTTTTTTTGTTGAAATAATGCCATATGCAGATACATATTGAAAAAAATTATCAGTCACAATTATTGGTTTTAAGAAAAACTTATGTGAATACTAGTTACGAGACATCTAATTAATGTTTTTGAATCATTTTTACTTCCTAAAAATGTACAGTGTGGCCAAAATTATTTTTCAATAAAGAACTTTTTAAATTGAATTTTCTCAATTTTTTTCAAATTGTATATTTTTCAATGATATGATGTCGAAGTGAAAAACGAACATTTTTTTGTAAGTACTTCCCTATGGCTAGTAGTAGTAGTAGCTACTTATTTTACTAGGCAAGTAGGCCACAATGGGCCCTTTTTACCTAGGGACCTACAGTTTAGCGTGGACTCCGAACCACGGTCCTCGACTGTCAACTAACCCACCGCCTGGGCCTGCCCGCCTGCACCGCTAGCAGAGTGGCAAACCTCCTGGGTAGGTCTCTTCAACCCTCCACCCGGGCTTGCCTCTCCGCCTGCATCAGGCTAGCGGCCTTCCCGGGATTGTCTGTTGACAGCCTACCGACTGTTAGATGAGCTATCGTTCATCCATCCAATTGCCGGACTCGATCAGCGCTGCTTAACTTCACTGATCGAATATCGGAAATTAAACGGATGCCCATACCTCATCCCCCTCCCTATGGCTAATTACATTCATTTTCGTATTATTGAGCATTAAGTACAAAATTCAAGAATAAACTTAAAAAAATAGAGGTTTCTTCAAATAATTTATTAGAAAAAATTATAATAAGTGCTCCACATGTTGCTCATTTTGATTGACACATGTCTCTATGCGCCTTTGAAATGAGGTTTCTACTGTTTCCTGATAGATCTAAAGGCAGTTATTATCCGTTCTTTCATTTTTTGTACTATTGTTGGTATGTCTTTATAAACAATTTCC
This sequence comes from Rhamnusium bicolor, assembly GCA_029963845.1. NCBI lineage: Eukaryota > Metazoa > Arthropoda > Insecta > Coleoptera > Cerambycidae > Rhamnusium > Rhamnusium bicolor. The sequence continues at coordinate 20,036 of JANEYF010003497.1, read as the reverse complement.
TTCACATATCCCCATAAAAGGAAATCCAGTTTTGTAAGATCTGGGGATCTAGCAGGCCATTTAGTGGTGAAGCACCATCTTGCTGAAACCACATCCTATTTCGAATCCTTTCAGGAAGATCACCAATAATTGTGGCAGATAGTTTTCCAGAAAATGAAGATAAATAGCTCCAGTCAATGTACCATAAAAGAAATGTGGCCCTATTACATGTTCTCCAATAATTCCTCCCCAAACGTTTATTGACCATCTGTGCTGGTTATCAACTTGCCTAAAAAAGTAAGTATTTTCCGAAGCATAATTAATAACGGAAATTATGCCTATTAACAAATCCATTTTTATGAAAAGTTGCCTCATCAGTGAATAAAACATTACTGAAGAAAGTGACATCTTATGTTTTATCTCTGGTCCAATTACAAAACTGTAGACACCTTTGAAAATCGTCATCAGATAGTTCCTGGTGCATTTGCATATGATATGCATGAAACTTATTTATTTTTAAGATTCCTATTAATGAGCTCACTTCTCTCTGACTAATATGGGGATTATCAACCGTTGTCAGCACCACAGAAAACTCATTTTCTTCGTTCACAACACATTTTATTCTTTCACTTTTTTTATATTCGACATTTCCAGTTTCCACAAATCTATTGAGAAGGTTTTGGAATCTGCTAACATCAGGAATCCTTCTTTCAGGATACCTTTGCTTATAAATTCTATTGGCAAGCAAACACTTTTTGTCTGACTCGCCCAAAACGAAAGTCATGTTTACAAGTTCTGCCTCATTAAAATTCATTTTATAAAACACGAAATATTTTAAATTTAATGCAAATCCTAACTGACAACCGACAAATGTGATAAATGTTCGTTTGTACAAAACAATTTATACTAAACTGAGGTATTATTGCTTGTGTCAATCAAAATGGGCAACATGTGGATCACTTATTATAATTTTTTCTAAAGAATTATTTGAAGAAACCTCTATTTCTTAAGTTTATTCTTGAATTTTGTACTTATTGCTCAATAAAACGAAAATGGTTGCAATTAGCCATAGGGAAGTACTTACAAAAAATGTTCGTTTTTCATTTCGACATCACGTCGAAAAATATACATTTGAAAAAATTGAGAAAATTCAATTTAAATAGTTCTTAATTGAAAAATAATTTTTGGCGACCCTGTACATTTTTAGGAAATAAAAATGATTCAAAAACATTAATTAGATGTCTCGTAACTAGTATTCACATAATTTTTTCTTTAAACCCATAATTTGGTGATTTTTTCAATATGCATCTGCAGATGGCATTATTTCAACAAAAAAATTCATCACATCCAAGTGGTTAGGAGATAGTCAATAATAATATAGGAATGAATAGAGTCTAGAATGAGACTTCAAAAATGTACTGATATACATAGTATTCCATTTAAAAAAAGGCACTTGATCCTGTAATTTCGTCTTGGCTCGCCCTGTATATTCGAAAATAATTTCCGGTTATAAACTTTTTTATCTAGTTTACTTGTATATATACATATATTTTTTAATTTCTAGCTATCATAGAACTCGAGATACCGAACTCTGATGTCCTATTGCCCACCCTTTATATAAATAAATAATATCACAGTCTTTATCCTATCCAGTGCTATGCTACAAATGATGCAAGAAGTTGAGTTACTTATTTTTAAAATTATGATTCAGAGTAAGTAGAAAACCTGATGTAAAAAAGTCTAAACATTAGCAAATGAACTGATTTAGCTTCTTCTTGTCTTACGCTAATGACTGTGTATAATAAAATTCGGCGATTATATTATTTATCATGCATGTCTTCTTGCGCTTGTAATTTTTATGAGATGAATCATGACAGCACACTGATATGCCATCATGTTACCATTTTCAGTTTTGATTACAAACTTTAATCGGAGTTAACCAAAAGTAACAAAAAATTAAAAAAAAAAATCGTTTTGAAAATGCAAATATTCATTCGGAGAGGCAATGTACTTATGTATTTATATTTTTTTAGGCCCAATATTATGGACCAATTTCTATTGGAAATCCCCCGCAAAAGTTTAAAGTTGTCTTTGACACTGGATCATCCAATCTTTGGGTTCCTTCTAAAAAGTGCCATTTCACCAATATTGCTTGCCGTAAGTTCTTATTTTTTTCGTTATTGATAGCAGGGATCAAAGATCATATTGTTGTTTATGAACTACAAGATAAATAATGCTGCTGTAATCTGTGATAACAAATTTTTAAGTGAATAATTAAAGAAAAATTTGTTCAATGAATAAATAAACTATAAAGTTTTGTATACATTAATTTATGAACATGGAAATAATGAAAATATACCATGTGATGACACTAGGGTTTCACTTTGTGCAAAAATAAAGTCTTAGAAATGACATTTAATATAAATAAGTCTCTAAATAAAATAGTGAATTTTGTTTAAAATTTTGGTAATGTTTCATCTCTTGGTTTCAATGTTTCCCACTGAAATTTTTGTTCTTGATATATTTTCGCACATATTAAATATTTCATTTGAGCTGGGAAATATTGCAATTTTATAGAAAACTTCTATTGTAAAACCAATACCAAGAAAACAAAGTCTGAAAAACTTTAATGATCCAATAAGCCTTTTTTCAGTACCATTAAAAATCGCCAAAACTGCATTATATGAACATTTATTCTTTTTATGCAACCGAAAATAATATATTGTCATCATATAACCAATCAGGGTTTAGAGAAAAGCACAGTATAATACAACCACTGCATTGACAACTGTAATAGATGATATTCTTGGTGGCATAGATGAATCAAAAAATACATCCCTCGTACTTCTAGATATGTCGAAAACATTTGATTCTATTAATATTAATATACTGTTTGCTGAATTAAAATTTGCTTGACTTTCCAATAGTCTTGGTTGAATGGAATCTTACCTGCTAAACCGTTGACAAATTGTATGCTTAAACAATCCAAATGGCCAGATATACTCACAGCTAAAGACCTAATTTCAGGGGTACCCCAGGCTCTGCTCTTGGATCCCTTATTTTTAGTATATCCACTTTTGATTTGCAAAAAGTTCTCATATATTGTAGTGTGCAATTTTATGAGGACGATCTTCCAGATATAGTTATTCAGCCAACGATTATATTGATGCACAAAACAAAATAAATTTTGATTTCTCTGAAATAGGTAACTGGTGCAAACTTAATTCACTTATATTAAATGCAAGTAAATGCAAACATATTCTTTTTAATAAACAAGGTAAACAAGACTTATTTAAAAATATGTTTGAAAGGCTTAGATCTAGAAACTGTAAACTCCGTCAAAAATCTTGGTTTGATAACACAGGCACACAAAAAAAAGTTTTGCACTACCCAACAGACTACTATACCTATACGTATTTTGGGGCGCTGAAATCGAATCCGAGATCAGAATTGACTCGTCACGTCAGGATTTTGACATAACCTCCAAAAACAAATAAAATCCAGCCAAAACAGGTTGAAAATAAATTAAAAGCCTAAACGAGTTAACCACTTTACCTATATGTATTTTGGGGTGCTGAAACCGCATCCGAGGTCAGCATTGACCCATCACGTTAAAATTTTTACATAACTTCAAAAAAATCTTTATAAATTCCGTTACGATCTTCTATTGTAGCATACCGTCTTACTTTCGAAAGTCTTTTGTAATGGCAATATTTTTCTCTTTGTATTTTCTGGTTATCCCGTTTGAACATCCAATAGTAGTCTGCCATCATATTCCCATCCCATCTTCCTTGATATCGGCGCTCCATCTCACGAATATCTAGGTGAAACCATTCCCCCTTGCTCTTCACTATAATCTAGATTTTCAGGAATGAAATTTATATGCAAGAAGTGTAATTTTAGGTTCATTAAGCAACCCAGGTTCTCTAAATTCTTAAGAATTTAGGTTCTCTAAATATACAATTAAAACTCAGCCGCTTTTTAGCAGTTAACCCTTTATAAATCACACTGTTTAGGGCCGGTATATCCACTTCCTGATAAAGTTACCGAACAGATACATTTGAGAATAAAACCGTTAAACCAGTAAAATAATAGTTACGGTTTATAAATTTTTGCAGAACAGTTCTTCTATTTGAAAATATACTTTGCTGTGATCAGTTTTTTGCAAAAGTAGAGACATAATAATTAATATAAATCTATTTGGTAACTAACAGCCACTCTACCAGAAGACGGATATAATGGGCCTTAAGCACATATTAGGCAGTTGTGAATATGTTACAATTGTTTTCAGTTCTGCACAACAAATATGATTCTAGTAAATCATCATCTTATAAGAAAAATGGTACCGACTTTGCGATCAAATATGGTACGGGAAGTCTTAGTGGATTTTTGTCAACTGATGCTCTTGGGGTAAGAAAATTTATTTTACAAAGTTTGTAATATTAGAATAGAAATATTTATTAATACCATATTATTTACTAATTTAATTTCATAGTAAACAGTATAATTTTTAGGTCGGTTCTTTAACAGTCAAAGACCAAACTTTTGCCGAGGCTATGAGTGAACCTGGACTAGCTTTTGTAGCTGCAAAATTCGATGGTATATTGGGCATGGGTTATAGCAAAATTGCTGTAGATGATGTAGTTCCAGTATTTTACAATATGGTCAACCAAGGACTTGTTTCTCAACCAATTTTCTCATTCTATTTGAACAGGTAATGTTTTATTTTGTCTAAAAAATTATAACTGTGTTATCATTAGTACAAAACTTGGAACAATTCTATTCTCATTAGAGCATTATTTGATATAAAATGTTGGTACTTGTTTTTTTAGAGATCCAGACTCTGCTGAAGGTGGAGAGCTTATCCTTGGTGGATCAGACCCAGCTCGCTATACTGGTAATTTCACATACCTTTCAGTAGATCGTCAGGCTTACTGGCAGTTTAAAATGGACGAAGTTCAAATTGGTTCTAACTCTTTCTGTAAAGATGGCTGCGAAGCTATTGCTGACACTGGTACTAGCTTGATTGCAGGGCCTGTTAATGAAATTGCAGCAATTAACAAGGTAAAATCCTGCTTTATTAAAATAGATCTTCACTCTTGGGTATATATTATTAAATAATTATTGTATCAGAAGACCCAAGTTTTTTTTGTAATACGGTATTCGGTATATTTATTTTCTATTTTTTAAATACAAAAAAGCATGGAATTAAAATGAAAATCAATAACTATACCAAATCAAAATATTTTTTAATTAAACAAAAATTGAAATTTAACATTTTAAAATAATTTTATTAATTTAATATTTAATTATTATATTAATTCTTGCACATATGGTGTGCTTTTGCTACAGTAAGATGATTGGGAAAAAAATGCATCAGTGTCACGTCACCATCGGCTTTGACTTCAGAAATCTAAATTAACATTTTTGATCTCTTCGAGTTCTTTTTGTATAAGTACCAACATGCTATTATAAAATCAAAGAATTAGAACCTGAAACACGGAAATGGAGTTCATATTGACCTCAGTCAAGTTTTGTGTTCCTTAAATATGTTTTCATATTTCACAATATTTTTTAGTAAAATTCGGTATATGCATGATTTTTATATTAAATGTAATTATGTAAATTTACTTAAATTGTTACCACAATAACAAAAAACGGTAGGAATATAATCTGTTAAAAAAAATCAACAGAAGAGATATTCTGACGTCATTCTATTTGTTTTGATGTGCTGTATTAAAATCTGCATTAGATAGTTGTAAAACAGTGTAAAGCCTGTTAAAAATTCAGTAATAGTAATAGTAATAGTAATAATAGTAATAAATTTATTAACCAGAATAACATACAAAGTACAACAGGCAAGTCAAGTAATAGGAATACAATGAGAACAACATATAAGTATAAATATGATTAAAAGTATAAATTGTAAAAGTATAAAAGCATGAGTTGTAAAAGTATTGTAAAAGGTATAAAAGTATAAAGCATAAATTGTAGAAGAATAAAAGTATGCAAAATTAAAATACATTAAAATTTATAGACTAATATAATTCATGAATAATTGCAAATAATTCATTTTTGACATAAATTGTAAAACCACCATGTAAGTGAGACGTTCTAGAAAAATAAGAAACAAGTTTGTATCCAGGCAAAAAAACACATTCAATATCCCGATTTTCATACCAATGTTCACAAATACATATGTCTATTTTATGTTGATGAATAAACAGTTCAATTTCATTTAATTTGTTATTTAGACACTATATTAATATGAGTAATATTACATGTATTATTAAGCAATTTATTTGTATTTAAGTGTTTTCTAATCTGTACTTCCGTGTTTATGGATTCGCTCGTTCTTCTGATTGTTGCGCAATCCTCCTTTACAGTAAAAAACGTGAGACTAAGGCTCCCCCTCGGCCACACGTCACGTCTCCATGCATTCTTAAAGTGCTCCTGACATATTGTCACTTTCATAGATTTGTATAGATCTGGTCGTTTCGATTCATGTTCTTCACACAGAACTCCTGGAAATTTATTCTCTAGGGTCCTCTTTAAGTCATCGGGCTGTGTCTCTGGTTTCAGTCTTGTCACATGTAATGAAATTAGCTTTGGAACAGTTTGAATGTTTGTAAATTCGTCATTTTCCCCAATTACGAACCTTCTGCTCTTCCTATTTTTCGGTTTCTCCCAGCCATCATCGTACGGAGAGTTACCCAGTTCCTGTATTTCATTTATTTTACAGGCTGTTTGTGCTTGTAGAATGGCATCTTTTACTTGGGCTGGTTGAAATTTATGTTGATTTTCAATGTGCCATTCATTTTTAGTATTATTATTAATCGTTTTGTTGTTAGTTCGTACAGAATACTCGATGAGGCTTTGGCCGCATGTGTCTCTGTTTTTGATATATGTTGTATTGTCGGAATATTAGCAATCAATTCCTCCTGCACTTGGGGACTTGTATTAATCACATTATCGATAGTTTTTATGGGTTGTTCTGCAATTTCAATGTTTTTTGTGAACTTGCTTTTTGTGTAGGTGTTTTTATTTTGTATTTGGTTTTTGTGATCTTCTGTTAGATACAAAATTTTTTTCATCCAATAATTTCTTATTTTCTAGTAAAATTGCATATTTTTCATCTTTTTCGACTAAAAGATTTTTTAATAACTTATTTTCATTTTTTAGCCATTCAATAATGCTATTTTCAATATCAATGTTTTTTGTACCACTTTCCTGTGTTGAGGTGCCACACTTTATATCTTGGCTTGTGCTTCTACAGCAGTTTATTCTACTTTCATCAATTACATTAAAATTTTTTCTTTCAGAACAACTTTTGTGATATGCACTGCCACAGTATACACACACCACTACAGAAATTAGTTTATTTTTACAACATTTATATGATTTATTGAACTTTTTCACAGACTGATCTTAACTAGCTTTTAACTCGTCAGCCATCTTGAGTATGTATTGAGTGTTTTACGATGAAAAAAAAAAATATACCGATTATCCAAATTATTGTTTAGTACTTTAATGTCAATAGGCTCATTTAGTGAAATATTATTTTACCTATTTTTTATAAATTTTTAAATTGTGTATAAACAACCTAAACTAAATTTCATATCAATTGAATGACAATTGAGGGATATTTTGCATTTGAATAATCAAATGCATTGTCTCGCCGAGCACGCCAGAGTGTCGTCAGCAGGTCCTATTAATTATGTTCCCCCCGCAAAGAATATACAGCATTAGGTATATGGCGGACACATTTTAGGTGACCTCGCTATTTTAAATTAGTTTAATTATGGTATTCTGTGCCATTAACATTGTGCGAAAATAATTATATAAAAGCAGATTCTTCTAATTTGCTGAAAGTGGAGGCTAATACCGTTTGTCTTTGTATTTTTAAAAGTTCTATTCGAGGAATAACATGCATTCGTTTTCGATTTTTCTGACAATCAAAGATATGTGTAATAACACCAGGTATTAATTTAATTGCCACATTATTCATTAACTTGATATAGATGTAATTTTACATGTCTTCTTCAGGCTAAAAATAATTTAAAATTATCTCTTTCCTGTTTAAAATTCAAAAAAATTTGCATTAAAAATGATCCTCACAAGTTTTAATAGTTTTGTTGCCTAAAAGATTTACTCAATGCTTAGTTTTTTGCCACAACTGGAATGAAACTTTTCATTCTAGTCGATGGTGTTTGTTAGTATTGTTCTTGATTATATTTATTTGTTGTTCATGTTTATGTTCAACTGTGTGCCTACCTTCCGTCTTTCAATCGGCACCTGCTATCAGCTGTAGGGTAACATGGTGGAATTAATATTTAGTTAACTATAACTATAACTTAATGTCCGTGCAGCAATATAGTATTTTAAAGTTATGTATCGCAAAATAGCAACAAAGTACACAAACCTAGTTTTGCTTAAATAAAGTACATGAGTCTTGCTGGTATTTTGCAATATGTAACATTGCAGTGCAATATTACTGCATGGATATTAGAGTGATTGCTTCAAAGTTACAGCAAATTAAATATTAATTACACGACAATGGAGCGGTATTCAGGTCGCTGACTTTTAACAGTTCGGCCGAATGTGAAGTTTGCAGCCGAGGCCAAACAAACTTTGGATAAGGCCAAGATGCACACAACATTTTTTAGGCAACTGTCTCGAAAAGTAAAATAAAAATATTTTTAAAATTGTTTCGCACAAACAACTGCAGACATGGACAAAATTTTGCAAGAAGCCTAGTAGGCTGACATTTTTAATTCGTTTGACAAATGAAAACGACACTGGATAGTTTACTGACAAGCCTTGCCATTTCTGTCATTAGTAAAAATGAGTGATAGTGACAGCGATAATCCACCGGAAATTTATGAAGCTGCAAATGCAGCAACTCTAAATTTATTAGCTGATAAATCCCAGCAGATGTATCTCAAACAGAATGAGAGTTTTATGGAATGGTGCGATACATGTAAAGCTAAGAATTTGAACGAAGAAGCATTTCTTGTATTCTTTTTGGAAAAAGCCAAATCTTTCAAATCATCAACATTATGGTTCTACTACTCCATGTTGAAATCTACAGTTATGGTCAAAAATAACATTGATATTAGCAAATTTCCAAAGTTGATTGCTTTTTAAAAAAAAAAACAAAGTTGTGATGTTCTGGACTAATGGAGATTAACAAATTACGGTTAACAATAGATATATTGACTTGCCAGTAGTGCATTACATGTACAAGTGACATTTGACAATTAGCTTGTTCCTAACTTAACATGTTATAGTCTAAAGAAGGTTTCACACTCATATTTGAAGGGCAGTACATACTACTGCATATGTCACATCCTCCTTTTCTGCTTTTTGTTTAACACTTCACTTATCACTAGAGCTGTCCGATGTGCCTGGAGTACAGCCACGGTCTTGCGCTGTCGTCACACATGCCGATTTAGAAGTGATTTACGCTGCAGTTTTATTTGAAAGGTTAATGCGTAAGGTTGTACCTATAAATTATACATAATGTCAAACGCGCCAAAGGGTAAAAAACGACCGTACGCGGACACAGTGAATAAATTTATGCAAAATAATTTGTAAAGTTTGCAATCAAGACTTAATGTGCTGGCACAAAACAGATTGTCGTCGTCATATCAATACCGTGCAACATCAAAATAAAAAAATGGGATGCCTTTGACAACTCAGTTTATGTTTGATTTATTGTTAATGTTAATAGCCTGTAATATTCCGCTACACATACTGGATAAACAACCATTTCGGGAGTTTTGGAATAAATACAATCCCCAGGTGAACTTACCAAGTCGTACATCGTTATGTAGATATATTCCAGCTGTTCGTGAAGACATTGTAAATAGGATTAAATGTGGATTAAAAAATACACGGCTCTGGTTATGTATTGATGAGACGACAGATTGTAAAAAAAATTCTATTTTAAATATTATAGTACGTGTACTTGACCCTGTTAAACCAACATTTCCACGGCTTTTTATTATGCTGAATATTTTCAACAAATAAAAGCTGTAATACTACAGTTCAACCCTAACGAGGCTGCAGCTATTACGGAAAGCCAGACAAGCTTTCAAGGCGTTTCCCTTGAAACAGATTTAAAAAGTATTAATAACAATTATAGGGGACTACACGACGCAATAGAAAAATTGCAAAATAGTTCGTTGTCGTTAGTGGAATCGCTGCAAATAGTGGACGACGTAAAAACACAGCTACAGGCTATAAATGACGCAAAAAATAATCACGTTAGTGAAAAATTCGAGTGTGTATTACAGAAAGATCCTGATTTTAGCAAATTAAGACAAATTTGTGATGGTGCATCTACAACTTCGTTAAGTGAGTTCACAGATTGTTTTACTTATGCCTGTATTACATCCGTAGATGTCGAACAGTCATTTTCAAAATACAAACATATTTTTTCACCAAAGCGAACATCGCTGACAGAGACAGCTGTAGCAAACATACCTGATGCTATTATACTATAGATCTTCCCCACTTTGTGATGACGACAACCAAACTACTTCATAAATCTGTTTAAAAGGGTGAGTTTTATACAAATTTTTATAAAATGTAACATTATTGTTAAAATTTATTTCCATTTAATATACTTATTCAAGTATTATGATATGATGTAAACATATGAGTCATATGACGGCTCTGGCGGCCAGGTGACCTCGGACAGCTCTACTTATCACACACATAGTCCTTAAATCTAACAGGTTTTACAGCATCTCTTCCTGACCTTGTCTTAATTACGTTACTACTACTTTCATAGGGTAATGCAACATTAATGTTGTCATTTATACAGGACTGATCTGTAATAGGTAAATTTTCAAAATCATTATTAGTTCTGTGTTTCGGTGCAGGATTTGGTGATTTTTTTAATAAACGAAGAATTCCTATGTTTAATTGACCCAAACTCATCCCTTACTTGATACAATCTAGGTGTATCGCATACACCGACTATTTCTCCAGGTACCCAACATTTATTATATTTATTATGTCATGATCATAACACTATCCTTTACTTTAAATTCATCTCTTTCCCTAGCATTAATGTCATAATATTTCTTTGATCTTTCCCATTTCTGTTTTAACTGTTCATATGCACTATTCACGATTTTTGGTGCTAAACCTGCATTAGAGACAGGTAATGTAGTTCTTAACAATCTAGAGTTTAATCATTCTGACGGAGAAACATTTAAACCAGAAATTGGAGTTGCCTTATATTCTAATAATGCACTGTACAGATCTGTTTCAATTTCGGATGCAAAAACTTACAAACAAAAAGCTAATATTTACGATAACTGATGAGATAATTGAAAATGTAAGTGCTCTACAGCTCATTAAAAATTATATAAATTTACGACCTCCCCATGTGTGTCATCAAACATTTTTTATTAACTATCGTCATGGAAAAAGTTCATCCATCACAAGTTGGGGTGCATACATTTGGAAAGTATTTACAGTTGCCAAATGCTAATAGCTACACAGGCCACGCTTTCAGAAGGAGCTCAGCCTCGCTTTTAGTAGAAGCAGGGGCTGCTGATACCTTAATGTTAAAAAACCATGGAGGTTAGAAATCTACCTCTGTGGCAGAAGGTTACATTGAGGACTCTATTTTAAGAAAGAAATATCAAATAAAATTCTTAGAAAAAGGGAAGGTACTACAGGTATGCATTTTCCTGTCCAAAGTAAAACTAAAGATTTTGAGTCAGATGGTACTTTAATGAATAATTCGCCAACACAGACCATTGCTACTACAAGTCATGAAAATGAAATGGCTGTTAATAATTTCATGTCTAAAAGTGGGGTTACATTTTCTAAATGTAACAAATGTACTTTAATATTACCATTAATAATAAATAATACTTAAAAAATTAAGTAAAAATCACTATGTATATGCTCTAGATTTGTTAAATATTTGTTGTTTTTCTGTATCAGTTTAGTAATTGTAATATACATAATAAAGCTTTGAAACTACTTTAGTTTAAGTTTTTCTTGAAGCCTAAATCCATTTCAAATATTATTAGTGATGATCAATTAATACATGACGCCGTGAAGAAAATGCGACCGTAAAGTAAAAGCGGCCAAAAAAAAATAAGATTGACAAATGAGTACAAAGAGATGACACTTTAGGGAACGCTGTCAGATCCGTAAATCGTCACTTTTTGTGACAGTTGCCTAAAAATAAAATTTTTTGTATACTTGTCAACACAGTGCAAATTTTCAGAATATGCAATAAAAAAAAAATGCTAAATATTGTCAATAAAAAAAAAAATATTCGTATCACCACCACCAATGGGATCAAGCGCTAAATTAAACAAAAGGTGGATTAGGTGCCATTAGAAGAAATGAACCTGATATATCAGAAAATACTATAGAATTTGTATGATCATTTCAATCATTTCAAATTAATTAAAAGTAATGTTAAAAAAAGGGTATTATTTGCATTTCTGCTTTGATATCACTTATTTCGGCGGCGTTAAAATATTCATTCATCCTTATGTACTCCATAAGCATAAATTGCATCAACTTATAGTAGATTATCCCTCAGGGCTTCCACACATTTTTTCATAAAAAAGGAAATAGAATAATGCTATGTTGATTATGAAATGTTAATAATATTTACACCGAAATCACAGTTCGAAATGCACACGTAAACAACGATTACACATATATGGCAAATGTCAACAAATAGAATGACGTCACGGTGATATTAGTCAGTCGTTCACGCTTGGTCAATGATTACATTTACATTTATCCATTTATTACCCAATAGTAAAGATCATTTACAGGGTAAAACACTTAGAGATATGTCAGTATAAATTATAAGATTGCATCAAACAAAAAAATTAAAATAATACTAACACTAATTGGGATATGATTTCATTACCTGTCAATATTTTCACAATATAAAATGGGCTTAATACTGGAAAAAGTAATATGACAGTTGCTACTTAAATTATTATAGTTAGTACACATAACATTAATTGGAGAACTTAAAAAAACGCTGACGTAGTTTTCCATGAAAAACCAAAACACCATATACTGCACCCGACGCGCGTTTCGCCTGGAAATGATTACCATTACCAACTTGGTTGTTATGCAGTGTATAAACTAGGTTTCAAAATAGAAACTGATACCACGAATTGTGTAATAGTGGGTTATGGAGGTGCTACAGTAAAACCTTTAGGTCAAATAAGAACAAAAATTGAAATAGACGAAATTACTGCAACAGAGTTCTTTGTTGTGCCAAATACGTTACAAACAACCGACTTATTAATAGGTCAGCTGATTACCGAGTGCGCCGGCGTTTATGTTTATAAAACATCGGAGGCTCTTAAGTTAACAACAAAATTTTGTTTTACCATGGGACGCCATAGAAATAAACAATGTTAAAATAAATACTAAAGAGCGAACTGTTATTAAACCTGGAATAAATCTAATCGCTGTAACGTCTGATGTAGTAAATTGTGAATTAAGCATCTTTCACTCTGAACAAAGTATGGAGCTACAACAATAATTCCTTCTAATGAAGTGCAATTTTTTCACGGCACGGGTATGATGTGTATTTTAAATCTTAGTTTAAAAACATTGGAAGTCGATAAAAACACGTGCCTAGCGTGAGGTTCTTGGAATAACAATGATGTAAATGATGAATAATTATTAAATAAAAATGTTCACCAACTTATTGAACAATATCCCGACTATTTTGGTGAAAACATTTCTCTTTTAAGTAACATTGAAATTGAAATGCACATTGAGATTATATCAGCTGTGTCTGTTGTATATAAACCCTACCGTTTATCTATATTTGAAATAGAAAAGGTATGCGAAATTGTAAATGACTTGTTAATGAAAAACATTATTGAACCGACTGTTTCTCCATTCAGTAGTCCAGTTTTTTTTAATTAAAAAGAAAACAGGCGATTTTAGAATAGTTGTTGATTACCGAAAATGAAATCAAATAACAGTGAAAGACTAGTATCCCCTGCCACGAATAGAAGATTTGCTCGATAGACTTTCTGATAATACGTTATTTACAACATTTGATTTAAAATCCGGTTACCATCAAATTTGAATAGCAAAAGATAGCCAGAAATATACAGCGTTTGTTACTCCAGACGGACATTTCCATTACAGAAGAATGCCTTTTGGATTGTCCAACGCCCTCGCAGTTTTTCCAGCATGCTATTAACATGGCATTGGAACCGTTAATACATCAATACGTCATGGTATATTTGGATGACATCCTTGTTGTCTCCAAGACAGAACAGGAAGGGATCGAACGTTTAGAAGAAGTGTTGAAGTTACTACAAAAGGCTGGATTGACACTTAATCTACAAAATGTGAATTTCTGAAAAGTTCAGTCGAATATTTAGGAACGGAAATACGAAATGGATGTTTAGCACCCTCTCTCCCAAGAAGTTGCAGGCAGTACAAGTATTTCCTGCCCCAACAAATGTGCACCAAATCAGACAGTTTGTTGGTCTTGCTTCATATTTTAGGAAGTACATAAAAGGGTTTGCGCTAAAAATTAAACCACTAACGATGTTACTTAAAAAGGATAGCAAATGGGTTTGGCAAGAGGAACAAAGTCAAGCTTTTATACAACTCAAAAGTGACTTAATAAGTGCTCCAACACTAACGCAATATTCAACCCTAAAGCAGAAACGCAATTACTACAGATGCTAGTAAGCTAGGTATAAGGGGCGTGTTAATGCAGAAACAAGAAGATGGCAATAATTGGAAGCCTATTGCCTTCATGAGCCGACAAACATGTGATGCTGAAACTAGGTACCATAGTTATGAATTAGAAACTCTTACTGTACACGAAGTGGTAAGACGTTTTCGTAATTTCCTCTATGGCAGACATTTCACCATCGTAACTGACTGTAATGCCATGAGGTTGACCTGGACAAAGAAAGACATGTCGCCGAGAATAGGACGGTGGTGGTTAGCAATGCAAGACTTTGAATTCACAGTGGAGCATCGACCGGGAACTCAGAAGTGACATGTGGATGCCTTGAGCCGAAACCACGTTACAACTCTTATGATTAAAACAGGAGACTGGGTTTGCGGAGTCTAAGCCCAAGACGAAGATATACAGCTTATCAAACAACAAATTTTAAACAAAGAAGCCCATGAGTGTTATAGCTTGCAGGATAATAAAGTTTGCAAGGGTGTTGATGGTATTCCTAAAATTGTAATTCCAAGAGATGTCTGGTGGAGGGTGGTAAAAATGTTTCATGATGACACACATCTGGATTGGCAACGAACTTTAAAAGCAATCAAAAAGACTTACTGGTTTAACAACATGAAAAGTTTTGTAAAGAAGCTCGTTAGTAATTGTACCGTGTGTATGGTTTCAAAAGGACACACCGGTAAAAGGCAATGCAAGTTACATCCAATAGATAAAGTAGCAGAACCATTCCACACACTGCATGTTGATCATGTAGGCCCATTTTGTAAAACAGAATCTGGAAATACACAAATTTTGGCAGTAATAGACGGTTTCACCAAATTTGTTTGGATAGAAGCAGTGGTCGATACTAGCAGTGAACACGCCTGTCAAAAATTAGAACAGTTAATCAAGTTGGTGCACCCACCAAAAAGAATTATTACAGATTGATGCAAAACATTCAATTGTTATGAATTTAAACAGTTCTGTGGAAAACATTCTATTAATCATGTGAAAAATGCTATTGCATCACCACACAGTAATGGACAAATAGAATGTTCGAACAGAACATTACTAGAGTCGTTAACAGCCAGTATTGAGGGGGAACACGATAAATGGGACAAAGGAATATGGCAGGTCCAATAAGGCATTAATTCCATAATAAATGCAACTGCAGGTGTGGCTCCCAGTGAACTGCATTATACCGGAAATGGAATATGAAGTAAGGTTAAAAGATAGAAAAGGAGCAGACCTTGGGAAAGTCAGAGTTGAAGCAAAAAGACGTTGCGATTTAGCAGCCAAAAGGATGAAGAAATCTTACGATAATCGACGAACAGACGCTCAACAATATAAAGTAGGAGATGTTGTGTTGGTAGAGCGTAAATTGTTAGTCAGAGGCTTGACGAGCGGGAAGTTGGTACCGAAATTTATTGGTCCTATTCAAATAGTGGGAGTGTTGGGAAATGATCGATATAAAGTCGCATCATTTTCCAAAGATAAAGAGAACGTTTTAAAGGTGTAGTGGCAAGTGACGGCTTCAGGCTGTTTAAACCACAGTTAGACTCAGTATAAAGATGAGAATGAACGAAAATAATAGTTAGAGTAGTATAAAGAGTAGTTGTTGTATATGAAACCTGTAGTCGCAAAGACTTCCTTGTATTTCATATGTTGTAGTTAGCCCAGTGTGCTACCACAGGTACAGCGAATATGTAAAAGTAAGGAGAGCAGTCCAGTGTACTGCCACAGGTCTAGTGAACCTGTAAAGGCGACCTAGTGTGTTGTGACGTTGGGAGAGCCTATGTGGTATTTCTACTACGGTCCAATGTACCGAGGAATAGTCCAATGAACTATTCAAAGTAGGTGGTCCAGTGTACCACATTGAAGTCCAGTGCACTTCTGTTACGGCCCAATGTGTCAGGTAAAAATAGTTCCAATGAGGGTACGAATCAGGGAAGTGGTCCAGTGTGCCACGTAGAAGTCCAGTGTATTTCTGTTATGGCCCATTGTCCTTTGGAAGGTCCAGTGTACTGCAGAAAACGAAGTCCCGAGGATGCTCCTATGTCAGGATTGGCCGAATGTTATATAAATAAAACAGATTATGAGATTTAATTCGCAGAAATTGTTATGAACGTTTGCGGGCTCTTTGTCGCTTATCTAGTATCATAAATTATATATTGGAGTCAAAACATAAGCGTAGCGGTGAACAATTGGCGACAAGGAGATCCGGAAACGAGGGAAGTTGCGAACGTACATTCGAATAGAATGGTCATATGTAATATAGGTAGTGAATAAATTTCGTTAAAGATTATGAAATATTTTTAATTTTTGGTAAAATTCGGGCGATAGCTAATATATATATATATATATATATATATATATATATATATATATATATATATATATATATATATATATATATATATATATATATATATATATATATATATATATATATATATATATATATATATATATATATACATATATATATATATAAATAGGATGAACTATTCTGCACCTCCATTGGTACACATTCTGGGTTTTGCTTATATATCTTATATAAGAATTGTTGGAAAAATAAGAATAAAAAGTAAAAAATTTAATTTGTTAAAGGTGATAGGTAGCACTCCAATTGTTGGTGGAGAATATATGGTCAACTGCAATTTAATTCCGCAGTTACCCGTAATTGGTTTCGTTTTTGGGAGGAAAAACTTTTAACTTGGAAGGAAAAGATTATGTTTTTAAGGGTAAGTACTATTAAACTGAATTTTAGAAATAATTAAATTATATTTATGTGATATAAATATATAGAGTTTATTTCAATATTAAGTCAATTTTAGTTACAAAAAAAAGTTATGGTTTAAAAAAAATATGTAAATAATATTTAATAATTAAATAGATGACACCAATCAGAAAGGGGCAGTATATGATGAATTAAAAAAAAATTTTCAGTTCTATCAATTTTGTAGAAAATCAGTAATATACAATATAACTGTGGTTGAGAGAAATAAACAATTTTTTTTCAAATATATATTATTTTAGGTTTTCATAAGCTGGTGCAACCTTGTGTATTTCTGGTTTCATGGGTATCGATATTCCTCCACCAAACGGTCCTCTATGGATTTTAGGAGAGCGTTTTCATTGGAAAGTTCTATACCGAATTTGATTTAGCCAATAACCGTGTTGGTTTTGCTGATGCTGCTTAATAAACTTAAAATTATGTATCCAAAGAATAGCTTACTGTTAGGTTGCTCTCTTTGAGTTTCATTATTGTTTTGAACAAATTAATTTACTACTCATGTTTGTGATTTTAAAAATAGAATTAAATACAATATATTAAGTAGTTCGAAGTGCCTTATTTAACAATTGTTTTTACAAGTACAGACACTTCTTAATGAAGCACAAATTTTAGCTAGTGACGAGAGTCAATTTAACTATAATCAATTTTTCACAGCTTTTTTAAACTCTGTCTATTAGTATTTTGTTTTGTTAAAGTACAAATTTCAAATGAAAATTGATATGTTGACTAAAGTGAAAATAGACATAAGAGAGTAAATTCCATAAAAGGTAAATAACTTGAAAATGTATTTGGTACTAAAATGATCGTCTCGATAATGTCTACCAATAACTTACCATCGTAAATTACCTGTAATCAAGCTTCATACTTTTTAACATTTTTTTCATGTTACTCTAAACCTTTTAAAACTTTTTTTGTCATGTATAAGCTTTGTGGTAAAACGGTAATGACACTTTTTTATTTTCTTTCTATAGCAGAAAATAATCTAGAATACTTGGATATTGGGTTTGTGTCATCTCTAAAGGTATAGACCACTCCCGGACAAGGTACCTCGAGGTATTCTCAGAAATACAGATGGTTGTATTACTAAATTTGTATTCATGTATGGAGTGAATCAGATTCTGTATGAATTTCGCTTATGTATTAGATGCGGACTAAGTTTATAGAAGTCCTCTATGAATATTTTATAATTGCATCCCACCTTTGATTTTGTAAGTAACACTACAGGGAACTTTAAATATCATTTTCAATGATGTAATCATTTCAGCTGTATTAGAATCAAAGTTGCTCTCTAACAAAAATATTGTTATAGCTAAAGCTGCAAATCGTTTCTGTGTATCATGGTCGTAAAGTATAGATGTACTTACTGTCGCCGGCAATCACCTTGACCATGAAACTCTTTCTCCAGTCCAGTATTATTAGCTTTTGAGTTGTGTACACATTAAGTCACTTGGACATATTGCATATTGTTTTTGTGTTTTTATTTTATTTGTTGTACTGTATTGTTGATATTAATTTAATAATAAAGCATGGCAGACATACGCAGGTGTAGAAAAGGGCCATTTGCTGACAAAGTGAATAAATTCATAGGTGAATTCCCGGATTTATTCTATGATGGTGCTAAAATAATTTGTAAAGTGTGCGAGAAGATTTGATGTGCTGGGATAAGGCGTGATTGTGGACTTCACGTAAATAGTGTACACCATAAAAATAACAAAAATGGGCGTGCCTTCGACAACACAGTTTATGTTTGATTTACTATTAACGCTGATTGCCTGTGATGTTCCGCTGCACATACTCGATAAACAACCATTTCGAGGTTTTGGAATAAATACAATGCCCCAGGTGAAGTTACTAGGTTGCACAACGTCATGTAACTTTCTACCAACTGTACACGTAGACATGGTAAATGAGATGAAATGTGAATTAAAATACATGGCTGTGGTTATCTGTTGATGAGACAACAGATTGTAAAAAAATTATATTTTAAATGTTATAGTATGAATACTGGACCCTCTTAAACCGACAGTTCCACTGTTACTATATTTAGTAAAAGACTAAGTCAGTGTACTAAGCGAAACCATTACCAGCACCACCCTGCTGGAGATATTAAAAAATTTGAACTATCAAAAAGTCAAGTGTTGATGTTTGTGACTGATGACTCCGTGACAATGCGTTCAGTAGGCCGTTCTTTTGCAACAACAAGAAGGTTGTACGTTTATACACGTTATGTGTAAAGTGCATGCTTTACATCTTGTGGCAGAAACTATTCGAAAATGTTCTCAGAGATGGATGCATTAATAGCAAGTACAAAAAAAGTGTTTCTTATTGTTTTTTTTTCTTATTTTTTTTTTTAGCAAGTTTCCCTTTTGAACACACAACCGATTCTTACACGTTGGGAAACATGGTTACATACAGCTTTTTATTATGCTGAATATTTCCAACAAATAAAAGCTGTGATACTACAATTCAATCCAGATGAGGTGCAGCTATTAAGGAAAGCAGACAAATTAAAAGATATTTCCGTTGAAACAGCTTTAAAAAATATTACGG